>JACGWO010000004.1:29850602-30305610 GCA_034509735.1 Sesamum alatum
TTTAGGTCGTTAGCACTTTTGGTCCTATAAACTTACTTCGTTACACATTTAATCCTTTTTTTTTTTTTTTTGACAAATCTAGTCCAACACATATTAGTTTTGGTCTTTTTTTGGCAAACTTAGTCATGTTGTTGATAAATTTTGTCCTGGTGATATATTAATTACAAGACAAAAAATGAGATCTACTCGAGTGAGAATATAACTAAAATTGTCAACACAGGACTAAATTTTCCAAAAAAAGACCAAATGTGTGATGATTCAGGACCAAATTCGTCAAAAGAATTGACTAAATGTGTAAATGGAGTAAGTTACAGGACCAAAAGTGTAACGACTATGGTTAAGGACGAAAAAATATAATTTTGCCTTTTTTACATTATGTTATAATTTTATTAATTTAGTTACAATAAGATTGTAATAGATATCGTAAAAATGATTATTAAGTAGGTCATTCAATAAATTGTTGACATAGATATAAGAATTATTAAACTTGACACGTATCAAAATTTAAATGAACATTTGACCAATCATATTATTAAATTCTTATTTTATTTTATTTATTTTATTTTGTAACATTTATGTGCACTTAATTAAAAAAGATTAAATATGTGACAGACGTAAGTACAGGCAGAGTCGTAGTACTTTGGAAATAATAATAATGATTCATTTTTTATATTTTTTAACATTTGTGATGACTAAACTACCCCTATTAAATTTTAGTAACAGTCATAAAAATATACTAAAAGAATAGAGAATCATAATAATTTCAAATTCTAACAATTGTGATTGAAATTACTCATAAGTTTATAACTATAGAAGATATCATTTTTGTTATCCACAAATTGTATCTTTTTTTAGGAATGTTTATATTTTTTACTTTACTTTTATGAGTGTTATTTATAATTTAACAAAGGATAGTTTAGTTGATTACAAATGTTAAATAGTATGAAATATTCCTGAAGATGCATGTATATGGGTACTTTTACTGGGAGTATTATTTATTTAATATAGAACTTGACTGATAAATAGGTGAGAATAATAATAATACTAATACTCATAGTAATATATATATATATAGCACAATAATATATATATATATATGTGTGTGTGCGAGTGTGCGCGCGTGTGCATGTGTGTGATTTACTTATTAATGTGTAGTAAAAGAAAAAGAGAAACTCGTCATGATACATTTAACCAACACTTAACTACCTACAAGAATTGCAAACAAAATAAAAAATTAGATATTTTCTCATTTCAATTACTTGAGTTGAATTGAATTTTTTGTAAATTAAGTTATAACTTTTTTAATTGCAAGAAATAATCTATAAGAAAAATAGGAGATGTAGTTAAATATAAAACTATAAAAAGAAACAATAATAAGAAAAAAATTCACTATAGTAATATTAATTGTAAAATCAAAACAGCGTTTGAAAATTTAAGTCGTCCACTTAAATAGAATAGTAATAGAGAAGAATGACCTTTTGTTATTTAAGTAAAATTCTAGCACACTTTTTCAATGATTTATGAAATAAAAAGAAATAAAAAAAAATAGAAAAGTAATTGAAATTTTCAATAGATACAACACAAATATTGCTACTTAAGGTTTTGGTTAAATGCAATTTAACACTAGAAAAGTTGAAAAAAAAATCAATAATAAAGAAGATTAAGAAAAATCCTTGCCTTGTGTGTCATGTTGTGGGAGAAAATCACAAGCAACCTTGAAATATGGTATCAAGCCTTTAATATCAACGAAGACGTAGAACCTTTGCAACTGCATAGTTTTGGAAGATGTCGAGAGGTTTGGACTCATTTAGGATTTGGGTTGTGTGTTTGTGTGTGTGTGTGTGTGCGTGCGTCTTGGTGTTCTGAAAGCTGTGTGTAGGTTCTTTTTATAGGCATGAGCAAGGCTTATGTAACTTGAACTTGAAAATTATGGGCTCTGATATGGATTAGTCTTCTAACAGTTGTACTTGAACTTGCTTTGACCCACTTAACCAATCAAAATAAAAGAATTCATTTTATTTTTTATCTTAAATCAATCCGTCGAGACACTTAACGCCCAAGTTTAGTATAAATTTAGTGTGAATTTATTATCTCAATAATATTTAAAAAAACCAAAATTTAGTGTGGATTTTAATTTGAAACCTAATTATTATCCAATTTATTTGGGTTTTTAATTGATAATTTATGCCGAATTTTGATGTCAACACTGCAATTATTTTTTTGTTATCTTTGCTTAACAAGTATATTGGATACGTTTCGAGAAAAAAAAAGAGCATTATGAAAATTTTCTATTTTGAACCTCGGGGTCTATTGAAATTTAGGACTCAAATAATAAGAGCAATGGTTGAAAAATTATTAATTGATTGTTTAACATTAAATAATAGTATTATTTAATTGTTACACAACTTGTATGCGAGTCAAACTTGAAGTAAGCTCTAAGAAAATATTTCATACAAAACTATCATTGTTTATCTTCATAATGAATTATTCAATAATCATTAAAACTAGCAAAAAGAAGATGTTACCACCAATCAAGATAAAAGGAAAAAAAAAAAGATAATGTCTAATAGAAACATAGTTACTTAAATTTAGTATTTTCAAAAATTTATTTTAATTTTTCTATATATTAAAAGAATTTTTCAAGTTGATCAATATTTGGAGAATTATATTTTTGTATATCATGAATTAATTAATGTATTTCACATCTAGTCATTAAATTTTAAAAATATACTATTATTTTAGTGAAATCATATGAGTCACGTGCAACGCACGTATTCATTACTAGTAACTTTTAAAAGTCTAAATGCATTAAGCTTAATGAATAAGATTCTTTTTATTTATGAAGTACTCATGAAATTTCAAAATAATTTTTATTAATTTAGGAAATACCTTATATTTTTGCTTGAATATTTAAATAATGTAATCATTTCGTTGAAGTAATAAAAATTACGTGCAACGGACATGCTCCCTACTATTAGTATCTTAAATGTTGTAACGGATTATATTTTATTATTTAATGATGCGTGTATAGCAATATAGTAATTATATATAAATACTCATACTCTATAATCGTATACATTCAAAACTCGAGTTATGAATAATAACTATATATATATATATAAATATAAAAGCAATAAATTTAAAATAAAAAGGAAATAAGTTGCAAAACATTAATTTGCACTGAAACGAGGGAATTTTAAAATCCAGCAGAGTTCGATCATTTATGAACATAAAACCCCCCTCCAAATAATAAAGTTTCAATTGTTAGTATCTTAAATTTTGTAAGGGATCAGATTATATTATTTAGTGTTGCGTATTTAGAAACATATTAATTATATATAAACAGTCCAATAAATTGTGAAGAAGCATGCCCGATCTGCCGTGACATTTGCAACTGTGCAGCTAATTGTGATACTGAATAAAGACAAGGTTCAGCACTCAAGACATATTGTTAGAGTAATTCTTCCTCAAATGAAGCAATTTGTCACTGAACAAAACATGGAAAGGGAGGAGGAGGCTAGAATTCAAGCACTTATCAATTCACTTTTTTAATTATCAAACTTCCAAAATATTATTAATAATTTTAATTCAAAGATTATATATCCGTGCAACCGATGGATTAATAACTAATCAATTTTTTAAAATACATACCTTTTCTTCGGGAAAATTCATTTTCACAGCACTTTTCTGTTGTGGAATTAATAAAAAATAACAGGGAAAAAAGCAATAAATTTAGATTCCTCAAGATATCATGACGTGCAAAATAAGATCACTTACCTAAGCCAAATTTTATCTTTTATTGCTTTCTTTGGTATATTAAAGGAATTTATTATTTTCCTTATCTAATTCATGTATAGTTATTGGACGAATTAAGCGGGTTAAGGAAAATGAAAAAATTTAAAAAATTGAGAATATCTCGAAACATGATATAACATATTCGTGCATAAACCGACCAGAATTTGACTTAATAGTTGAAGTTGAGGTCTAAAAGTGAATATGAGATTGTGATTTTAAATACTATTAAATTTATAAATTTCTGATTAATATAATATGAATATTTTATAGTCGCAACAAATGGCTGTTGCCGCATGAGAACAGTTTCATCGTAATCAAAATGTTTACATAGGGTTCTTCATGGTAAAAGCTTATATATATGAGTCTTTTAAATCTTATATTTAAAATCAAATGATTATTTACATCTTACGTTCATATTTTGTGCAACTCACTTCCTAAAGGCAATTCTAATATCATTTGTGGCACAGTCAATCCCCTCTGAAAAACTATCTTTGAATAGAAGCCATGACATAGAGCTTCGAGTCAAAGACAATGCATGGAAAGCTAAATACGACTATAAAGTTATGAGACTTACCGGTGGGTGGAAGGATTTCATCCTCGAAAATTTCTTGAGAATTTGATGTGTGTTTATTTGATCTGGTAAGAACAAGACACCATGATCCTTGATGTCCAAATCTTCCGAGTTGTGGAGGAGGTGAATTCCACCATCTCAGGTGGCCCGAGAAACCTCAAGCTGGTAAGAGGGCGACTCGTTGAGCGAGGAAGATGTATGAATTTATGCACAATATCCCAGGTGGCTTGAGAGTTTTGAATTTCTTAGACATATGGAACATGTTTTTATATAGTAATTTCCTATCATTTTTATATGGTGAAAGTTTACTACTATTCTCCCTATTTATGTATCATTATTAACAATTTTTTATAAGCAAATTAAGTTTAATAGGATAAGTCATTCTTCATCTGTAGGGTTTTTTTTATGCCTCGATATAATATTTCTTCTACTATATGATATTTTAAATTTTTTAATTTTTAAGTTTATTAAGTTTTAGGTGTTTTAAATATACATATATATATAATTGTTACAATATTATTCACATTTTTCTTTAACTTTTTTATTTGAAACATTATTGGATATATAAATATATTTTGGATATATTTCATCAGATGCACATGTGTTGCACATTGAAAATGTTGTAGATTTTGAATTGTTATTATGAGACACAGGAGAAAAAGGCGCATGTTAGAACATAGAACATTAATGTATAATATAGTCAACTATATCTAAAGCTAACAGCAAATTGCATCACCCACCACAATAAAAACATAGCTATAGCAACAGATATTGCAACGATTTTATAAAAATTCCGTTGCAAAACATATTTGCCACGGTTTTTTGCAACGAAATATTATCAGTTGCTATAGGTACCACTGCTATATAGCAACAGTTATTTTGTTCGTTGCAAAAAAATGCCACGGTTTTTTGTCTGTTGTAAATTTTCATTGCAAAATTTGTTGTTCAAAGATTTTACTTTACATATATTGCAACAAATTTTAAAATGGTATATTCGTGGCAAAGTTGATGGTAATTCGTTGCAACATTGTTTTCTGTTTGCAACTACATTTGTAACGAAAAGTCGTCGCAATATTGTACGTCGTTTCGTTGCAAGTTTTGCAACGAACTTTTTAAATACAATTCTTCGCAAAAACTCATTTTGTTTACAATGGCATTTGCAACGGAAGTCGTTGCAATAAGGCAATATTTTTTTTGCAATGACATTCTGTTGCATAATTTATTTTCGTCTACAACGACAATCCATTGCAAATTTACCACAACAATTACAACGATAATTCATTGCAAAATTGTTTTTGTTTACAATGACAATTTCACAATTTATAATCAATAATAAAAATATATTTGATTTAACTCTAACAATTTATAAATTCAAACGAGACAAAACAGTTAAGCAAAAATACATATAATAAAGACAATTCAACATTGCAATCCACAAAATAAAAGTATTTAATTTTAAGCATACATATTTAAAAAGGGGATCATATTCATTTTCACAATCTTGTGAAGGAGGGTGGTCGGGTGCAGATGGCAAATTATCATCACAGAGACTATCTTTAGACTTGCTCATAACATCGTCAAGCGCAATACCAAATTTGTCAGATATAAAACTCAATATTTTCTCCATCGGTTTAGTGTTGCGCTCTATTTGCCGTTTCATGGTCTCGTTTTCACGAAACAACTTATGTACCAATTCCGATTCATGGTGTCCAGGTACTGGAGTGAGATTGGTGGTTTTAGTCGAGAGAGTACAAGTATAAGTCCTTGCCTCTAAGCCTATCCCCCTAACTTGACCCTTCTTTGTTCCTCTTATTGCCTCCAACCATAGTTGTTGATCGTTAATCGATGTGATCGAAGATGACTTCAGTAAACTTTGAGAAGAAATATTATGATCAACACTCAGCTTTTAAATTTCTTTCTATACAATTAAGAATATTACAATTAGCAAATAATTTGAAAACAATTTAAATATTTACTCTAATTTAATTTTTATTAATTTAGTTGATTTTTTAACTTATGAGTTAACTAAGTTAAATTAGTTTAGTTAAATTTTTAAGTTTAAAGTTAACAAAGTTAAATTAGTTTAGTTGAGTTTTTAACTTGTAAGTTAAATAAGTTACATTAGCTTAGTTAAAGATTTTAAGTTGAAAGCGAACTAAGTTACATTAGTTTATATGAGTTTTAAACTTGTGAGTTAACTACGCTAAATTAGTTTAGTTAAAGATTTGAAGTTGAAAGCAAACTAAGTTACATTAGTTTAGTTGAGTCTTTAACTTATGAGTTAACTATGTTAAATTAGTTTAATTAAATATTTTAAGGTGAAAGCGAACTAAGTTACATTAATTTAGTTGAGTTTTTAACTTATGAGTTATCTAAATTAAATTAGTTTAGTTAAATATTTTAAGTTGAAAGTTAACAAAGTTATATTAGTTGAGTTGGGTTTTTAACTTATGAATTAACTAAGTTAAATTAATTTAGTTAAATATTTTAAGTTGAAAATTAACAAAATTATATTAGTTGAGTTGAGTTTTTAACTTGTGTGTTAACTAAATTAAATTAGTTTAGTTATATATTTTAAGTTGAAAGTTAAAAAAGTTATATTAGTTGACACTACAAAAAAATGTGGGAATTGGAACGGATATAATCGACCGTTCCAAAAACCGTTCCAAATAGGAACGGAAAGTGAAACGGAAAACCGTTGATGACGTCATTTTAGAGTTAATGGTAGTCCAAACGTATAGGAACGGCACGACCGTTCCTATTTGTGTGCCAACATATGTGTACCAATATGTAAACCCATTACCGTTCCAAAAAGGGACCGGATATATTTTGGTACTCCATTTGGAACACATGTGTGAAAATTGGAACGGCTAGTTGACCGGGAACACGTACCATTCCTATATGTGTTCCAAACCTTGTCTCTATTTGGACCGGTTGCGTGACCGTTCCAATATGTATTGCTAAATGAGACCCTTTTACGCCATGAGCAAAAATATAATGCAATGACCGTTCCAAATTGTGGGTATATAGAAAATGCAATGGTGTTACAATAACCATTCCCAACTATGATCCAATTTGGAACGGACACATCGTGTGTGAATAATACCGTTTCTAATATGCCATAACGGCTATATTACAACGGTAATATTGCCATTGTTACATCCGTTCCAGTGACCGTTCCTAAAGCTGGATCAATAGCTATATTTCAAAGGCTAGTTGTGTGTTTCAAATAATATTTCAATGCCCTTTCCAATATTTTTCTATATATATGTCCCCCTTCTTTCTCATTGTTCTTATAATTACTCTCCAACTCATTTTGTTCTAACTCCCCCTATTGATTCTTTATACGTAAAATCGAACATATCACTTATTTGCGCAAATTTTGCATTGATATTGATAGGTGTTTTTGCTCAAGTAAGAAGTTGAAATTCTGTAATGGTCAGTCATATATATATAATATATTCTCGTCATTTAATTACTGTTGTTAATTACGTAGGACCAATCATGTTAAGACAGTTGAGGAAATGGATGTATGATCGCAACGTGCTGGGTGTGACGCCAGAGTTTGAGGACAGTGTTACAACATTTTTAGAATGGGCCCAGTCTCAGCGTGCATATATGGATGGGGAGAAGATTAAGTGTCCCTGCCGGAAGTGCAAAAACGAAAGGTTCAAAACACCAGACGTGGTAAATTTTGACTTGTGTATGAAAGGGTTTATGCTAGAGTATTATAATTGGACTTCGCATGGTGAGGAGAGGGTGTAGTTATATTTTGAAGCATTGACAGCGCCCCATGTGCAGCAGCAGCAAACGCCACCCGTTCCGGAGGAGGGTATAGCACTGGGGTGATGCGGCTCAGATGGATTGGGCGCAGAGGATGTAATTCGATGCCGTCGGGCCATCTTTCTGGTCTTCGTACAACTAGGAGGGACCGGCTGATGATGGTACTCGGTATTGTCCATCTGATGTGGGTCCTAGTTCATATTACGATTCGGGGCCCTATGATTATGTGTCTGGCTTGTCAGACCGTTTTCGATTTAGTTCATGCTGTGGACCAACCATTGTGGAACGGCTGCACCACCTATCAGTTGGCGTCAATTGCTTCTTTGGTGAATATCAAGACCGAAGGGGGTTTTTTCGAGCATACATATGATTGCTTATGCCAGTGGGCTGATACTGTAATGCCCCGCAATCACACTTTTCCCGCCGATTATTACAATACGAAGAAATTGATAAGAGAATTGGGTTTACCAGTTCAGAAGATTGATGCTTGCAAAAATGGTTGCACTTGTACTGGAAGGACGATATTGATTTGGAATATTGTAGTTTTGTGGAGATGCTAGGTACAAGCCCACCAGGGACAGAAATCCTAGACACAAGAATTCCGTATGCCATTCTTAGGTATCTACCGCTTACCCCTCAGCTGCAGAGGTTGTATGCGTTGGAGGCCACATGCGAGCCATCAGACGGATGAAGGATCCATGTGTCATTCGTCCGATGCAGATGCTTGGAAGCATTTTGACCAGATGTATCCTGATTTTGCAGCTGAGCCTCGTAATGTTATACTTGGGTTGTGCACGGATGGGTTTGCACCGCACGGCCAGTATGGTAAAACTTACTCATGTTGGCCTGTGATACTTACACCGTAAAATCTCCCCTCGGGAATGTGCATGAAGTCTGAGTATATGTTCCTAATGATGGTGATCCCTGGCCCATCGAATCTAAAACTTCTTATTGATGTCTACTTGGAGCCGTTGATTGAGGAGTTGTAGAATTTATGGCATGTGGGTGTACGTACGCACGATACTGCGACAACCAGGCATTCATGATGCATGCTGCATTGATGTGGACAGTGAACGACCTTCCTGCTTATAGGATGGCGTCTGGTTGGAGTATCGTCGGTGTTATAGGGTGTCCAGTTTGTATGGAGGACACACGGGCATTCTATTTACAGCATGGTCCGAAGGCATGCTATTTTGACTGCCACAGGCAATTCCTACCACCGGATCATCCTTATCGCAGGAACAAGAAAGTCTTAACTAAAAATCGAATCGAGAGGAAGGTTGCACGTCCGAGGCTGACTGGAGAACAGATCCGAACCCGTGTCCATACGTTTAGTGTGGCAGTTGAACAACCGTTGAGTGAACCGAAAGGCTACGGTGTCGACCATAAGTGGATGAAGAAAAGCATCTTCTGGGAGCATGAATACTGGGGGGCGCATCTGATACGACACAATCTTGATGTCATGCATATTGAGAAGAATATTTTCGATAATATATTCAATATTGTGATCGACATCAAGGGGAAAACGAAGGACAATGTGAATCCACGGAAGGATCTCAAGATTATATGTAATCGGCCGGAGCTTGAAGTGGACGAAAGGAGACCGAACGTGATGCCCAAAGCGGTATATACACTGACGAAGGAGCAAAAGAAGAAGATATATGAGTGGATTCGTTGTCTTAGGTTTCCTGATGGGTATGCCTCTAACTTGGCCCATTGCATCGACATGAAGGAGCTAAGGATGCACGGCATGAAGAGCCATGATTGTCATGTATTCATACAGAAGTTGATTCCGGCTGCCTTGCGTGAAATGCTTCTAGAGCACGTGTGGGGGTCCTTGACTGAAGTGAGCCTTCTAATTGTTCACCTTCCATATGAGGCGCGCGTTGGGGGCCCGTGCATGGATGTACCCATTTGAGAGGTAATTAACTACTGTTAAATATATTATTTTTAAGTAGCAATTAATTTGCATTTTAATAAATACTTGTATGAATAGATTCCTATGCGATTTGAAGAAAAAGGTGAAAAACAAAGCACACGTGGAGGCGTCAATTATAGAGGCTTATATTGTCGAAAAAATCGGGCTTTTCTCCTCTCACTACTTCGAACCGCACATTCTCTGCAAGCGAAGTAGACCCGGTCGGAACGATGATGGCACGTGCAACGATGATCGAATAATACGGTCTATTTTCAATTACCCGGACCGAGCAAGTGGAGCCTCAATGAAGAGATGGCTGAGCGGTGAGGAACTTCATGTTATCGAGACATAGGTCTTGTGTAATTGTGAAGTAGTTGTACCATACTACGAGTAAGTGTCTTATACAAACATAATTATCTCAAGGCTTCATTTCAATTTCAATTACACGTATATTTATAACTATCAGTTTTACTATAACAGGTCATTCTTGAATGAACTGTTCGAGCAACACAATTCGAAGGACCCGATAATTGATCAACTAGTGGTAACACAATTCAAGGATTGGTTCAAGCGTCCTGTAAGTGTCACTTTCTTGTAAATGCGATATGCTCAATTTGTAATCAATTATTTCAATTGCTATATGATGAATTGCAGGTGAAACCCGAATTGAATCACACAAACGACGAATTGTTGAAGTTGCATTATTGGGGCCCTAGAGCAGAAGTTACGACATAGTCGTCTTACGTCGTCAATGACTTCAAATTTCACACTGAACGTCACAATGTCGGGAAGTCAACAATGAATTGTGGTGTTTGTGTGAAAAGCTCATCATATACAGACACCAATTCTGACTTCTACGGAATTTTGGATGAGATAATTTAGTTAGATTACCCACTAATTCCAAACATGCACATTGTACTGTTTAATTGTCGTTCGGTCGATCCGGACAGAGGCATGAAGATACACCCTCGTTATCACATCATTGATGTCAACTTCAAAAAGCTCTACCAAAAGAATGAACCATTGATACTGGCTCAAATTTAATTTTCATTTACAATAATTGCTTTTTTATATTTAATATTTAAAAAAATATTTAATTTTCCATTAATAATCTATAAAAATAAAAAAATAAAACAATTAATCAAAATGTAAACATATAAATGATAATTCAATACATCTCCACCAAATAAAAATATAATGCTTCAAATATCGAAATTCAATAAGGGGGGCCATCATCATTTTCACAATCATCTATAGTTGGTTGGTCGAATCGGATAGCAGATCATTGTCATTGGAGTTATCTTTTGGTGCACTAACATCGTCCAACGTTTTACCAAATATCCGTCATTAGGCGCATTAGCAATTGCATATGTTCACTTATGTGCTTCATTCCTCGATCCATGGTCTTATTTTCACGAAGCAACTTGTGTACTAAACTCTGATCCATCGTGTTCTGACACTGGAAAAAGAGTAGTAAGGTTAGTCAAGGTAGAACAAGAGGATATTCTCGCCACCGAGCCCATGAATTCTCAACATGGTATCGGAGCCTTCATCTAAAGGTATCTGATATCCTCACTTCCGTACACTCACTGTAGAAGGTGCTTTGGTGTTGAAAATGGCGAACGGAGAAGGAGGAGAAACTGATGAAGGCTCTAGCACTGGAAGGAATGACACTAGTTCTATAGTCCTGCAACTCCACAGGTCGGATCATCCAGGCTTGACTATGGTGTCTACACCCCTGGATGGTAGGAACTACCTTGCATGGAGTGGAGCGATTCGACGAGCGTTAGGCGCGAAATCAAAATTAGGATTTGTCAATGTAACCTGTGTGAAACCTATGGGAGATCCAGAGTTGATTGAGCAGTGGATCCGTGCAGATAGTATGGTGACTTCCTAGTTGTTAAATGTGATGACGAAGAGCCTGTCAAATACATTTGAACATGTGAGATCAGCTCGCAGTCTATGGCTTGTGCTTGACGACAGTACGACGCATGCAATGGACCTCTCCTACACCAGCTACAGCGAGAGATCACTTCAGTTACGTAGGGAGACTTCACTGTAAGTGATTACTACAACAAACTCACACTACTTTGGGATGAATTGGTGCTATTGACACCTTTACTTGAATGGATATGTGGCTGTGAATGCACATGTGGACTTGCTAAGGCCACAATATATTTGGTAGAACAAAATCACTTAATGCAGTTTCTTATGGGGTTATCGGATGAACTGGACAGTACTATGAGCCAGATCCTTGTTATGGATCCGTTATCGTGTAAATAGAGTGTATTCTATTATACTTCAAGTCGAGAAAAATGGTCGAGTACATATGCTCCTGAATGAAACTCCTGAAGGTGTGGCTTTGTTTGCTGGAAATACAGAGAGGAGGAAGGATAGTACATCGAGATGAGGACGTTACAAGAAGAGGCCAATGCAGGACAAGAAAAACCTGAGATGTGACAACTGTGATAGGCCTGGTCACGACAGGAGCACTTACCTCAAGATTTATGGAGTGCTGAAGTGGTATAAGGAGTTACAAGATCAAAGGAGGAAGGCAGGAAATAATAGGGCGAACTCGGTGTTACACAGTGATGAGAAGACGGAACCTAGAGAATGTCGAATTGAAGATAAGACATATGTCTTTGAGGTTGTTATGGAGGTCATGAAGATGCTCAAGCAGAAAGGTCCTGCTACACCTATTCAGGTTAATTTTGCCAACGAATATGCAGGTATGCACCACACTCCTAATTCTGATTATGTGCCTAAGGGCTCCTGGATCTTAGATTCCAGTGCAACTAACCTTATGTGCTATGATTCATCTCTATTTCCAATCCCTGAATACAGTAACTCACACTTCTTGCTTACACTTTCCAGATGGTGCTACAAAAGAAATACATAAGTCTGGCAACATCATTCTGCACGGCAGACTCACTCGCATTGATGCCTTGTACGTCCCCGCTTTTCATTCTAATGAAATCTCTGTCAACAAGCTATGCGGTACCACAAATATCCAGCTTTTTTTTACTCCTTCTCACAACGTGTTATAGGATCAGATGAATAAGACGATTGTGCTTGTGGCATGAAAACTCAAAAATCTATATGTCCTAGATAGGAACTCCTTTGATTTAGCATTTGTATCTCGTTTTTCTTCACCTTGTGCTATGTCTTTTGTTTCCCAAGTAGTTACAAATGAGGTCGGCCTATGGCATAAAAGGTTGGGGCACCCCTCCTCTAGAGTACTCAGTCATGTATCCGAAATAAAGTGCAATAAACAAATAATACAGAAATTTGTTCTATCTGCCCCCTAGCAAAACAACACAGAAAACCTTTCCCTCATAGCATCACTCGCACTGTCAAGCCTTTCGATCTTATAAGCGTTGATATATGGGGTTCAAATCACCAAAGTTGATTATCCAATTGCCATTATTTTCTCACCATTGTGGATGACCATAGCCGGTCCACATGGACATTTCTTATGAAACACAAAAGACAAGTTGTGCATTATCTTACCTTGTTTTTCACCACTGTCCAAACTCAGTTCAGCCTCAAAATCAAACACATCTGGACCGATAACGGTTCAGAATTTTTTAGCAAGGATTGCCAAGCTTTGTTCCACTCACTTGGCATTATTCATCAAAAATCTTATTGTTATACCCCGCAGGAAAATGGCCTAGTTGAATGACGTCACATACAACTTTTGGAAATTGCTAGGTCCCTACTATTCCAAGCCCATTTATCCACTCTCTTTTAGGGAGAAGCTATACTCATGGCCACATTCCTCATTAACCGTCTTCCCTCTTTGGTGCTAAACTGGAAAACCCCGTACAAACTGCTCCATCACTCCCCTACCTCTTATTCTAGGCTACGTGTTTTTGGTTGTTTGTGTTTCGCAACCATGACTAAGCCCCATCGGGAAAAATTTGTTAAACGAGCCCTGAAGTGCATCTTTGTGGGTTATAGCCAAGGCCAAAATGGGTTTAAAGTTTTTGATCTTGAATCTTAGCAAATTTTCACGTCTCGTGATGTCATTTTCCATGGGTCCTCATTCCCTTTTGACTCACAATCTGAGGAACCCGATCCACCCTTAGCTCTAATTCCCACCTCGGATGACACTTTTGATACCTTGGTGACCTATGTTCCTTCCACTGTACCCGCATCCCTCTCTCCACATACTCCTTCCATTACTGCTAACACCAGCTCCTCTGTTTCACCTCTCCCTCCTCCTAGACAGTCCACTCGACTTCGGCAGAAACCTGTTTATCTCTCTGATTTTGTTTGCAACCATGTCTCATCTTTTCCGATGCACATATGCATATCTTTCTTGTAGAAACCCAAGTCATATAAACAGGCTCAAGGGCATGTGGAGTGGCGACGTGCGATGGCTCAAGAAATTTCAGCTCTTGAGCATAATAACACTTCAATTTTGGAGCCCGTTCCTGTTGGTAAGAAGGCTATAGGATCAAAGTGGGTGTTCAAGCTTAAACTCAACCATGGTGGGAATGTGAATTGCTATAAGGCCCATCTTGTGGCAAGGGGCTATAGTCAAATCGAAGGGGTGGATTATACGGAAAACTTTTCTCCAGTTGGTAAGACAGTAATTGTGCGGTTGTTTCTTAGCATCGCTGCTGCGTATTCTTGGCCAGTACATCAACTAGATGTTGACAATGCTTTCCTTCACGGAACATTGGATGAAGAGGTGTATATGACGGCTCCTGAAGGGTATGAAGTCGCTGATGGACTTGTTTGTCAGTTGCAAAAGTCATTGTATGGCATGAAGCAAGCCTCCCACCAATGGAATCTTGAGTTTACCTCTAAGCTCGGAGCTTTTAGGTTTTCTTAGTCTACTTCGGACCACTGTTTGTTCCTCAAGCCGGTGGATGATGGTTTTCTTGCTTTATTGGTTTATGTCAATGACATCCTCATCACGGGACCCTCAAACGCCTTGATCACTGAAGTTAAGGTATACCTTGATGACTTGTTCACAATCAAATACCTCGTATATGCCAAATATTTCCTTGGTCTTGAGATTGCTTGCGGATCCGACGGCATGAGCATTACTGAGCATAAGTACGTACAGGATATTCTCATTGACAGTGGGTTATCTATTGCTAAGTCTGTGGTTACGCCGCTTCTGATCAGGGGGCTCCTCTTCGCGAGCCGAAAAAGTATCATTGACTCATTGGGAGATTACTTTATCTGGGTTTTACTCACCCTGATCATTCCTTTGCCGTTCAACATCTTAGCCAGTTTTTGCATCGTCCTATGGACCTCCATTGGGAGGCTGCTCTTCATAGGGTTCGTTACCTTATAGGGTTGGGCCACTTGGGTTTATACTTTCCTGCTTCCAACAATTTTTGTCTCACGGCCTATATTGACTCCGATTGGGCTTCCTATCTTGACTCCCGGCGTTCTGTTACTGGGTATTGTATCCTTCTTGGTTCTGCTCTCATCTCGTGAAAAACCAAGAAGAAGAATACGGTTTCTCATTCTTCGGCTGAGGCTGAATATCGGGCTATGGCTGCGTCCGTTTGTGAGCTTCAATGGCTATCCTATTTGTTACGCAACTTTCGCATTCCACTCTCTACTCCTATCCCCTTCTAGTATGACAATCAGGCTGTACTCACATCACGGCTAATCCGGTTTTCCATGAGATAACCAAGCATCTCGATATTAATTTTCACGTTGTTCGGGATCAATACAAGGTCAAGTTCATTTCGCCCTCGTATGTTGCCAACAAGCTTCAACTTGTTGATGTCTTAACCAAGTATCTCCCTGGTCCCTCTTTCACGCGTATATTGTCCAAGCTAAACCTTGTTCCTCTGTCACTGTCTTCAGATGATGGGGGTGGGGGGGGGGGGGTGAAGGTGCTTGAAGGTCCTTCATTTGCAGATCAAGCACCAACACCAAAATCTGGGGAGAAAGTGCTCTTGATGTTCAATATTATTTTCATTTTGATTTATAATTGTTACAATACCGAATTTTGATTTTGATTTATTTCAACATTTTACAATTATTGTTATACAAAATATGTTGTAATATCCAACATATTGTTACAAAATATGTTAAATCAATTATAATATCCAACATTATTACAATTATTGTTACAAGATCAGTCTCAAATTTTGATTTTTTCTTTTATGTTTTGTTCCATTATTTATCTTCTTTATATAATTGATAGTTTCTCGACAAGCGAAAGCTATTCAAAGGAAAAACAATAAGAAATTAATATGCTCCAAAAATATGTTGCTGAGGTGATAATAGTAAATTCCACTGGCCACTTCACTGGAGTTTTCATTGCTCATCGACATCAACCCCTTCCCTCGTCGGTAATAAAATTTACTTTTGAAAATTTAATATGTTGAATGTTGTAATTGGACGTTTTTGTTTTTTTTGTTTGGAAAACGAACACAAAAGTTTCATAATTCTTGGACAAATTAGAGGTAAAGGAAAAATGATTAAAAAGTTGAAGTATTGAAGACATCTCAAAATATGGTGTATATATATATATATATATATAACAGGTATAATTAAAGTTGAGGTCCAAAAATAGATATCAGGTCGTTGATTTAAATACTATTAAATTTACAAATATTTTGATTAATTTTATATGAATTTATTATGATTTAAATATATTAAAAAGTATTTTAAAATTATAATACAATGACCTCTTTTATTAAAAAACTCACAAAAAATGAAGCAAGTCTGGAGGAGTAAAAGCACCACCCCTTCTACTAACAGTTGACACTTAACTGACACCGTTTCTATAAAAGAAAAAAGAATAGGAAATCAAAAGTAAACATCAATTAACTCACTTAATCTTTAGTTGTTTAAAATTTCAAGTAATGTTGATAAAGTAAATGCATCAATTGCTAATAAACATGATGCAATATCCAGATAAAACGATGAAAACAATAAATGGTGGGTACGAAAGATAATATTGAAATCAAACGGCGAGCAGTGGGAAGATACTAAACAATTCATTGAGAATACCAAATAAATTCATAAAACAAGTAAGAAAATTTCTCCAGCCAACAAGATCGAACAAACAAATGAAATGGAACCATGAGTTTACATAACAACTTATTTTAGTTATATTATCACATAGCTTTTGAATTTTCATTGAATAGAAATCTTTTACAATAACTTTTAAAAATTTAAATGCATTAAGCTTAATGAATAAGATTCATTTTATATATGAAGTACTCATTAAATTTCAAAATAATATTTATTAATTTATGAAATACCTTATATTTTTTCCTAAACATTTAAATAATGTAATCATTTTATGGAAGTAATAAACATCACGTGCAACACACGTGCTCCCTACTATTAGTATCTTAAATATTGTAACGGATTATATTATATTATTTAATTGGTGCGTGTATAGAAATATAGTAATTATATATATATACTCCTACTCCGTAATCGTATTCATTCAAAACTCGAGATATGAATAATAATTATATATATAAATATAAAAGCAATAAAGTTAAAATAAAAAGGAAATAAGTTGCACAACAATTTCCACTGAAAGCTCTATCATCCTCAACGGATTCTAGCTCCTTACTCTGAATCATGATTCATTGACGAGGGAATTTTAAAATCCAGTAGAGTTCGATCGTTTATGAACATAAAACCCCCCTCTGAATAATAAAGTTTCAATTGTTAGTATCTTAAATAAGCATGCCCTGTTTGTCGTGAAGTTTGTAGTATTGAACAAAGACAAGGCTCAGTACTCACGACATATTGTTAGGCTCAGTATGGGATATTTTTAGGAGGCAAGATGTTCCTAAACTCGAGGACTATCTCAGGGAGCACTATCGACTCCCGACTGCAGCAAGTATTGAACCCTCACTTACAGAAATATGATGTATTTATACCAAAACAATTTCTTTCTTCTCTTTGCACAGTTGGTTCATCCCATTCATGAGAAAGCATTTTACTTAACGGAGGAACATAAAAGGAACCTTATAGAGGAATATGGTTAGTATATTTCTTTCCTTAATTTATGATGTGATATATGCATCAAATGTTGGATATCAGAAGTTAGGAGATGCTGTTTTCGTTCCTGCTGGTTGCCCTTATCAAATTAGAAACCTCAAGGTTTGACTTTGTTTGTCCAAACATTCAATGTTTGATTTTTGCAAGTCAAGTCAAATTAGATGTTTGATTTGCTCATGTCATGAGTTTTTGTTATACAGGAGTACCTAATACTAGGTAAATTAATATATCGGTATGTGGTTTTTCCTAGTTTTAAATAAATTATTGTTAGAATTCAAGCATTCATCCATTCACTCTTTTAATTACCAAACTTCCAAAATATTATCAACAATTTTAATTCAAATATTATATGTCCGTGCAACCGATGGATTAATCACTAATCAATTTTTTGAAATACACATCCACGTGCACATAAAATGACATACTTTTCTTGGGGAAAATTCATTTTCACAGCACTTTTCTGTTGTGGAATTAATTAAAATAACAGGGGAAAAAACAATAAATTTAGATTCCTTAAGATATCATGATGTGCAAAATTAGATCACTTACCTAAGCCAAATTTTATCTTTTATTATTATTTTGGTATATTAAAGGAATTTATTCTTTGCCTTATCTAATTCATGTATAGTTATTGGACGAATTGATAAAATATTTACAAAATTGAGAATATCTCAAAACATGATATAACATATTCGTGCGTAAACTGATCAGAATTTGACTTAATAATTAAAGTTGAGGTCTAAAAGTGAATATGAGATTATGAGTTTAAATACTATTAAATTTATAAATTTCTGATTAATATAATATGGATATATTATAATTTAAATATATTAAACAGTATTTTAATATTATTTATATAATTATTGCTCCTATAAAAAAATCACAAAAATTGAAACTATTACAAAAATCACTCGGGTCACCACCTCTCCCACCAAAGATGACACTTAACTTAAAACCTCTCTTTATTCTCTATTTCCAAGATTTTAAGACCACATTGCTCAAATTTACTCTCCCATAAATATTATCACTAAAGAACATATTTTTCCCTTGAATTTCTGGTGGGAAGAAAACATATCCTCCCGCTGCATGTGCTTCCCCCTTTTTTCTTTGTCTTTTATGTGAGTAATTGGGTGAAAATTCTAAGTCAAATTGGTCGTGCATGTCATTTTTATTTGCCGTTTAAATTTTCTGATTTCATGAATGATCATGTTGTTGTTGTGAAGTTTATATGATGTTTGAGAACTGAGATGAAGTTTTCCAGGTGGGGTATTCAATCATTTATGCTTTGGTATCATTTTATTTTTGTGGGGATCCAGTGTGTGTGTGTTTTCTTGGGAAATTGGCAGAGTTGGTTCAAAGGGGTTCTGGGATTTAGGGTATTGGGCTTGATGTCATTCTTTCACATTTGTGTTTAATTTAGATTTGGAACTTTGAATGTTGAATTCAGTTGGTATTATTGCATTTGTGTAGATGATTGTGGTGATACATCAAAATTTATAATAAATTTTGGGAACAATTAGTATAAGACGACTAAGATCCGTTCGTGAAAGCATCTGAACGCATTTAAGTGTTAGATCGAAGAGAATTTACTTCAATTGCGAAAAGGAAATGAAACCGGCGTCTCCTGCTATTTTTGCGAGAAAATTTAAGTCTTGCTTTAGTTAATAGATTTGTCTCTACTATATTAAGTCAACCAACTTTACGGACATCCTTGAGGTATTATTATATTAGCTTGTTACATAAGACTTGAAATATAAACGTTATGCGCTTTAGTTAATAGATTTGTTTCTACTATATTAAGTCAACCAAAATGCATGGACATCCACCATTAAGTTAATGAATTGGTTGTGTATCCTTGAGACGATTACATTAGCTTAATGGTTAGATAAGACTTGAAACAAATGTTGTTGCCGTAAAGTGTAGTTTGTGATGTAAGAATTAATTTCTTGAAGGATAGCATTTGTTGAAGACCATTCCTTAGAAGAAAATGATATTTTAATTTTCAAGTACAATGGGAATTCAAGTTTTGATGTTTTCATGTTCGATCAAGAAAGCTTATGTGAGAAAGCAACATCTTATTTTTTCAAGAAATGCGTGCATACAGAAAGTGCACTTGGCAATAAACGAAGGAAAAGCTTGGAGGAATGTTTTGATCAAACCAATCAATCCTCAGATGATGTTGTTGATGATCATAGAGTGAAAGAACCTAGGAGTGATGCTGCAACAACGCCACCTTCAAGAATACAACCTAGTTGATCTACTTCAAGGAGTCGAAGGGGAATAAGAAGTGTTGTCAAGACCCCATTTTAGACTTTCTATTTAATTTTGCACAAGTACAACATAGGCTTCATAGTTTTTATTTCTTAACTCCTAGTTCTTGTTTTTGAACTCATCTTGATTTACAAGGAAATCGGGGGTCAAGAGGTGCATACTCATTGCAGCTTAAATCTCGAAGACGGGAGGTAACTGAAGAAGAAAGATAGAGAGCGCAACAAATGGTTGTTGCCGCATCATCTGAGAACAGTTTCATCGTGGTTATGCAGGCATCACATGTTTATAAGGGGTTCTTCATGGTACAAGCTTATATATATATATATATATATATGAGTCTTTTAAATCTTATATTTAGAATCAAATGAGTATTTACTCTTATGTTCGTGCAACTCCTTCCTATTAGCAATTCTAATATCATTTATGGCATGTCTAATGCAATCAATCCCCTCTGAGTGGGCAAAGGTCTATCTTCCGAACAGAAGCCATGACATAGAGCTTCGAGTCAAAGACAATGAATGGAAACCTAGATACCGCTATAAAGGTTATGGTGGTGGACTTACCAGTGGGTTGAAGGATTGATCCTCGAAAATTTCTTGGAAGATTTTGATGTGTGTTTATTCGATCTGGTAAGAGGAACACAAGACACCGTGATCCTTGATGTCCAAATCTTCCGAGTCGTGGAGGAGGTGATTCCACCATCTCAGGTGGCCCGAGAAACCTCAAGGGGAACCGGTAAGAGGGCGGCAAAGTTTGTGCGAGACTCGTTGAGCGAGGAAGATGTATGAATTTATGCACAATGTACCGGGTGGCTTGAGAGTTTTGAATTTCGTAGACATATGGAACATGTTTTTAAGTAGTAATTTCCTATCATTTTTATATGGCTGAAAGTTTACTACTATTCTCCCTATTTATGTTATCATTATTAACAATTTTGTGCTGTATTGTACCCTGTTAGGGCGTATCATGTGCATAATATCATATATTTAAAGATAATATTACTTGTAGGCGTTGTAATGAATATTTATAGTTTTATGTAGACTTAGTGCATCGCACGTATAATATCATATATTACTTGTAGGCGTTGGTAATGAAGGTTTATAGTTTTATGTAGACTCAATGCACGTATAAAATTATATAGTTCAAGGTAAGTGCATATACTTGTAGGCATTGGTAATGAATGTTTATAGTTTTATGGAGACTAGAGTGTATTACGTGCATCTCACACATAAAATCATTTATTTAAAGTAAATGCATTACTTACAGTCATGTTTAAATTGCCAAGTCCCTTATTGGGGATTTTTTATAAGCAAATTAAGTTTAATAGGATAAGCAACTACCATTGAAACTTACAAATCATCTAATTGTCAGTAGTCAAGACTTACTGTTGATTTTAGCAGAAAATATATTGACATAATGTGGGCAATCAGTTTTGGGAACTTATAAAGAGATATAATAAAGGCATCAAAACTTGTCCTATGTCAAATAATCCAAAGGGCTGGAAAGATAATTTGTCTACTTAAGAAACAAAATATTGTAGCCAATAGATCTCTAACCAGATTTGGTGATTACAGCTGTATGTGTACCGCTGGTTGCAATATGGCATATTTCTCCATCCCAAGATCCTTCGGAGGCTGGCGGCGGGGCGCGGTAGCGAGCAGGCGGCGGCGAAGCGGGCAGCCAAAAAAAATCAAAAAAAAAAAAGAAAAAGAAAAGAGAAGAGAGATATGAGGAGAAGGGAGAAGAGGCCCGACGCGTCCGCGCCGGTGTCGACTGGAAAAAATAGAAAAAGAGGAGGAGAAAGGGAGAAAAAGAAGAGGAAAAGAAAATGAGAACCTCAGTGGCAGCGGGAGGAGCTCGGCGGCGGCGGCGGTCGTTGAGAAAGAAATTGAGAGAAATGGAGAAACTAGGGCTGCAAAAAATAAACGGGGGAAGGAGAAAATTGGGGGAAAAGGAGGAAAATGGGGGAAAAGAGGGGGGAAATTTAGGGTTATGAAAAATGGGGAGGAAAAGTGTATAGTTAAATATTTTTATAATTAGTAAAATATTTTTATAATTTATAGATATTTTTAAAATTAAATGAGATAAATATTTTAAGATATTATCTTCGTTAATAAATGAGATAAAATAGTTTTTATAATTAATACATACTTTAAAAATTAAATGAGATAAATGATTTAAGATATTATTTTCAATCAATAAATCAGATCAAAAAACATCATGATAAAAATCATCAAAATACAACATGTTCAACTAATCATCATCATCATCTTGTTCAAGCGCTTCTTCATCATCAGTCATTTCATATTCTTCAAAATTATCTTCTTCCTTTTCATCATCTTCTGTTTCATTATCATCATCAAAAAAAATATGTGTGCCCTTGATGTCATCTAGAGGTTGATTTTTATTTTCAAATATAATCGCGGGAACAAATTCGATCTCATCCTCCTAAAATGCAACATCAGTCCACCTTGACTGAACAGTTCATCTAGCTTTTGCTTGACATACAACCATCCAATAAACAAGTAAACCTAACTCTCTTATCAACTTTTTTCGTACTATAATAATCATTGGGTAACGTGTGATCTCGTTGTAGCTTCTCCTTATTACTTGTAAATACTGAACATGACAACTCTGTGATATATTGTGTTCAGATTTAATGTTCACTAACCTTGCAACCGCAAATAACCGAGAGTGATTTTCGCTTCCATTTATAACGGTTGATCTGCAGTGAGCATGACATCAAAAAACTTTTCAGAAAATGCTCCTATATTGTCAGTATTGTACTGTACCCCATCATATTTAGAACTCGGACCACCCTCGTTTGCATGTGATTGATGGCTAGGATATGTCGGATAACCAAATACGTCCCCTGTGGACGAGATACAGGACCAATTGCATCAAACACCATCCTCAATCCCAATTAATTGCTCATAATTATTCCAATTTGTCATTATACATATTCATTGACATATAAACATATAACTTACAATTTCAAGAATAAAATTGAGATATATAAATAAGGGTTAATTACACTTGGACCCCCTCTGAAAATGTGAAATTATACTTTCCCCCAATGAAGTTTCAAAATTACATTTACACCCCTTCTGAAGATTCACCATTTACACCTAACCTTCTTCCGTCAAGTGGAAGGAGAGAAGAGAAAGAAGTTGTTATGGACAATTATAAAAATAAGTGAAGTAGAATGAAGGTTCTTTTTTATTACGAATTTTGCCCAGATTCGCAACGGACTTTGTAACGGATTTTACCATGGATTAATTTATCCGTTGCAAATAAATAAATTGAGAATCTGTTGTCAAAATAAATAAATTGATTAAGAAAATAGAATACAGTTGTCATAAACCCATTAGAATGGACGGAATCTGTTGTACCGTCTGTTGTAAACTCAACGACTCAATAATTAATGACTACAACAATAATGTACGGATTGCAACGATTTCATAGATCGTTGCACATTCCATTGCAAAATCGTCGGCGAGTTTGCAACGGAAAATGAATTCGTTGCTACTTCTGTTGCAAACCATCAAATGATTTTTGCAACGACCTATTTTCATTGTAATATCCGTTGCAAAGTTTTTGCACGGATGTAATTAGAAAATCCGTTGCAAAGTTTGCAATGAAAGCCATTCGTTGCCAAAATCGTGGGAAGATTGCGACGGAATTAGTCGTTGCAACATTGTGCCACGACATTTGCAACGACTTATGATTAATGTGGACCTTTTTAAAGTTGATCAAATTTTGCAATGGAATGTTGCAACGGGTCGTCCGTTGCAAATTATTGTCGTTATCTGCCACAGAATTTGCAACGACAAGGTAAAAAAAATCAAAATTCGATGCAAAAACGTGGCAAAAGCCATTGCAAATTTGCAACGGACCAGTCCCTTGCAAAATGTCCGTTGCTATAAGCCTGTTTTTTTGTTAGTGATCATTAACTGGTCGTTTGGTGAAAATCGGATGATGTATATATAGATATTATACATTAATTTGTTAATTACGGTTGAGAAATTAAGTTTTCTATTCACCCAACTTGGAATTATCCAACTATTAGTTTAATTTTTTTTTTTGCACTTTTCAATACTAATATAAATAAAGAAACATCGAAAATTAAAGCCCTACTTGGTATGAAGTCCTTTGTGGCTCTGCCGTCTTCCTCATCTTTTTCCCTCTTATTTTTCCTTCTTTATCCCTCTCCCAAACCGATTTTCTTGTTCTATTTTTGAACTAAAGAGAGATTTCTTCTTCTTCTTCATTAGCAAACCACTGTTTTTCGATTTGCCGGGTTGGTTTGTATTAGGCAAGGATATATTTTATATTAGGAATATATATTTTATGTGTGTAGTGTATATTGTTCTATTAGGTGTGTATATATGATTTGATTAGATGCGTATATAATTTATGCTAGAATCATGGGATAGGCAAGATTCACTCCTTGAATCATGGAAAGTGTACATGTATATATACCTTACATTCTATGGAATGAAGACACGATTCATTTTGCCCCATTCTTTCATGGTACTAGAGCCTTGAAAACAAATTCAACCAAAAACACTATACCTTCAAACCAACATTCCGATCACAAAAAAAAAAAGAGAATGCCGGCCAATGATGACAAGAAGAAGGGAACGACTTCCGGAAATGATTCGACAATTGCATCTCCTTATACGTTGCATCCGTCTGACAACCCGGGGATGAATATTTCTCCTGTCCAATTGAGAGGAGAGAATTACGATGAGTGGGCGAGATCAATGAGGAATGCACTTAGAGCCAAAAAGAAGCTTGGCTTTATTGATGGAACTGTGACTCGACCAAGTGAGGATTCATCAGAAATCGAAGATTGGTAGATGGTGAATTCCATGCTTGTGGCATGGGTTTTTAATACGATTGAACCAAGTTTACGTTCTATGATAACATATTATGGAGAACGTAAAAGACTTGTGGGAAGACCTACGACAAAGATTTTCTATAGGAAATGGACCACGGGTTCAACAATTGAAAGCAGACATTGCAAATTGCAAACAAGCGGGACAAGCAGTGGTTTCGTACTATGGCCAACTCAAGATGATGTGTGATGAACTAGTGAGTTATGAACCGATACCCGTATGCCAGTGTAGCGGATGCAAGTGCAATATTACGGCCGAACTAATGAAAAAGCAAGAGAACGAAAGAATCCATCAATTCTTGATGGGTTTGGATGATGCGGTCTTTGGGACAGTGAGATCAAATATTCTGAGCATGGAGCCGATACCAAGTTTGATGCGAGTGTATTCTATGATTATTCAAGAAGAACGACATCGTAAAATTGCACGAACCAAAGATGAACGAGAAAATGCAGTAGCCTTTACAACACAAGCTGGACAAAGTGTAAGGGCGGCAGCAGTGAAGACTAAGGACAAAATTACGCCATGCACACAATGTGGAAGAGCGGGACACGAGGCCAAAGAGTGCTTCCAAATCATCGGGTATCCAGATTGGTGGGGAGATAGACCCCGAAGAGGAGGAAAAGGTCCTCGACGCGGCCGAGGTGGGATAAATACATCTGGACGTGGGCGTAGTAATGTTCGAGCAAATGTGGCACAAATAGCTAACGGTGTTGGGCAACATCAAAATGAGCAGAACGAAGCTGATAGAAGCGCATTTCCCGGGTTAACCAATGAACAATGGGTTGCGCTCTTGAACCTCTTGAACACTCATAAGATTGGTGCATCAAAAAAACTCACTGGTAAGACTTATTGTCATGATTGGATATTAGATACGGGAGCATCACAACATATGACTGGAGAGCTCTTGACTGGTGTGAGGAAGATTTCACCGTGTTTGGTGGGACTTCCAAATGGCGAGCACACCACAGCAATGAAGGAAGGGACAATATGTTTTGGAAAACATATTTATTTGAATAATGTTCTATTTGTTCCTGATATGAATTGTACACTTATTTTCCGTTGCTCAAATGGTGAAAGAATTAAACTGTATCGTCACATTTTCTGACAAGCTTTGTGTGATACAGGACCGAACTTCGAGGATGCTGATTGGAGCGGGTGAGCAGTGCGATGGGGTTTATATTTTCAGAGCAGCGGGAATAAAGCAAGCAAATAAGGTTGATAAAACAGATGCTTGCGAATTGTGGCACCTTCGATTGGGACATCCCTCGAACCAAATAATGTCTTTTATCCCAGAGGTTAGTAGCAATAAAAGAGTATCTAGCTCAAAAGCATGTGATGTTTGTTTTAGGGCAAAGCAAACAAGAGAGACATTTGTTGAAAGTAATAAAAGAGCAGATGATTGTTTTTTGTTGATTCATTGTGACATGTGGGGACCTTATAGGATTCCTGCCTCATGTGGAGCGGTTTATTTTTTGACGATCGTTGATGATTTCTCTAGAGCGGTATGGATTTATTTATTACTTGAGAAAACTGAGGTGCCTCAGATAATTAAAAATTTTTGTGCTATGACTGAAAGACAATTTGGGAGACGTGTTAAAATCATTCGAAGTGACAATGGTAGTGAATTTCTTTGTTTGAAGTCCTATTTTTTGGACAATGGAATTATGCACCAAACCTCTTGTGTTAGGACACCCCAGCAAAATGAACGGATCGAAAGGAAACATAGACACATACTGAACGTGGCAAGGGCCTTAAGATTTCAAGCAAGCCTACCCGTAGAGTTTTGGGGGGAATGTGTCCTGATGGCTGGGTACTTGATAAATAGAACACCTACTCTACTACTTGATGGAAAAACGCCATATGAAGTGTTGTTCGGGAAGCCACCACAGTACAACCTGATGAGGGTATTTGGCTGTCTATGTTATGCGCATCGGTAGGGTCGTGACCGGGGCAAATTTGGAGAAAGGAGCAGAAAGTGCATATTTGTCGGGTATCCCTTTGGGAAGAAAGGTTGGCGAGTTTATGATATTGAAAAAAATGAATATTTTGTGTCGTGTGATGTAGTGTTCTATGAGAAAGTGTTTCCGTTTGAGAAAGATGGCACGAGAAATGATGAAACCAGCCTTATAATGGTACATAATCCAGATGGCTCTAACTATGTTGATGAACTCAATGAGTATAGATGTTTGTCTAGAGATGGAGATATCATGCTCGACAGGGGGAGAATGGAGGACACCACTCATGAGGTAGAAACCGACAAAGTTTCTGAAGCTGGAATGTGTAATGAGGCGAATTGTGACAATATGTCAGATACAGTCGATCCGCCTACTATGCCTATATTAGAACAAGAAACACTTGGTAGGGGTTTTCGGTCGAAGCAACCGCCTGCCAAATTCAAGGAATACGTCATATATACAACTCGTCGTTTGAAGGACCCCACTGCACTTGCTACCGCACAATCAAACTCCTCAGGTACTCCTTATCCCATAGCTCATTATGTGACATGTGATAATTTTTCTGCAAAACATCGAGCTTTCTTAGCTGCAGTGACAGTGGGAACGGAGCCATCACGGTATTTGGAAGCTGTGAAAGATGCTAGATGGAGAGAAGCTATGAGTAAGGAAATTAAAGCTCTTGAAGACAATGGGACTTGGACTAACGGGAAAAACGGCGATTGGGTGTAAGTGGGTATACAAGATCAAGTATAACTCAGACGGAACAGTTGAACGATATAAGGCACAACTGGTTGTTCTAGGCAACAAGCAGGTCGAGGGGCTGGATTATAATGAGACATTTGCCCCGGTTGCCAAAATGGTGACTGTTCGTACGTTTATTGCAGTAGATGCGGCTAAGCGATGGGAGTTACATCAAATGGATGTGCATAATGCGTTCTTGCATGGAGATCTCGATGAAGAGGTGTACATGAAATTACCGCCAGGTTTCACAGTCTTGACAGGTAAAGTGTGTAAGTTGAAGAAATCGCTTTATGGGCTCAGACAAGCACCGCGGTGTTGGTTCTGTAAACTTACAGCGTCTTTGAAACGGTATGGTTTTGTACAATCCTACTCCGATTATTCTTTGTTTGTTTATAGTACAAATGGGGTTCGATTGAATGTGCTTGTGTATGTCGATGACTTGATCATTGCTGGAAATAACTCAGAAGCAATAACGAAATTTAAGATCTATTTGGGTGATTGCTTTCACATGAATGACTTGGGTCTACTGAAATATTTCCTTGGAATCGAGGTTGCTCGTGGCTCAGAAGGGATATTTTTATGTCAACGAAAATATGCGTTGGACATAATTTCTGAAACTGGTTTGTTGGGTTCAAAGCCTACATCATTTCCGATAGAACAAAACCATCGTCTAGCCCTGGCTGAGGGGCCGTTGCTTGGTGATGCTGAGCAATACAGACGTTTGATTGGCAGATTGATTTATCTCACTATAACACGACCCGAGCTAAGCTATTCACTTCATATTTTGGCTCAATTTATGCAAAACCCACGCCAAGCTCATTGGGATGCAGCACTGCGAGTAGTGCGGTATTTGAAAGGAAATCCAGGACAAGGTATTATTCTTCATTCGGATAGTGATCTGCGTCTGTTTGCTTATTGTGACGCAGATTGGGCTAGTTGCCCTTTGACACGACGATCCTTGACGGGATATTTCGTTCTATTGGGTCGCTCGCCTATATCGTGGAAGACAAAGAAACAACATACTATATCTAGTTCATCGGCTGAGGCAGAATATCGTTCCATGGCCACGACAGTCTGTGAATTGAAATGGTTAAAAGGACTCCTATTCTCGTTGGGTGTGGCACAAGGCGAACCTATACGTTTGTATTGTGACAGTCAAGCCGCCATGCATATAGCAGCCAATCCTGTGTTCCACGAGCGGACTAAACACATTGAAGTGGATTGTCAGTTCATCCGGAATGAGATACAATGTAGGAATGTTGCAACCTCATATGTTCGTACTACTGAACAGCTCGCCGACATTCTGACCAAGGGTCTTGGTAGACAACAGTTCGATTATTTTCTTCGCAAGTTGGGCATTCGTAACCTACACGCACCAACTTGAGGGGGAGTATTAGGCAAGGATATATTTTATATTAGGAATATATATTTTATGTGTGTAGTGTATATTGTTCTATTAGGTGTGTATATATGATTTGATTAGATGTGTATATAATTTATGCTAGAATCATGGGATAGGCAAGATTCACTCCTTGAATCATGGAAAGTGTACATGTATATATAACTTACATTCTATGGAATGAAGACATGATTCATTGTGCCCCATTCTTTCACTTTGCAATCTAATTGCATAAATTCTAAGTATCAGAATAATTTAATTTAGTATCATGAGGTCCTATATTATTTTAGTTATAATTCAGTGCTAATTACTTTGTAGATTTTAAGTTTGATATTTTGTTGTAATACTATATTTCTTTATAATTCTTCATCCTCTCCCTACAACTTATTTTATATACAATGTCAATTTTTTTTCTTTTTGTTAGATAGTTTTTTATTTGCTGCAAAAAAATTATTTCACATTCTTTATTTTACTTTTTAACACTTATTATTCATTATTTAAATTGTTACTATTTTCTCTGTTAAATAGTATATATTTCCATTCATTTAATATTCAAGTTGCATTATTTTAGTATTTTACCTTCAAAGATTTAGCCAATATTAAAATAAATCAATTCATTAGATCTCACCCATTTTATATTTTTCAAAAGCAATTCCAATTTGATAAGATTGTTGATTTCTATTTACAATTTATGACGTTTATTTTTTTACATGCTTTGTGATCTTTTGAAGTTTTAGCTTCTTATTTTACATACTATTTATATGTAGTCCATCTAAAATTATACCATCAAATGTTATTGTATAATAATTTATTTCTTAGATGGAAAATGTTTATTCTAAAATTATATGCAGGTTGTTTAGAGGTATAATTGGGAGTACAACACAAGAACTTTGGTTTTTTTCTTTTAGTTAATTTTGATTTATTATTAAAATATTACTTGAAAATGTCTTTTTACAATAAGAACAAGGCACGTGTAATTTCCCTAGACATAGTTTGTGAGGGACTTGTTGAATATCCTTAGACATTATGAACTTGTTTTTAAGTACATATAATTTCCTATCATTTTATGGCTAAAAGTTCACTTCTATTTTAACATATGGTTCTGCTATTCATTTGCTTGTTCGATTTTGTTGGCAGGAGAAACCCTCTTGCTTGGTTTCATGAATTTTTTGGGTTATGAAATTATTAATCATCTCCCCAATGCTTCGCATTTGAATTTGAATGTCATCTTTCTTATTCACCATTTACTATTTTCATCGTCTTCTCAAGATATTGCATCACGTCTAATTAAGATTAAGTGAGTTAATTGATGCTTTACTTTTGATTTTCTTCCTTAATAGGGAATGTATCCCCTTTTTTGTAGAAATAGTAATTTGTATTAATATAAATAAATTGAGACATATATCCGTTCGATCTATGGACTTACATTATAGTAAACTCAAACAAACTAACCTTACAATAAACTCACATGATTTGGTAGATGCTTATAGGCTCACGTCACTATTATATTTGGAGTTATGTTATAAAGTAACAAATTAGTAATTTTGAAAATAAAAATTCCAAAAAATGACCAACTTATTAAAGTAAAACTTTTTATACTTCAAAGAAAGAAATGGCTAAATTATATACATTCCTTTATGTAAAAAATAAAAAGACATATATAAAAATTACTTTTTGCAACAAACTATAACACAAATAAAAAAGAATTCGCATAAAATTTGAAATATGATAAAAAAGAATATTAACTTGAGTGAGACGTTCTGAAAATGCACGCAGATTCTTTAAAGAATACATATAGTTGAAGGAAGTTAAATTTTTTTATGTTAGACATGTGAAATGCTTCTAATTATCTGAAGACCAGAATTTGTGACAAAATAAATTCTATAACAGTGGCGATTAGAATTAATAAACTATGAATGCTAACAATATAACTTATAGTTATAAGTAACTTATGATTATTATAATTAAGTTTCATTTTCCATGTTTTCACATATGGGTGTATTATTAATATGAATAAGAATTGATGTTTTGGATATATAGATGGTAAATTCAACTTAATATTTCTAGAAAGCATCACCCACCAAATTTCTCAGCCACTCAGCTTCTTGACCTGCTAATTCAAGAGCTATAAATTCAGATTCCATAGTAGATCTAGCAATACAGGTTTGCTTTGCAGATTTCTATGAAATCGCTCCCCCACCCAAAGTAAACACATAGCCACTAGTTGAACTCACTTCATCATTATCAGTTACCCAATTTGCATCACAAAATCCTTCTAATACTGAAGGGAACTTATTAAAATGTAAGCATAAATCCATTGTACCCTTAAGGTATCTTAACAAGCGACAAAGTGCATCCCAATGTTCATTATTAAGATTGTTAGTGTAACGACTTAACCTACTCACTGCATAGGCTATGTCAGGTCTGGTGTAGTTCATGAGAAACATAACACTCCCTATGATTTTTGCATATTTGGCTTGTGATACACTATTGCCATTATTCTTTTTAAGACACAAACTAGGATCATAAGGGGTTCTGCTGCATTATTCTGTGCATAACCAACAAACACACAGTCAAAAGTTTTAGGTCCAATTTTAGACCTTTTAAATTCCGGATATGCCACTTTAGCTAAGCACCCCCACACTCTAAGGTAATCCAAGTTAGGCAAAAAACCTTTCCACATTTCGTAGGGTGTTTTATTCAATTTTTTATGTGGGACTCTATTTAAGATATAGCATGCAGATAAAACTGCTTCCCCCCACATGTTTTCAGGCATACCGGAACTAAGTAACATAGCATTCATCATTTCCTTTAAGGTTCTATTTTTACGTTCTGCTATGCCATTTTGCTGAGGTGTATAAGGGGCACTAGTTTTCATGCACAAGGCCATTTATTTCGCAAAACTCATTAAGAAAATTAGTCCCATATTCACCACCTCGAGTTTAGAGAGATCCGGCAATGCTTTGGACAGGATAGGTGCAGCCATTTTGAGAATAACACAGTTTTTTCGTTTCAAGGAATATGTATGAGATATGAATAGAGTAACAGTTTTTGCTTTCAAATTGTAGGAGAAAACAGAAATGAAAACGCTGTGCCGTGGTAAATCCACTACCTTGAAAGCAAAATTCGGCACGACCGTGGTGCAATCGCAAAGTCCGTTTGCTCCCCAAGGTTAACGCAACACTTTCCAACACGTGCACTAGTGGCAGAGAGTTGGAACAGTAGATTTTAGAACTAAGACAGAGCTATAGCAGAAGAGATAAAACGGATAGGAAGCAGGATTATTTTCTGTGTGTAAATAACAAATCGAGGCTCTATTTACAGAGTAGAGTCCTCGGTTTGCAGAGAGTCTTGCAACAAGAGGAACTCTAAAGTGAATCAGCAAAGCAATGTTGATTTTCCTCAAAAAAAGTGGACCGAGTCCAAACTTCAACGGATATAGTAGGACTAAGTCAAGGATTCAGCAAAAAACTGAGAAAGAGAAGGAAATTGTGGGTTTTCCAATGTTTTTTCTACAAAAATATTATACTCACGCGCGGCCCAGTCCCACCCGGATCGGGACGGGACAGGGCGGGCGCGCACGTGTGGCATTTTTACCAAAATCCCCCTACCCACACTTCTCAATTTAAGGAGTAAAGGAACTCAATATGAATAAGAAGAAATAATGTTTTATAAGCTATGTGGGACAAAGAAAATGCCTAATAAGTAGTTATTCCCCACACAACCAACTTTACGGACATCTCCTCTTTAGTCAATCAATTGGTTGTGTATCCTTGAGCTGGTTACATTAGCTTAATATATTAGCTTGTTACAAAAGACTTGAATGATTGCTGCTGCTGTAAAGTGTGATGTGCTTTGCCACAATTGATTTGTTGAAATATAAAAGTTATGCGCATTAGTTAATAGATTTGTTTCTACTATATTAAGTCAACCAAAATTCACGGACATCCACCATTAAGTTAATGAATTGGTTGTGTATCCTCGAGCTGGTTACATTAGCTTAATGGTTAGATAAGACTTTAATCAAATGCTGCTGCCGTAAAGTCTAGTTTGTGATGTAAGAATTAATTTCTTGAAGTATAATTGTTCTGCATACCAATTGAAATGCTGGGAATTCAAGTTTTGATGTTTTCATGTTGGATCAAGAAAGCTTATGTGAGAAAGCAACATCTTATTTTGTCAAGAAATGCGTGCATACAGAAAGTGCATGTGGAAATAAGCAAAGGAGAAGCTTGGAGGATAGTTTTGATCAAACCAATCAATCCTCATATGATGTTGCTGATGATCATAGAGTGAAAAAATCCAGGAGTGATGCTGCAACAATGCCACCTTCAAGAATACAGCCTAGTCAATCTACTTCAAGGAGTCGAAGGGGAATAAGAAGTGTTGTCAAGATCCCATTTTAGACTTTCTATTTAATTTTGAACAAGTACAACATAGGCTTCATAGTTTTTATTTCTTAACTCCTAGTTCTTGTTTTTGAACTCATCTTGATTTACAAGGAAAACGGGGGTCAAGAGGTGCATACTCATTGCAGCTTAAATCTCGAAGACGGGAGGTCACCGAAGAAGAAAAATAGAGAGCGCAACAAATGGCCGTTGCCGCATCATCTAAGAACAGTTTCATCGTGGTTATGCAGGCATCACATGTTTACAAAAAGTTCTTCATGGTAAAAGCTTATATATATGAGTCTTTAAAATCTTATATTTAGAATCAAATGAGTATTTACTCTTATGTTCGTGCAACTCCTTCCTATTAGCAATTCTAATATCATTTATGGCATGTCTAATGCAGTCAATCCCCTCTAAGTGGGCAAAGGTCTATCTTCCGAACATAAGCCATGACATAGAGCTTCGAGTCAAAGACAATGCATGGAAACCAAAATACCACTATAAAGGTTATGGTGGTGGACTTACCGGTGGGCTGAAGGATTTCATCCTCGAAAATTTCTTGGAAGAATTTGATGTGTGTTTATTCGATCTGGTAAGAGGAACACAAGACACCGTGATCCTTGATGTCCAAATCTTTCGAGTTGTGGAGGAGGTGATTCCACAATCTCAGGTGGCCCGAGAAACCTCAAGGGGAACTTGTAAGACGGCGACAAAGTTTGTGCGGTACTCGTTGAGCGAGGAAGATGTATGAATTTATGCACAATGTATCGGGTGGCTTGAGAGTTTTGAATTTCTTAGACATATGGAACATGTTTTTAAGTAGTAATTTCCTATAGTTTTTATATGGCTGAAAGTTTACTATACTATTCTCCCTGTTTATGTTATCATTATTAACAATTTTGTGCTGTATTGTGCCCTGTTAGGGCGTATCAGGTGTATAATATCATATATTTAAAGGTAATATTACTTGTAGGTGTTGACAATGAATATTTATAGTTTTATGTAGACTTGGTGCATCACACGTATAATATCATATATTTAAAGGTAAATATATTACTTCTTGGCATTGATAATGAATGTTTATAGTTTTATGTAGACTAGAGTTTATTACGTGCATCTCACGCATAAAATCAGTTATTTAAAGTAAATGCATTACTTACAGTCCCTTATTGGGGATATATTATAAGCAAATTAAGTTTAATAGGATAAGTCATTTTTCATTTGTAGGTTTTTTTTTTTTTTTTATGGCTATTACTAATTCTCTTTTAATTATTCTCATATTTTTGTAATCATGTTATGACTCCATATAATATTTCTTCTACTATATTATATTTTAAATTTTTTAATTTTTAAGTTTATTAAGTTTTAGGTGTTTTAAATATACATACATTAATCTATAATATAGTCAACTATATCTGAAGCGAACAACAAATTGCATCACCCACCACAATAAAACATAGATATAGCAACAGATTTTGCAAACGGATTTCATAAAAATTCCGTTGCAAAACAGATTTGTCATAGTTTTTTGCAACGAAATATTTTTTGGTGCTATAGATACCACTACTATATAGCAACGGTTATTTTGTCCGTTGCAAAAAAATGCCACGGTTTTTTGTCTATTGTAAATTTCCATTGAAAAATTTGTTGTTCAAAGAGTTGACTTTACATATTTTGCAATAATTTTTGAAATGGTATATTTGTGGCAAAGTTAATGGTAATTCGTTGCAAAATTATATTTCTGTTTGCAACCAACAATTTAAATACAATTCTTTGCAAAAAAAACTATTTTTGTTTACAATGGCATTTGCAACAGAAGTCGTTGCAATAATGCAATATTTTTTTGCAATGACATTCCGTTGCAAGATTTGCAACGACATAATTTACTAAAATTCGTTGCAAAATGATTTTCAAGTGCTATGCTAGTCCTACCATATTCTCATAATATCTAGAGATTAAAACTTATTGGTGATTTTAGCAGAAAATATATTGACATAATGTGGGCAATCAGTTTTGGGAACTTATAAAGAGATCTAATAAAGGCATCAAAACTTGTCCTATGTCAAATAATCCCAAGGGCTGGAAAGATAATTTGTCTACTTAAGAAACAAAATATTGTAGCCAATAGATCTCTAACCAGATTTGGTGATTGCAGCTGTATGTGTACCACTGGTTGCAATATGACATATTTCTCTATCCCAAGATCCTCCGGCGGCTGGCGGCGGGGCGCGATAGCGAGCGGGGTGGCGGCGAAGCGGGCAGCCAAAAAAAAAAGCAAAAAAAAAAAGCAAAAAAAAAAGAAAAAAGAAAAGAGAAGAAAGAGATGAGGAGAAGGAGAGAAGAGGCCCGATGCGTCTGCAGCCGGCAGCGACTGGAAAAATAGAAAAAGAGGAGGAGAAAGGGAGAAAGAAAATGACAACCTCGGTGGCGGCAGCGGTGGGTGAGAAAGAAAATAAGAGAAATGGAGAAACTAGAGCTGCAAAAAATAAATGTGGGAGGGAGAAAAGAGGGGGGGAAATTTAGGGTTATGAAAAATGGGGAGGAAAAGTGTATAGTTAAATATTTTCCTAATTAGTAAAATATTTTTATAATTTATAGATATTTTTAAAATTAAATGAGATAAATGATTTAAGATATTATCTTCAGTTAATAAATGAGATAAAATATTTTTTATAATTAATACATATTTTAAAAATTAAATGAGACAAATGATTTAAGATAGTATTTTCAATTAATAAATCAGTTAAAAAAAACATCATGATAAAAATCATCAAAATACAGCATGTTCAACTAATCATCATCAACATCATCTTGTTCAAGCGCTTCTTCATCATCAGTCGTTTCATATTCTTCAAAACTATCTTCTTCCTTTTCATCATCTTCCGTTTCATTATCATCATCAACAAAAATATGTGTGCCCTTGATGTCATCTAGAGGTTGATTTTCATTTTCAAATGTAATTGCTGGAATAGATTCGATGTCATTCTCATGAAATGCAGCATCAATCCACCTTGACTGAACAGTTCGTCTAGCTCTTGCTTGGCATACAACCATCAAATCAACAGGTAAACCTAACTCTCTTATCAACTTTTTCCATACTACAATAATTATTGGGTAACGTGTGATCTCGTGGTAGCTTCTCCCTATTACCTGTAAATACTGAACATGACAACTCTGTGATACATTGTGTTCAAATTTAATGTTCACTAACCTTGCAACCGCAAATAACCGGGAGTGATTTTTGTTCCCACTTATAACGGTTGATCTGCAGTGAGCACGACATCAAAAAACTTTTCAGAAAATGCTCCTATATTGTCAGTATTGTACTGTACCCCGTCATAATTAGCACTCGGACCAGCCTTGTTTGCATGTGATTGATGGCTAGGATATGTCGGATAACCAAATACATCCCCCTGTAGACGAGATAGAGGACCAGTTGCATCAAACACCATCCTCAATCCCAATTAATTGCTCATAATTATTCCAGTTTGTTGATAGGGTGCATTTCATCGCTCATATGCATGCTTAACACGTATGGTTTTTTAAAGGTTTCCTTTACATTTTAGCCGAGTTATGCAGTTTTGAATGAATAATCGAGATTCACCCGTTGTGAAGAAAAGGAGTTAAAAACCCCAAATAAAGACAGAAAAGTGATCAAAGTACAAAACAACAATATGCAGACTTCAACAAGCATCAGGGCGTGATCACGCCCTATCCGACATCCGAGTCTGCGCGGGAAGATGCGGAGACTTTTGAATGGGCAGAATTGAACAACCTCTAAGGCATGATCACGCTTTAACCTACATCCAGATCTGCGCGAGGACTCCAAAGTTGGCACAAAGGAGGACTCTGAAATTGGCACAAAAGAGGACTCTGAAGCTGCATAGGAAAGGGACTCTCAGCTATAAAAAGGAGACTAGAGCACAGAGAAAATCCATCTTTTGATCATCGTGTTCTCTCTCTGTCTTTGAATTTATGCTTTCATCTAGAATATTTTGTTTAGCTATGAACATGTTTAGTAGCTAGTTTTCTATTCCGATTCAAGGGAAACGTTAAACCCTATTGTTATGTTTTGAGATCTTGAATTTATCTGATTTCGCCAAGTATTTCTCGTCTTGATTTACTATTAACGGAATGATTATTATTGATAGATCCGACAATTCGATCCAATATTGATTATTCTATTGCTATCCATGAGTTCAGTGATCCGTAATTGTCATGAATGAGTGGTATGAGTAGCGAGCAAATTTATTATGTGCTTTGCATGATTTATTTGTAGGGACGAGAAAACTAGGTTAGATAATTGCAGCTATCTCGGTTATTTGATGTAGATTCAACTGTTTTCATTGATGCAAATGCTATTATTGATGAGATATGGAACGCTATCGTGCCCAGTCTTGATATAATAAGTTTGGATTTAGATGCTTGAGTCAAATCCACTACGATAGGAAAACAGGAATTTGTTACGGCTATCCTAATAAATTCCAAAGTTGAATGCTTGGTTATGGAATTAATCATTAGTGATACATGATAAACATAACGATTGGTGAGACGAAGCCCCTTGAATTGGACTTTTTTTTATCTATAATCTCTTCTCAGTTGTTTAACTCTTGCTTTTGTTAATTTAGTTCATTTATAATTAGTACTTAATTCATACCCCCCTTTTTGGTTACTACATCTGGATCGAGAAAGTAATCGATAATTCCCTTGGGATTCGACCTGGTTCCACGACTACTACAGTTTAGAATCAGTATTTATATTTGACGGCTTCGACAACCGATCAAATTTTGGCGCCGTTGCCGGGGAATTATTTTTAATTTTCTTGATCTTGTTATGCTCATTCTAATTTGTTGATCTCTTTGCTTTTTATGCCGCGTTCTTCTCGAACAGGTGAATTACAGTTCAACCCAGAAATCGAGAAGACAGCGCGTCGACTTAGGAAAAAGACCCGGCGAAAGAGGACTCGGGCGAGACCCGAAGCAGAATCAATTCTTGGAGGAGAATCTACTTGTGACGAACCTGAGATCGAGATGGCGGTTAATAACCGGAGAACCATAAAGGAGATTAATGCACCAAATCCTGATCAACAACCTTTGTGCATTCCTTTTCATGATGATGATGCTGATTTTGAGTTAAAATCCGGACTAATCCACTTGCTTCCTTCTTTTCATGGTCTTGCAGGAGAAGACCCGCACAAGCACTTGAAAGAATTCCATGTGGTATGCTCAGGAATGAAACCACACGGAGTCACAGCTGAACAAGTAAGACTGAGAGCTTTTCCATTCTCGCTGAAGGACAAGGCTAAAGACTGGCTGTACTATCTTCCCTCAGCATCCATTCAGACATGGGCAGACATGCAATCACAGTTCTTGCAGAAATTCTTTCCAGCGTCTAAAGCCACTCATATTCGGAAGGAAATTTGCGGAATTAGACAGTTGAATGGCGAATCCTTGTATGAATATTGGGAGAGATTCAAGGAGCTTGTCGCGAGTTACCCCAACCACCAGATTACCGAACCACTCTTTATTCAATACTTTTATGAAGGGCTTTCTGGGAATGATAGAGGGATGGTGGATGCCGCAAGCGGTGGAGCCCTAGTTGACAAGACCCCAGACGAGGCACGCCGTTTAATCTCTACCATGGCAGAAACGTATAGGCAATTTGACTACCACACGGGGGGAGGCGTCTCCAAGGTTAATGAGGTAAGCACCAACGAATTAGCGGGGAAACTCTCTGAACTAACTATTCTTGTACAACAAATGGCTGCAGGAAAGGTTCAAGAGGCAATGGTTTGTGGGATATGCTCGGGGCATGGGCATCCGACCGACGCATGCCCATCGTTGCAACAAGGAGTGTTGCCAGAAGTGAATGCCGTAGGAGGATTTCCCGGAAAACCTCAACGGAAATATGATCCTTACTCCAATTTCTACAACCCGGGGTGGAAAGACCATCCAAACTTCAGCTATAGGAGTCATGAGGAGCAACCAAGGCAACAACCACAATTCTTCAACCGACTTCTGCGGGCACCTACACAAGTCCCACCTCAAGCATCAAATTCCGGCATGAGTTTAGAGGATATCGTCAAATCCCTAGCTATTTCTACTCAGCAGTTTCAAGAAAAAGCAGAGGCCAGCTTTCAACACTTGGGGAACCAAGTCACACAGTTAGCGACTTCAGTGAGTAGGTTGGAAGCTCAAGCATCCGGGAAGCTCCCATCACAAACAGAGACAAATCCAAAGGCGAATGTTAGTGCGATAACACTTCGGAGTGGTAAAGAGCTTGAACCAATTGAACCAACATCAAAGAAAGCTAAAAGAGATGAGGAGACGAATGAAGACACCGGAGGCGAAAGCCAGCAGGTAAAATCTGATTTAACCACACCCTCGTCGTCTAATCCTTGTCCTCTTCCTTTTCCCTACAGGTCGTCCAAGTCAAAGGAAGATGAGCATGAGAAGACAATTTTGGACACCTTCAAAAAGGTGGAGATCAACATACCACTGTTGGATGCAATCGAACAGATCCCGAAGTATGCCAAATTTTTGAAAGAACTGTGCACTAACAAGAGAAAGTTGAAAAACAAGGAGAGGGTGATTTTCGGTAAGAATGTCTCAGCTGTTATCAATTGTAAGTTACCAGAAAAATGCAAGGATCCAGGTATGTTCACACTCCCTTGCACGATTGGTAGTAGACAAATCGAGCGTGCTATGCTCAACTTAGGAGCATCCATTAATGTCATGCCGTATTCTCTTTACCAAGCTTTGAACTTGAGCACTCTGCAAGAAACGAATGTGATAATTCAGTTAGTCGATCGTTCCTATGTGCGTCCCATTGGTATTGTTGAGGATTTGTTAGTAAAAGTGAATGATTTACTATTTCCGGTAGATTTTTACATCTTGAAAATGGGGGCCGAGGGGCTTAATAACTCTGCATCTATCTTGTTGGGGCGACCGTTCATGAAAACTGCAAAAAACAAAGATTGATGTAGATGATGGCACTTTATCTGTCGAATTTGATGGGGAAATTGTAAAATTTAATATCTTTGAGGCTATGAAATACCCTAACGAGTTGCATGCGCTCTGTCATGTTGATATGATCGATTCAGTGGTACATGATGTGTTTGATGAAGAGAATGTTGGTACTGAACTTGACTTAATCATGGAATTGGATGAAGGTGAAGATGATGATGACTTTGTTGAGTCACTTAGTGAAGTATTGAATCCTTCACCCTCTAATGAATCAAGCATTTCTCCCACGCACACTAAGTTACTTCCTTCTGTTTTGCAGGCACCCAAGCTAGAGTTGAAACCCTTGCCGAAACACTTGAAGTACATCTACTTGGGAGACGGAGAAACCTTGCCTGCCATCATATCCAATCAATTGCCGGAAGAGCACGAAGAGAGGTTGGTGACGCTTCTCCGAGAACATCGAACCGCGATAGGATGGACATTAGCCGACATTAGGGGTATAGCCCGGTAATGTGCATGCACCGAATCCACTTGGAAGATGATACCAAACCATCACGGCAGCCACAGAGGAGACTTAATCCAACACTAAAAGAAGTGGTAATGAAAGAAATCCTAAAGCTTTTGGATGCAGGTATAATATTTCCTATCTCTGATAGTGCTTGGGTGAGTCCGGTGCACGTGGTACCAAAGAAAACAGGTATGACGGTGGTAAAAATTCAAAATGACGAGTTGGTGCCGATGAGAGTGCAAAATGGTTGGCGTATGTGTATAGACTTTAGGAGGCTAAATCTAGCAACACGCAAGGATCACTTCCCGCTACCCTTCATGGACCAAATGTTAGAACGGCTTGCGGGAAAATCTTAATTTTGTTTTCTTGATGGGTTTTCAGGATATTATCAAATTGCCATAGCTCAAGAGGATCAAGAAAAGACAACCTTTACATGTCCCTTCGGTACCTTCGCATTTAGACGAATGCCTTTCGGGTTGTGCAATGCCCCAGGTACGTTCCAAAGGTGTATGATGAGTATCTTTTCGGAATACACTGGGAAATGCATTGAAGTATTCATGGATGATTTTACTGTGTATGGTGGTTCATTTGATGAATGTTTGGGTCACCTTGCGAAGGTCCTTCGGAGGTGCATAGATACTAACTTGGTTCTTAATTTTGAAAAGTGTCACTTTATGGTAGACCAAGGCATTGTTCTAGGGCATGTGATATCTGCAAGAGGCATTGAGGTAGATAAAGCAAAAATTGATTTGATTGTGAACTTACCTTACCCTACTTGTGTTAGGGAAGTTCGTTCGTTTCTTGGACATGCAGGTTTCTATCGAAGATTCATAAAAGACTTTGCAAAGATCACCCGACCTCTGTCTCGGCTGCTGCAAAAAGATGCACAATTCGACTTTGGTCAAGACTGCCAAGAGGCATTTGACGAGTTGAAAAGAGCTTTGACAAGCACTCCCATCATTCAACCACCGGATTGGAACCTACCGTTTGAAGTCATGTGCGATGCCAGCAATTATGCAGTGGGCGCTGTTTTAGGACAGCAGTTTGGACAAAGGCATCATGTGATCTACTACGCCTCAAAGACTTTGGACGCCGCACAGTGCAACTACTCCACAACAGAAAAAGAGCTTCTAGCTATTGTTTTTGCACTAGATAAATTCCGGTCTTATTTACTTGGTTCTAAAATCGTGGTGTTTTCTGACCATGCAGCGCTCAAATACTTACTATCCAAGAAGGAATCTAAGCCTCGATTGATCCGGTGGATCCTGTTGCTTCAAGAATTCGACGTGACCATAAAAGACCGTAAGGGCTCGGAAAACTTGGTTGCCGACCACCTAAGTCGATTGGTAAGAAGGGAGGATGACTTACCCATCTCCGACTCTTTTCTGACGAGCATTTATTCAAGGTGCAAGGTATGGTCCCTTGGTACTCTATCATTGTCAACTATTTAGTCGCTCGTGCATTACCCCCTGATCTTAGTCGTGCTCAGATAAATAAAGTCAAAAGTGAGGCAAAATATTATGTATGGGATGATCCTTATCTATGGCGTTTTTTGTTCGGATCAAGTGATAAGGCGTTGTGTACCTAATGATGAGCATCACTCTGTCTTAAGTTTCTGTCATGATTTTGCATGCGGAGGTCACTTTGGTCCTAAACGCACGGCCAGGAAAGTATTGGATTGTGGGTTATATTGGAATACCTTGTTCAAAGATGCTTATGACTTCTGTAAACGGTGTGAAAGATGCCAACGTACGGGAACGGTGTCTCATCGGAATGAAATGCCCCAAACTCCAATTTTGATTGTTGAAATTTTTTATGTTTGGGGTATTGATTTTATGGGTCCGTTTCCATCATCTTATGGGTTTTCTTACATACTTTTGGCTGTTGATTATGTTTCGAAATGGGTAGAAGCAAAGGCCACCGGACTGATGATTCTACTACTGTCATAGGTTTTGTCAAAACCCATATTTTTAACAGGTTTGGTATCCCACGAGCAATAATCAGTGATCAAGGGAGTCATTTCTGCAATCGAGCAGTGAGGGCCTTGTTCAAGAAGTATGGCGTTCACCATCGTGTGGCAACCGCCTATCACCCACAGACGAATGGCCAAGCAGAAGTGTCAAATCGGGAAGTGAAGTCTATTTTGGAGAAAACAGTGAGTCCTGGAAGGAAGGATTGGAGCTTACGCTTGGATGATGCTTTATGGGCATACAGGACGGCGTATAAAACTCCCATAGGGATGTCCCCCTATCGATTGGTGTTTGGTAAGGCATGTCACTTACTCGTAGAGATCGAACACAAAGCATATTGGGCAGTGCAAAAATGTAACTTGGATATGAGCAAGGCCGGGATGGAGCGTAAGCTTCAGTTGCAAGAGCTAGAGGAACTACGTTTGGACGCGTATGAAAATACGCGGATTTATAAGGAGAAGACAAAGGCATTTCATGATACTGAAATCCTACGGAAACACTTTCACGTGGGTCAGAAGGTCCTCCTTTACAACTCTCGGCTGAAATTAATGCCAGGTAAGCTGCGTTCCCGTTGGATTGGTCCTTTTGAGGTATCTAATATTTTCCCTTATGGTGCAGTCGAAATTCAAAGTCTGGATACGGGAAAAATCTTCAAGGTAAATGGCCATCGTTTGAAACCATTCCTCCAAGGTGACGACTTAGGTAACCCCGTGGATATTACATTGGCGTCACCCCCGCAGTCTAAGCAAGGATAATGAGCTCCTCCGTCGAGCATGACGACGTTAAACAATTGCGCTTGTCGGGAGGCAACCCGACGTTTTATATGTTTCATTTTGAACTTTTAGGATTTTTACTTCTCACCTTCGCAGATTTGACCTTCATACAAGGCATGGTCACGCCCCATTTGATGCCAGAAACAACACCGTGTTCATTGGGTCGACAGACTTCACAACGAGATAAGGCGTGATCACGCCCTATCCCACTGTCTCTTCTGTCTGAAGCAAACGACGAATTCGGCGATATTCCACCTGATGTACAGACTTGAGGAGGTGTTTAGGCGTGATCACGCCTAAAAAAGGGGAAAAATCTGCATTCTCTTTATTTTATCTATTTTTATAATAAAAATAAACATAAAAAAAAAAACACAAAAATATACATATATGTTTATATGTTTGGCAAAACCTCACTTTCCTCTTATCAAACCCTAATCTCTCACCCCTCTTGCAGCCGCCGCCGCCCGCACCGTCGCTGCCGCCGCCGCCGACACGACCACGCCGCCAACGCCGACCGCTGCTGCTTCTCTCGTGGTCCACCCCCTTCCTAACCCGCTTTGTCGTCACCACATATTTCAGGGATGCTCTCTAATTCTCTCTCTCTTTTCATTTCCTTGTTATATGTGGTTTTATGTGCATACATTGGGGACAATGTATGTACTTGGTGTGGGGGAGGTTTGTGCATGATTTGGTATGGTGGTGACTGTGGTTATGAGCCTGATAATTCTTGTGATTCTGTGCTTTTGGTATTGTTGATTATTTGTGTTGGAGATTAATTTTTGTGGATGAAATTTTTGGGTGCAATTGTTGTTTTAGTACTGATCATATGTCATGAACACCATAATTTGTGCTTAAAATGAGTTGATCTTGAAACGAATTGTGTGGGTTGTCCTGTAACTTGAACTAAATTCCTTGCATGTTGTTTTGTGTTGTCCCTGAAGTCAATAGGAATTTATGGTTTAAGTTGAGATTAGTAGGTGGAACGAACTCTAGTGGCATAAAAAAATATTGTGTGTGAAAGATGTCCCATTGATTGCATTAGACGAACAACGTTCAAGAATCAACACTAAAACCCTTTATGTGAGGTTTTGAGCCAAAGCACTTGCATTCAAATAGTGCTCGTATATTTCTTTCAATTGAGGGCATCGGACTTAGTGTGTGCATTCTAGAACTTGCTTGTGTAATACATTTCGAGGTCACATTTTTGCATATTGGTGTATGAAAATGATAAGGGCACTTAGGAATAGCCATTAACCTTGAAAAGAGCCTACCGGAAACTCACCCTTAGAAAACCCATTTGAGCCTTGGCCTCTATTTTCTTGGTTAAACCGCATTTTTAGCCGATTATCCCTTTCTTGGTTATTGCCTGCAGAGATTTTTGAACCCCTTCAAGGGATGATGTTAATATGGTTGCTTGTAAGTCGATGCGAAAAAGACCTAGAGAAATGGAACAAGGGGGCATATGGGAGACATGTTGCTAGATCCAAGAAGAAAAAAAAAATAATGAAAAAGGATGCAACGAAAAAAAAAGAGAGCAAGAAAAAAAAATACCGAGAATCAAAGACTTTGATGAATGAACGAGTCTTTGAGAATGATGAATGAGAAAAAAAAAAAGAAAAAGAAAGGAAAAGAGGAAAAGGATCAAAGAGGAAAGAGAAATTGAAAACAAAAAAATCATGTTTGAAAGTGTGCATACTTCAAACACTTGGATGTGGAAGAAGAACAAAAAAAGCAATGAGCCGAGCAATACAAGCAACTAAGTTGACATCATCCTTTTGAATTCATGAGCCACAATTTGACCTCTCTTGACACACCTTGACCCTAGCCCCATTACAACCGTGTTAAGACCCTTTGATTTATGCACTGATAAGCATTTTGCAGTGGTGGAGATTTGATTAACAAGCAAGCCTATGGCAATGGCACTCTAATGTCCTGATTTGAGTGTGACAAAAATCCCTTAAACACTTCTTGAGTGAATTGAGAGACATCCTAGTGAGGAGTGTTGAGACTTGTTTCGTTCACGTTTGATAAAGTCAATGGGATACGTGCTTGTTGTATTAATGCCATTATTGTTTATTCTCAATATTGCTATCTCTTCTTAAACTGTGAAGACATGTTGATTAAGGGATACACTTAACTCACATAAAGGGAAATTTGGGTATGGTCACTTGGATAATCCATGCTTTTTGAATCAAGGGATGCTTGAGGACAAGCATGGTTTTGGTGTGGGGGAATTTGATAGGGTGCATTCCGTCGCTCATATGCATGCTTAACTCGTATGGTTTTTTTAAGGTTTCCTTTACATTTTAGCCGAGTTATGCAGTTTTGAATGAATAATCGAGATTCACCCGTTGTGAAGAAAAGGAGTTAAAAACCCCAAATAAAGACAGAAAAGTGATCAAAGTACAAAACAACAATATGCAGACTTCAACAAGCATCAGGGCGTGATCACGCCCTATCCGACATCCGAGTCTGCGCGGGAAGATGCGGAGACTTTTGAATGGGCAGACTTGAACAACCTCTAAGGCGTGATCACGCCTTAACCTACATCCAGATCTGCGCGAGGACTCCAAAGTTGGCACAAAGGAGGACTCTGAAATTGGCACAAAAGAGGACTCTGAAGCTGCATAGGGAAGGGACTCTCAGCTATAAAAAGGAGACTAGAGCACAGAGAAAATCCATCTTTTGATCATCGTGTTCTCTCTCTGTCTTTGAATTTATGCTTTCATCTAGAATATTTTGTTTAGCTATGAACATGTTTTGTAGCTAGTTTTCTATTCCGATTCAAGGGAAACGTTAAACCCTATTGTTATGTTTTGAGATCTTGAATTTATCTGATTTCGCCAAGTATTTCTCGTCTTGATTTACTATTAACGGAATGATTATTATTGATAGATCTGACAATTCGATCCAATATTGATTATTCTATTGCTATCCATGAGTTCAGTGATCCGTAATTTTCATGAATGAGTGGTATGAGTAGCGAGCAAATTTATTATGTGCTTTGCATGATTTATTTGTAGGGACGAGAAAACTAGGTTAGATAATTGCAGCTATCTCGGTTATTTGATGTAGATTCAACTGTTTTCATTGATGCAAATGCTATTATTGATGAGATATGGAACGCTATCGTGCCCAGTCTTGATATAATAAGTTTGGATTTAGATGCTTGAGTCAAATCCACTACGATAGGAAAACAGGAATTTGTTACGGCTATCCTAATAAATTCCAAAGTTGAATGCTTGGTTATGGAATTAATCATTAGTGATCCATGATAAACATAACGATTGGTGAGACGAAGCCCCTTGAATTGGACTTTTTTTTATCTATAATCTCTTCTCAGTTGTTTAACTCTTGCTTTTGTTAATTTAGTTCATTTATAATTAGTACTTAATTCATACCCCCTTTTTGGTTACTACATCTGGATCGAGAAAGTAATCGATAATTCCCTTGGGATTCGACCTGGTTCCACGACTACTACAGTTTAGAATCAGTATTTATATTTGACGGCTTCGACAACACATATTCATTTGTCATTATACATATTCATTAACATACACACATATAAACTTACAATTTCAAGAATAAAATTGAGATATATAAATAAACTAGTAAAACTTTTGTACTAACCTTAATGTAAGTCAGCTAATGTCCAGGCGTGTGACTCGTTGCACTAGCGTGATCATTAACAATTTAACGTTAAAGAGAAGATTAAAAAATTGATTGAGTGGAAGGAGAGAAGAGAAAGAAGTTGTTATGGACGATTACAAAAATAAGTGTAGTAGAATGAAGGTTCTTTTTTATTACGATTTTTGCCCAGATTTGCAACGGACTTTGCAATGGATTTTACCATGGATTAATTTATCCGTTGCAAAATAAATAAATTGATACAGTTGTGATAAACCCATTAGAACAGACGGAATCTGTTGTACCGTCTGTTGCAAACTCAATGGCTCAATAATTAGTGACTACAACTATAATGTACGGATTGCAACGACTTCATAGATCATTGCACATTCCATTGCAAAATTGTCGGTGAGTTTGCAACGGAAAATGAATTCGTTGCTACGTCTGTTGCAAACCATGAAATGCTTTTTGCAAGGACCTATTTTCATTGTAATATCCGTTGCAAAGTTTTTGCACGGATGTAATTAGAAAATCCGTTGCAAAGTTTGCAACGAAAGCCATCCGTTGCCAAAATTGTGGGAAGATTGCAACGGAATTAGTCGTTGCAACGTTGTGCCACGACCTTTGCAACAACTTATGATGAATGTGGACCTTTTTAAAGTTGATCAAATTTGCAATGGAATGTTGCAACGGGTCGTCCATTGCAAATTATTGCCGATTTGCCACAGAATTTGCAACGACAATGAAAAAAAAATCAAAATTCGTTGCAATAACATGGCAAAAGCCGTTGCAAATTTGCAACTGACCAGTCCCTTGCAAAATGTCCATTGCTGTAAGCCTGCTTTTTTTTTTGTAGTGATCATTCAACTAGTCGTTTGGCAAAATATGGATGATGTATATATAGATATTATACATTAATTTTGTTAATTATGGTTGAGAAATTAAGTTTTCTATTCACCCAACTTGGAATCATCCAACTATCAGTTTAATTTTTTTTGCACTTTTCAATGCTAATAAATAAAGAAACGTCGAAAATTAAAGCCCTACTTGGTATGAAGTCCATTGCGGCTCTCCCGTCTTCCTCATCATTTTCCCTCTTCTTTTTCCTTCTTTATCCCTCTCCCAAACTGATTTTCTTGTTCTATTTTTGAACTAAAGAGAGAGTTCTTCTTCTTCTTCATTAGCAAACCATTGTTTTTTTCGATTTGCTGGTTTGATTTGCAATCTAATTCCACAAATTCTAAGTATCAGAATAATTTAATTTAGTATCATGAGGTCCTACATTATTTTAGTTATAATTCAGTGCTGATTACTTTGTAGATTTTAAGTTTGATATTTTGTTGTAATACTATATTTCTTTACAATTCTTCATCCTCTCCCTACAACATATTTTATATACAATGTCAATTTTTTTTCTTTTTGTTAGATAGTTTTTTATTTGGAGCAAAAAATTATTTCACATTCTTTATTTTACTTTTTAACACTTATTATTCATTATTTAAATTGTTACTATTTTCTCTGTTAAATAGTATATCTTTTCGTTCATTTATTATTCAAGTTGCATTATTTAGTATTTTACCTTCAAAGATTTAGCCAATATTAAAATAAATCAATTCATTAGATCTCACCCATTTTATATTTTTCCAAAGCAATTCCAATTTGATAAGATTGATGATTTCTATTTACAATTTATGACGTTTATTTTTTAATATGTTTTGTGAACATTTTAAGTTTTAGCTTTTTATTTTACATACTATTTATATGTAGTCCATCTAAAATTATACCATCAAATGTTATTGTATAATAATTTATTTCTTAGATGGAAAATGTTTATTCTAAAATTACGTGCAGGTTGTTTAGAGGTATAATTGGGAGTACAACATAAGAACTTTGGTTTTTTTCTTTTAGTTAATTTTGATTTATTATTAAAATATTACTTGCAAATGTCTTTTACAATAAGAACAAGGCACGTGTAATTTCCCTAGACATAGTTTGTGAGGGACTTGTTGAGCGAGGAAGATGTATGAATTTATGCTCAATGCATGTGTGCAGTGGCTTGAAAGTTTTAAATATCCTTAGACATTATGAACTTGTTCTTAAGTACATATAATTTCCTATCATTTTATGGCTAAAAGTTCACTTCTGTTTTCCCTATTTATGTTGTCATTATTAACATTTTGTGATATATTTTACCCTTGCCTTTTGACAGTGATCCTTTCACTTAAGTCATGTTTTTAGTTGTTGGAGATTGTGATTTATGTTTGAATTGTTTCTAGAGATGATTGAAAAGTGTCTAAAATGAACGAGAAGTTACTGTAGATATCAAATTATGCTTTAATATGTCAAATTATGCTTTGATAGTGGCTCAGAAGTGTTGAAACAGATAAAAAAATATATTTGGTATTGCTTTTCGAGAAGAAAAAGTTGTTGATGTCGAATTAGGCGTTGATTATGTATGTTTATAATTTTATGTAGATTAGAGCGTATCACGTGCAATGCACGTACAAAATCATATATTAAAAGGTCAAATCCATTGCTTATAATGATGTACAATGAATGTATATAATTTTATGTAGACTAGAGCGTATCACGTGTGATGCACGTATAAGATTAAGGGAGTAGCACTTTGTAGAAATATTAAGTTGAATTTACCATCTATATATCCAAAGCATCAATTGTTATTCATATTAATAATACACCCATATGTGAAAACATGGAAAATGAAACTTAATTATAATAATCATAAGTTATTTATAATTATAAGTTATATTGTTAGCATTCATAGTTTATTAATTCTAATCACCACTTTTATAGAATTTAATTTGTCACAAATTCTGGTCTTCAGATAATTAGAAGCATTTCACATGTCTAACATAAAAAATTTTAACTTCCTTCAACTATATGTGTATTTTAAAGAATTTGCATGCATTTTCAGAACGTCTCACTCAAGTAAATTTTTTTTTTATCATATTTTAAATTTTATGAGAATTCTTTTTTATTTGTGTTATAGTTTGTTGAAAAAAGTAAACTTTTATATATGTATTTTTATTTTCTACATAAAGGAATGTATATAATTTAGCCGGCTTAAAGGCATTTTTGGTCCTGTAACTATACCCTATTCTCGTTTTAGTCCTTTATTTTTCTAGGATTTCATAATGGTCTTGTAGTTTTTAATTGTCACAATTTTGGTCCACATTTCTCCGGAATATTTTCAAAGTCGCCGCAAATTTCTTATGTTGCATTTTAAATTGGGGGAAATAATTTTATTGGTTGGTTATGCATGACATGGCTTTAATTATAAAATTAATTATTGATGTGGCATTAATTATAAAAAAAGAATTATTTTATCTTCATTTATTGTTTATAGATTTAAAAAAATTTAAAATATATTTAAAAAAATAAAATTAATATATATATTTTAAAAAAAAAAGAACCGGCAGCGGCGGCGGTTCTTGGGCGACGGTCGCCAAGAGAAGGAAGGGGGGCGATGCCGACGCCCCCAATCTGGCGACGACAGGTCGGCTAGAAATGGGCGTCGCCGTCGCCCAAGTTGGGCAATGGCAACTTGCCCTAGATCTGGGTGACCGCGGTCGCCCAGAAAGAATGGGCGTCGCCATCGCCCAACCCTGAGCGACGGGGGCTCGCCTTGAATCTGGGCGACCGTGGTTGGCCGCCGCCGCCGGCTTCTCTTTTTTTTTTTAAATATATATATATATATATATGTTGATTATGTATATATATTATTATTATTTCTTAATTATGTTTTAATTTTTTTAAATCTATAAACAATAAATGAAGATAAAATAATTCTTTTCCTATAATTAATGCCACATCAACATTTAATTTATAATTAAAGCCATACAATCGCCATGTCATGCATAACCAACCAATAAATCATTTCCCCCAATTTAAAATGCCACGTCAGAAATTTTCGGCGACTTTGAACAAAATCCGGCGAAATGTGGACGAAATTGTGATAGTTAAAAAGCTACAGGACCATTATGAAACCCTAGAAAAATAAAGGACTAAAATGAGAATGGGGTATAGTTACAGGACCAAAAATGCCTTTACGCCTAATTTAGCCAATTCTTTCTTGGAAGTATAAAAAGTTTTAATTTAATAAAGTTGACCATTTTTTTGAATTTTTATTTTCAAAATAACTAATTTGTTAGTTTATAACATAACTCCAAATATTATAGTGATATGAGCTTATAAGCATCTACCAAATCATGTGAGTTTATTGTAATGTGAGTTTATTTGAGTTTACTATAATGTAAGTCCATAGATCGAACGGATATATGTCTCAATGTATTTATATTAATACAAATTACTGTTTCTACAAAAAAGGGGATACATTCCCTATTAAGGAAGAAAAATCAAAAGTAAAACATCAATTAACTCACTTAATCTTAATCAGACGTGATGCAATATCTTGAGAAGACGATGAAAATAGTAAATGGTGAATAAGAAAGATGACATTCAAATTCAAATGCCAAGCATTGGGGAGATGATTAATAATTTCACAACTCAAGAAATTCATGAAACCAAGCAAGAGGGTTTCTCCTGCCAACAAAATCGAACAAGAAAATGAATAGTAGAACCATATGTTTACATAACATCTTATTTAGTTATATTACTATTTAGCTTTTGAATTTTAATTGAATAAAAAGCTTTCACAATAATGTTTAAAAGTTCAAAATTCATTACGCTTAGTGGATAAAATCTTTCATTTATAAAGTGCTTATTAAATTTTAAAAAATATTTCTAATCAATTTATGAATACCTTATATTTTTGGTTAATTAAATTTTTAAATAATATATTCATTTTTTCGAGGTAATAAGTATTACGTGAAACGCACGTGGTTCCTACTAGTCTATACTATATATAAAAATATGAATGTCTTATGTGTTTGTTCCCCATTGTGAAAAGACATTCATGTCCTTACTTAAGTTACTGTTTTAATAATAAATACAAATTAGCTATAAAAGAATAAAATTCTATCAATAGAAAACTATGTAAGAGTCCTAACATCTCTAAACTACTTGGACAATGATAAATATATCCTACTAAAAAGAATAGGCCGGCAATAATATGTCCATGCAGTTAATTTGTTAGAAGATGTTTTTAAGTACTTTAAAAATATTAATTTACTAGGACACAATATAATTTAAAATGATTATCAGAATAATGCATAAAATACTAAACTTTAAAAACTATATATATATATATATGAAAGAATAAATATCAAGAAGTATTTTAAAAAAATTATTAATCTAAATTAGAAATATTTTCAAAAAATTTAACATGGGTGACTTCTTACTAATTGATTTAATTTTAATATTAGTAGTATTGTTTTGGAATTGTACTTTCATGTACTTTTGATTTTTACTATAATACTGGAAATAAAATGATCCTGTAAGTGCAACTTATGATTAAAATATAATAATGAGAATTCTTGAGTGTTTATTCCTATTGTGAGAAAACATTTGTACCCTTACTGTAGTACTCTTTTTAATAATAAATTATTAGAGGAAAAAATTATATTTACGCCCCCTGATTTATGGTTCATTTACACAAACCAACCTTGGCTTTAGCATAATTATAGAAATTACCCCTAACAACCAAAAAATAGGGTAGTTGTGTAATGATATTGACGTTTTTGGGGGTGTATGTATAATTTTTCAAAAATGAAGGGTGGCTTGTGTAAGTAATTTTAATATTTTTGGTAGTATATATTTGTATTTATCCAAAAGATTAGAGTGACCTTTATAAATTATAGATTAGAGGGTATAATAAATGTAATTATCCCTAAATAAGAATTAGGTATAAGCACAAAATTCTAACAAAGCATAGAAGTATTTTGGTATTCTAATTTTATGAATTACTTAGAGAATAAATAATATATTCTAAAATATAAATAGGCAAATAAATTTTAACGTTAATTTGCTAGGAAAGATTTTAAATTATTTTTTAAAAAAAAGTTTGAGTTACCTGTGTACTGTAAAATTTAAAATAAGTAGCATACGAGTAAAATGTAAATATATACTAATCCAAACTTCAAAACATAACAAAATATTTACCCTATAAAAAAAAATAATTACAAAGAATAAATATTAGTATATATATTCCCAATTTTATCATAGAAGTCTGTTTGAAAAAATTTAAAATCAGTGACTTCGGACTAATTAATTTTATTTCAATATTAATATTGGATAATTCTCTTTTGATTGTATTTCTATATTTTTTTCCCCATAGTATAATAGAGGTAAAATAATATTAATAAGTGCAATTTAGGTTTAAATTGCAACGACAATATATGCTATTTTTATTTTAAAAAAGTAACAATTTGATCAAAGTAAATAAAGTACTATGAGAACATACTAAAGAATATGAAATTAATACAAATATGAAATTTCTAACCAAAACACAATGTAAACACCTGCCCGAAAGAAATAATACTGTGTATAAGAATGCGCTAAAAATTAATGAATTGAAGAAGAGTGTACACATTAGAATTTGTAAAGAGTAGTAAATATAATTAATATAATTAAAGGCTCTCATTATTTACTAAAGTTTTAAGTATTAAGAATAAAAAATATCAGCAAATAAAAGCACTAATTTTTATATATTAGTTGAATTGCGTATGAAAAAATAGTTATCCAAGGGATCTCTTATTATTTAATTTTTTAATATTAGATAATTTTGTATGCACATAAAAGATTAAATTTTAAAAAATATAAAATTAATGCTATTGAATAAGAAATAGATAATTAAATTTATTCGAATTAATAGATCGAGAAATCACACTAAAAATATGAAGTTAAAATGCAAATAATAACATTTTATGAAATAATATTTCAAATTTAGAAGTTAATGAAGAATGTAAACAAGATTTTGACAAACTTTAAAATTTGATAGTAAAATATAACTAGAATAATTATAGGACATTGCAATACAAATTAATACTGATACTATCGATATGTGTAATTAGATTAAATTTTACAAAAATTAGTTAATAAAAGATTAGTTTAAACTCATTACACATCAATAAATTTAAGAAAAAGAATTCAGGACATGATAATAAAATAAAAATATAACATTTCATAAAAATAATATAACAAACACAAAATAAAATTAAAAAAAATAGCAAATAGATATTAAAAGAAAATGATACTAATAAAACATGATCAATTTTACTAAATTGGAATTTTTTATAAAACATCCAAAAATAAGGGACTTCGTTAATTTTATTTTAATATTGGATCTTTTATATATTATATCTTACTTTTGCCTTTATTTGTTCCAATACAAAATCATCAAACATAATAATTATTAAATAAGAAATTCAAAAATTCAATTTAAGGAATAAATCTTTTATTCAGTATTAGCAGTTAAATTTAGAAGTGAGTTACAAATAACAAATTAAATTGTCTCCTGAAATAATTATTATCAATATTTTTGAAAATATAATTATATATATACTAATGATTCAATAATACAAAAATAAATGAAATTATGATTTTAATATCTTTTCTAACCAACAAAATATATATTCACCTCTAAAAATATGTTTCTACACGTGCATCGCACGTGATACTTCCTAGTATTAAAAAAAACATCACAAAACATGAAGCTAGTCCAGAGGAATAAAAGCACCACCCCTTCCAGAGGAATAAAAGCATCTCAAATGTAGCCATTTCTGGATTTCTACTCTCAGCCCTGTAAGAATTCATTCTCCCAAACATATTCTCAAGATAGCATGTAATTAATTTGCGTGTGCAATCTTGAATTACTTTTTGACCATATACCATAGTTGCCACAATAAAAGATGACAAAATTTATTGCAGTTACTGAGCAGTTTTTGGATATCAAACGGACCTCCCCATACGGTAATTTTAAATGTGGCTGACTTCACCTCTTTTGCAATCAGTTTCCCTACGGCACCCTCTACTCTAACTAAGAAGTCATTTTTAGTTATCTCATCTTTCCTCCACTAACCTCTTCTGTAAGTTAGAGTGAAAATGCTCTTCATTTACTCACAAAGTGGTATCAGAGCCAATTTATTTGGAGACCAAAGTTTTAAGAAAAATGTCGAACAGAACGCCATTTGTAGTTCTGACCCTCACCAAATAAAATTATGATAATTGGTGCATAAGAATAAAAGCTTTGCTTGGAGCTTATGAAGTATGGGATTTCGTGGAAAAAAGGTACTGAAGGGAATGGCGCAAAGAAGAAAGATCAAAAGGCACTCACACTTATTCATCAAGGACCTGCAAGGAAGCATGGAAAATTCTTCAAGCTTCTTTTTAAAGGTGCCGACAAAGTGAAGAAGGTGCGTCTCCAAACATTAGAGGTGAGTTTGAATTTCTTCACATAAAGGATTTCGAATCTATTTTGGATTATATGTCAAGAGTTTTGGTTATTACAAATCAAATAAAGAGATATGGAGAGGACACAAAGGATGATCAGATCGTCGAAATTTTTTGGGATGTTTGGATTTAAAATTTAATTATGTTGTTGTTGTCATCGAAGAGTCCAACGATTTGGACGCCATCACTGTTGATGAACTTGCCAAATCACTGCAAACCCATGAAGAAAGATTGAAGAAATCAATTTCAAGAATCGGTTGAACAAGCATTGAAAGCAAAGTTATCTATTAAAGAGACAAATCCAAGCACGTCCCAAAGAGGAAGAGGGTGTGTAGAATTTCGTGTTCAGGGACAAAACCGAGGATGTGGACGAGGTGGATGATGACAGCATAATTATTCATCAAGTGACAAACTGAATAATTATTCAGCCCAAAATACCAATCAAGGAAAAGGTCATGGACGAGGCAGGGTTGGAGGGGTACACACAAATCAAATCAATGACGATATGAAAATCAAATATTGAGCGTATTAACTGTATCAGTTTGGTCATTGTACTTAGGAATGTCCAAATGTGAAGGAGATAAATAATCTTGTGGAAAGCGATGATAAAGAAGAAACGGATCCCACCTTGCTTCTTGCGTGCATAAATACGCAAGATGAGAAAGACATCGGTGTTACCTTGACTCCGGCGCAAACAGTCATATCAATGGCAGAAACGATCTATTTGTATATCTCAATGAATCAATTGATGGCAATATAAGTTTTGGAGATTCTTCAAAGGTTCAAATCAAAGGGAAAGGTACAATTTTGATTCATTCAAAAGATGAAGGCCTTCAATTTATCTCTATTGTCTTTTATGTCCCTGCCATGCATGCTTGTTTGTTTGTGTTTTCATCATTTCCAGTTTTCAGTTTTTGAAACAATAATTAACATGAAAATATGCTTGTTTGTACATCGTCTCATTAGAATATATTGATTTGACATGATAATTCAATATAAAATGCAATCTCATTAATAACTAATCTAAACTTATTAGCATTTTAAACGAAAATCTATACAAAATTTAAAATATATATTTTTCACTGAAATGAAAACACAAACAAACAGTTGGGCAACTCTAGGAGAAAAAGTACAATATACACTTGAAAGATAAAAATATGACGATAAAAGGTGAAAATGACATATTGTTGGTCAAAGTTCCCATCACGAGAAATAGAATATTTATGCTAAACATTCAAAGTGACGTTCCTATGTGTTTGAAGTCTTGTTTCAATGAACAATCTTGACTATGGCATTTGAGGTTTGGACATTTAAGCTTTAATGGTCTCAAAATGGTGAGTAAAGAAAGAATGGTAAAAGGATTGCCTCCCATAAACCATCCTAATCAACTTTCTGAAGGATGCCTTTATGGTAAACAAGCCAGAAAGAGAATTCCAAAGGAATCAATGACAAGGGCTCGATATCCATTGGAGTTAATACACTCGATTGTTAATGGACCTATAACACAATCTTCCATTGGTAAGAATAACTATTTTGTATTTTTTATTGATGATTATGCTCAAAAACTTAGGTGTATTTTTTGAAGGATAAACTAGAGGTGTTTGGGACGTTTAAAAAATTCAAGGCGATGGAGAAAACCAAAGTCATTATTGAATTAAAGCTCTTCGGTCCAATAGAGGAGGTGAATTCACATCAAATCAATTCAAATATTTTTCTGTGCAAAATGGAATTCATCGTCCCATGACAACTCCATATTCACCTCAACAAAATGGAGTAGCCGAGAAAAAGAACCTTTCCATTCTCAATATCGCGAGGAGTATGTTGAAAAGAAAAAATATGCCAAAAGCACCTCAAGAAGCTTGGGGTTAGTTATAAGCCAATTATTTCACGCTTACGGGTTTTTGGAAGCATAGCCTATACTCATAGTCCCGTTAGAAAAGAACAAAGTTTGATGATAAAAGTACAAGGTATGTGTTTATTGACTATGACAAAAGTTCCAAAGGCTACAAGTTTGTACAACCCGAGCAACAAGAAAATTGTGATAAGTCTAGATGTTGAGTTGACAAAGAAGGCGTTTGGGAATGGAATGATAAAAATAAAAATGATCATTATAGTCAAATTAACTCAAAAGTAAATATCAATTAACTCAATTAATCTTTATTGGTTTCAAATTCCAAGTAATGTTGATAAAGTAAATGCATCAATTGCTAATAAACATGATGCATTATCTTGATAAAACGCCGAAAACAAGAAATGGGGGATAAGAAAGATAATACTAAAATTCAAAGGCGAGCAGTGGGCAGATAATAAATAGTCCATTGAGAATACCCAATAAATTCATAAAACAAGTATGAGAATTTCTCCGGCCAACAATGTAACAACCCCCTACTTTACTACACCTAGTTACTACTAATTAATCTTCCATTTTCTTAATCTCAAACTCATTCCATAACGTAATATAGATTATGTTTTTCCAATATAACAAATAGATATATATATATATATATATACGATATTAGATCATAAACATAGCTAAAAACCTTATATTTACTTCCCACCACTGTACATAACTTAAGAAAAAGATAACCAACGTCCAACTATCCAAAATCTTACAACAAGCTCTACAATACAAGGATATCTTAATTACATAGCCCAAAAACTTCCACCTTCGATGTCACGGCTGACCCACCTATTCAGTGTCACGGAACGGCTCAAGATCCAATGGTATTAATCCGTGCAACCTATCTCCTAAAACACGTGTGTGGCAAGGAATGAGCTGCCTACTCAATAAGTATAGCCTTTCGGTCTATATATAAGTATACGAGCAACTTGTCAAGTATAAAGCAATTATACCAACACAACCAACATGCGACATATATTACAGCAAATAAGAAATCACATAACTACAATAAGATATTAATAGAGGCATTTTAGTTGTTTCCTTAGGGCCCTGCTTATCCAACCTGGAGTGCATCACTCAATGAGCTTAGCCGGCTATCACCATCATCATCATCTCAATCACATTACTCCTTCCACTCTCTTTTCTTTTTCGATATCACACAGCACACAGCTCGTGTGTATCTCATCCTCACTGATACCGCACAGCACACAGCTCGTGTGTATCCCATCCTCACTAATATCACACAGCACATAGCTCATGTGTATCCCATCATCTCCATTGATCAATGACAGCACACAGCTCGTCATTGATCGTATCATTCTAAGCCAATGAGTTTGCTCCCCAGTTAGATAAGTCATCGTTTTATTTTAATCATCATTCACTTGTCAATACCATTCCTATTTGATTTCATATCACAATCAATTATACAACCCACAATCATTCATCCAACATCCGTGCAGCACAATCACACTTTAGCATATAATAGCAATTCCATAGATATAATGATCATCCTAATCACAATCGACACCCATGATCAAGTATATAAACAATCCATATTTATATCCAATATCTCAATATATATATATCCAACATTCAACGTAAATACTCACATAAACAATTCATACTCATATCCTCATAATTATATATATATATATATATATATATATCCAAAAATTCAAAATAGGGTTCTCACATAAGCATATAAATATATAAATATATATAAACCAATTAGCTATACTTACCTCAAATTTTCAAAATAGTCTGTCAACACGAAAAGCTGCTCAACCCTCCACTCTATCGTCACGTCCTACAGTAAATTATAATTTATACGATCAATACCTCATAAATATCGTAAATTCTAATTAAGGTATTATATAATATTCGTGTAGTTCTATTTATATAGAAATTCAACCCCCCGTTCCATTTTATTTTAGATAACTTAACTTTCTACACTTCTTAGGTATACTTTTAATTTATCAACTAACTCATACAATTCCATTTTATAAAACCTTCATACCATTATAACTATCGGTGTTAATAATATTTCTAACTTAAATTATTATAAAAATCTTTATATTTTCTTAAATAACTTTTCAATAATATTTCTATTAATTTCCTATCAATTCCTCGCTATTATACAATATGATTAAACACCAATATATATAATTAAGTATTTTAGTCAATACACCCGATGAAATTAAATACATTAACTACAATAGTGATTAAATCTAGCAATTTTACTAATTTAGTTACCCAATTATAGCAATCTTATATCAAATGTGATATTTAATATAACACTAGTTTAACTAGTCAAACTCATCAAAATTTCTGATTAAATAGTAAGTCGATCAATATAAACTACATTTAGTAAATGGACTAATTACATAATATAATTATATAAATTAATAAAAATTAAAAAGCAAAAATCTCCATACCTGTTTCTTCCTTCCTGAGAGAAACTTCAAATGAAAAATGTTGAAAATTTGGTGGGTTTGCATTTGTTTTCCTTGGTGTGTTTGACACACATATACATATATATTTATTAAACAAAATTAGTGTGGTGGTGGGGTGACTCCCGCCCCACTTTCTCTCTCTCTCTCTCTTTATATTATTATTATTATTTATTATTATTATTATTATTATTATTATTATTATTATATTACATAATTAATATGATACGCTCCCAAATATTATAATGAGTTTCCAATTTACTCTGTTCAAGTTTTATCATATTCCAATATCACCCTATAATTTATTTATAATTAAAATAAAAATTTTCTTAATAATTACTAATTAAACTCTCAATTATTTATAAAACTCTACGAACGTCACAATTCTCCCCTCCTTATAAAAATTTCGTCCCCGAAATTTAACTAACTTACCCGTTCAATTGAATAAATAGGGATATTTGTCTCTCATATGCTCCTCTACTTCCCAAGTCGCCTCTCTCGGAGAATGATGACTCCATTTCACTTTCACCATCTGTACTCCTTATTCCTCAATTTTCTTACACTTCTGTCTAGAATCTCCGTTGGCTCTTCCACGTATGTCAACTCCTCAGAAATTTCTCTCTCTGGTTCACGGATGACGTGACTAGGATCAGATCGATATCGTCGTAGCATCAAAACATAGAAAACATCATGTATTCGTGACAACTCTGGTGGCAATGCTAATCGATACGCTAATGGCCCAATTTTTTTAATAATTTCATACGGCCCAATATATCTCGAACTCAACTTCCCTTGCTTGCCAAATCTCAAGATCCCCTTCCATGGAGCTACCTACAGAAAAACCTTATCACCTATTTCATACTTCATCTCCCTTCGGTGTTTATCAGCATAACTTTTCTGTCGATCTTGAGCTGCTTTCAGGCACTTTTTCACTATCTGTATCTTTTCCACCGTTTCTTGCACCAATTCCGGACCTTCCACCTGCCTTGATCCCTCCATATCCCAACATACTGGACTGCCCAACATTGTACAAGCCCTCATCATATCTTCCAGGGTCTGAATTGTTCTTTCTGACTGGCCATCTGTCTGAGGATGAAATGCAGTACTGAAATGTAAATTTGTGCCCATTGCCCTTTGTAAACTTCTCCAAAAATGTGAGGTAAATCGAGGATCTCTGTCTGACACAATAGATACAGGCACACCATGTAATCTCACGATCTCGAAAACATACAACTCGGCTAACTTATCCAGAGAATCACCTAGTCGTATCGGCAAGAAATGTGCTGATTTCGTCAATCTATCTACAATTACCCAAATAGCATCATGCTTCCTGAGTGTACATGGCAACCCTATGAAAAAATCCATAGTAATCTTTTCCCACTTCCATTCTGGTATGGATAAAGGCCGAAGTTTACTTGCTGGCGCCTGATGTTCTGCTTTTACCTGCTGACATGTCATACATTTGGCCACAAACTCTACCACATCCTTCTTCATTGTCTGCCACCAGTAGTACGGTCTTAAATTCTTATACATCTTTGTAATTCCAGGATGCATGGAATATGGTGCATTATGAGCTTCTCGCAAGATCTCTCCTCGTAACCCATCTACATCGGGTACACAAATTCGCTCCCCGTTCACTATCACTCCATCAGCTCTTATCGAAAAATTTGACTTCTTATCGTGTTTCATTTTCTCCAGCATCGATAATAAGAAAAGCTCCCGAGTCTGTGCTTCTTTGATTTGTTCCATAAAGTCTGGTTTAAGTTGCAAGGCTGCTAATAATCCCGTCATCCGATCCACTTCCAATTTCGCATTCATAGATCTGATTTCTAGCAACAATGTCAGATCGTGACTCCCCAAACTGGCTAATGTACTTGAGCTCTTTCTACCCAAAGCATCTGCTACCACGTTTGCTTTCCCTGGATGATAATCAATAGTGCAGTCATAATCCTTCAGCAGTTCTATCCATCTCTTTTGTCTCAAATTCAGTTCCTTTTGCGTCATAATATACTCAAACTCTTGTGATCAGTGAAAATCTGAAATTTTTCTCCATACAAATAATGTCTCAATATCTTTAATGCATGCACAATCGCGGCCAACTCCAAACATGTGTGGAATAATTCAACTCATGAGTCCTTCGCTGACGAGATGCATAGGCAATTACTTTTCCGTTCTGCATTAATACGCAACCCAAACCCTGCTTTGAAGCATCCGTGTACACTACATATCCACCACTACCAGACGGTAAAACCAAAATCGGAGTTGAGGTCAGTCTTTTCTTCAACTCATCAAAGCTTCGTTGGCACTGTTCAGTCCACTGAAATACTACTCCCTTCCTCAGTAACTTTGTCAAAGGACCGGCAATTATGGAGAAACCTTCGACGAATCTCTTATAGTACCCTGCTAACCCCAAGAAACTTCAAACTTCAGTCGCATTCTTCGGTACTCTCCATTCCATAATAGCTTTCACTTTTGAAGGGTCGGGCATAACCCCATCACCCGATATCACATGCCCGAGGAAAACCACCTGATTTATCCAGAATTCACATTTGCTTAGTTTAGCATACAACTCTTTCTCCTTCAAGATCTGTAACACTATCCTCAGATGTTGTTCATGCTCCTCCTGGCTCCTTGAGTACACCAAAATATCATCTATAAAAACAATAACAAACTGATCCAGGTACTCGTGGAATGTACGATTCATCAATGCCATAAACGTTGCCGGTGCATTTGTTAACCCAAATGGCATTACCAAGAACTAAGTGACCATAACGTGTGCGAAAAGTTGTTTTCGGTATGTCATTTTCGGCTATCCTCAACTGCCAATACCCAGACCTCAAATCGATCTTTGAAAATATTGTAGCCCCCTTCAATTGATCCAGTAAGTCATCAATCCTTGGCAAAGTATATTTATTCTTCACTGTTACCCTATTCAACTGACGGTAGTCGACACACAATCTCATACTACCATCTTTCTTCTTCACAAATAGCACTGGTCTGATAAATCCTTTCTCCAACAATTCTTCTATTTGTTTCTTAAGTTCTTGCAATTCCACTGGGGCCATTCTATACGGTGCAATAGAAATCGGGGCAACTCCTGGAAGAGTTTCTATCGTAAAGTCCACTTCCCTATATGGTGGCAAACCTGGTAAGTCATCAAGGAACACTTCAGGAAAATCTCTCACTATAGGAATTTCCTCCAACATGAGATTAACCTTCTCTGCATCTATCACATGAGCCAGATATGCCTCACATCTTTCTAGCATTAATCGTCTTGCCTCCATGGCTGATATTACACAAACTGGCACTACCTGTCGCTCCCCCACGAATACTACTTTTGGCTGGCCGAAAGATTCAATCGTCACTTCCTTTTTATAAAAATCAACCACTCCTTTATGTTGTGCTAGCCAATCCATCCCCAAAATTACATCAAACTCCTTCAAATCCATCACTATGAGATCCACAGGCAAATTTATATCTCCAATCCTAACCAAACTCCCCTTCCTAACACTATTCACTACTACACCCCTCCCACAGGTAGATAAACCATCAAATTATATCCCAAAGGACTATTATCACCTGGTATTTTTTATGCAAATTCTGATGATATATATGAATGCGTAGAGCCAGGATCAATCAAAACATAAGCCTCAACATCAAATAACAAGATCATACCTGATATCACGTCATTCGAAGCTGGAGCTTCTTCTCTGGTCATGTTATATTCTTGCTTGGGTCTGTCTCTAAGTGACTTGTGCTCCGGACCCCCTCGCACCTCCATCAGCAGTGTGGTCACCATCTCTGTTACCAGTGCCTCTACCCCTACCTCTGCCTCTACCTCTCTCAACTCCTCGGCCACTGCTCCCAATACAGCTTTGACTTTGGGTCCCTCTGGACGCACTTCCACCTAAACTCGTGGTCTGACTGGGACAATCCCTAGATATGTGTCCTCTACCTCCACAGTTATAACAAATCCCCAGAAAGCAGGTCCACCACGCGAAAAGTTCCTTTCTCCTGCAGAAAATGATCGACCCGTTCCCTCTTTGGTCAGCCTACTCGACTCCCCCACCGCATATGTTGATTTTCTCTTTTCTTCCATGTTCTTCTTCTCTTCGATTACAGCCTCTTCCATTCGAACCACTGACTCAACAAGAGTTTTGAAATTCGTAATTCTAACTGCCAAACCTTTTTTTATCTCCGGTCGTAGCCCCTGCTTAAAACGGTAACAATGATCCTCCTGTGTCGCTATTGCTTCTGGTGCATACTTAGCTAATGCAGCAAAACGGAGTTCATATTCTGCCACTGTCTGATCATCCCCTTGCACTAAGTTTAGAAATTCCATCCTCCTCTTATCTCGATACATCTTGGGTCTGTATTTATCATCGAACTCGCTCTGAAACTCAGCCCAAGTTATCTCTCTTGGCTCATATGCCCTCTTTACGGACCTCCACCAAATCAAGGCATTCCCCACGAACAAAGAAACAACATACTTAAGTCGTTTCTCAGAAGTACAGTTCACTAAGTTCAGCACGTCTTCGACCTTTTCCCACCATCTCTCAGCAATCTCAGGATCTAAGGTACCCTCAAATTCAACAGCTCCCATCTTTCTGATTCTTTCATAATTACGATCAATTGTAGCAACTGCTAGTGCTGGCACTGGAGCAAGCGCATGCACCTGTGCAAGAAATTGTGCTTGGGCTTGTGCTTGGGCCTGGAGTGCCATCTGAAGAATCTGTGCAAATTCTGGTGGTAACCCCACCGCTGGAGCACCACCGGAAGGAATAGGAGCATCACCACCAACACCCTCTTGACCTATCTCCACCCCACCTACACTCACAGGTGCAATCGAGCCCTCTTCGGACTCCCCTGACGCTTCCCTACCAGCTACTGGGTCAGCACGTGCACCTTGAGAAGCCATCCTACATTAGACAATTCAGTTATTAGACACATCTCATAGCCAACCAATCACCCTAGAAACGTAGACCTGCTCTGATACCACCTAATGTAACACCCCTACTTTACTCCACCTAGTTACCACTAATTAATCTTCCATTTTCTTAATCTCAACTCATTCCATAACGTAATATAGAATATGTTTTACCAATATAACAAATAGATATATATATATATATATACGATATTAGATCATAAACATAGCCAAAAACCTTATATTTACTTCCCACCACTGTACCTAACTTAAGAAAAAGATAACCAACGTCCAACTGTCCAAAATCTTACAACAAGCTCTACAATACTAGGATATCTTCATTACATAGCCCAAAAACTTCCACCTTCGATGTCACGGCTGACCCACCTATTCAGTGTCACGGCACGGCTCAAGATCCAATGGTATTAATCCGTGCGACCTATCTCCTAAAACGTGTGTGTGGCAAGGAATGAGCTGCCTACTCAATAAGTATAGCCTTTCGGTCTATATATAAGTATACGAGCAACTAGTCAAGTATAAAGCAATTATACCAACACAACCAACATGCGACATATATTACAACAGATAAGAAATCACATAACTACAATAAGATATTAACTCACGACATAATAGAGGCATTTTAGTTGTTTCCTTAGGGCTCTACTTATCCAACCTGGAGTGCATCACTTAATGAGTTTAGCCGGCTATCACCATCATCATCATCTCAATCACATTACTCTTTCCACTCTCTTTTCTTTTCCGGTATCACACAGCACACAGCTCGTGTGTATCTCATCCTCACTGATACCACATAGCACACAGCTCGTGTGTATCCCATCTTCACTGATATCACACAACACACAGCTCATGTATATCCCATCATCTCCATTGATCAATGACAGCACACAGCTCGTTATTGATCGTGTAATTCTAAGCCATTGAGTATGCTCCCTAGTTAGATAAGCCATGGTTTCATTTTAATCATCATTCACTCGTCAATACCATTCCTATTTGATTTCATATCACAATCAATTATACAACCCCACAATCATTTATCCAACATCCATGCAGCACAATCACACTTTAGCATATAATAGCAATTCCATATATATAACGATCATCCTAATCACAATCGACATCCATGATCAAGTATATAAACAATCCATATTTATATCCAATATCTCAATATATATATATATATCCAACATTCAACGTAAATACTCACAGAAACAATTCATACTCATATCCTCATAATTATATATATATATATATATATCCAAAAATAAATAGTCCATTGAGAATACCCAATAAAATCATAAAACAAGTAAGAGAATTTCTCCGGCCAACAATGTAACAACCCTCTACTTTACTACACCTAGTTACCACTAATTAATCTTCCATTTTCTTAATCTCAACTCATTCCATAACGTAATATAGATTATGTTTTTCCAATATAACAAATAGATATATATATATATACGATATTAGATCATAAACATAGCTAAAACCTTATATTTACTTCCCACCACTGTACATAACTTAAGAAAAAGATAACCAACGTCCAACTATCCAAAATCTTACAACAAGCTCTACAATACTAGGATATCTTAATTACATAGCCCAAAAACTTCCACCTTCGATGTCACGGCTGACCCACCTATTCAGTGTCACGGAACGGCTCAAGATCCAATGGTATTAATCCGTGCGACCTATCTCCTAAACGTGTGTGGCAAGGAATGAGCTGCCTACTCAATAAGTATAGCCTTTCGGTCTATATATAAGTATACGAGCAACTTGTCAAGTATAAAGCAATTATACCAACATGCGACATATATTACAGCAAATAAGAAATCACATAACTACAATAAGATATTAATAGAGGCATTTTAGTTGTTTCCTTAGGGCCCTGCTTATCCAACCTGGAGTGCATCACTCAATGAGCTTAGCCGGCTATCACCATCATCATCATCTCAATCACATTACTCCTTCCACTCTCTTTTCTTTTTCGATATCACACAGCACACAGCTCGTGTGTATCTCATCCTCACTGATACCGCACAGCACACAGCTCGTGTGTATCCCATCCTCACTAATATCACACAGCACATAGCTCATGTGTATCCCATCATCTCCATTGATCAATGACAGCACACAGCTCGTCATTGATCGTATCATTCTAAGCCAATGAGTTTGCTCCCCAGTTAGATAAGTCATCGTTTTATTTTAATCATCATTCACTTGTCAATACCATTCCTATTTGATTTCATATCACAATCAATTATACAACCCACAATCATTCATCCAACATCCGTGCAGCACAATCACACTTTAGCATATAATAGCAATTCCATAGATATAATGATCATCCTAATCACAATCGACACCCATGATCAAGTATATAAACAATCCATATTTATATCCAATATCTCAATATATATATATATATCCAACATTCAACGTAAATACTCACATAAACAATTCATACTCATATCCTCATAATTATATATATATATATATATCCAAAAATTCAAAATAGGGTTCACACATAAGCATATAAATATATAAATATATATAAACCAATTAGCTATACTTACCTCAAATTTCAAAATGGTCTGTCAACACGAAAAGCTGCTCAACCCTCCACTCTATCGTCACGTCCTACAGTAAATTATAATTTATACGATCAATACCTCATAAATATCGTAAATTCTAATTAAGGTATTATATAATATTCGTGTAGTTCTATTTATATAGAAATTCAACCCCCCGTTCCATTTTATTTTAGATAACTTAACTTTCTACACTTCTTAGGTATACTTTTAATTTATCAACTAACTCATACAATTCCATTTTATAAAACCTTCATACCATTATAACTATCGGTGTTAATAATATTTCTAACTTAAATTATTATAAAAATCTTATATTTTCTTAAATAACTTTTCAATAATATTTCTATTAATTCCTATCAATTCCTCGCTATTATACAATATGATTAAACACCAATATATATAATTAAGTATTTAGTCAATACACCCGATGAAATTAAATACATTAACTACAATAGTGATTAAATCTAGCAATTTTACTAATTTAGTTACCCAATTATAGCAATCTTATATCAAATGTGATATTTAATATAACACTAGTTTAACTAGTCAAACTCATCAAATTTTTCGATTAAATAATAAATCGATCAATATAAACTACATTTAGTAAATGAACTAATTATATAATATAATTATATAAATTAATAAAAATTAAAAAGCAAAAATCTCCATACATGTTTCTTCCTTCTCGAGAGAAACTTCAAATGAAAAATGTTGAACAAATTTGGTGGGTTTGCATTTGTTTTCCTTGGTGTGTTTGACACACATATACATATATATATTTATTAAACAAAATAGTGTGGTGGTGGGGTGACTCCCACCCCACTTTCTCTCTCTCTATATATTATTATTATTATTATTATTATTATTACATAATTAATATGATTCGTTCCCAAATATTATAATGAGTTCCAATTTACTCCGTTCAAGTTTTATCATATTCTAATAATCACCTTATAATTTATTTATAATTAAAACAAAAAATTTCTTAATAATTATTAATTAAACTCTCAATTATTTATAAAATTCTACAAACGTCACAAACAAGATCGAACAAATAAATGAAATGGAACCATGAGTTTACATAACAACTTATTTAGTTATATTATGATTTACCTTTTGAATGTTCACGGAATTGAAAGCTTTTACAATCTATCTATCTATCTATATCTATATAAAAATACGAATTCTCAAAAAAGTTTCTTTCTTTTTTTGATTGGACTAAACTAACCTTGTAATTAATTTTTTAAGGATAAAAAACTTAAATAAGATACTTATTAATTTCTATTATATACTTTTCACATTAGACATATTTATTTTTATTAATTACTTTTCACATTATCCATATTTCTTCCTATTAATTACTTTTCACATTATTCATATTTATTCCTATTAATACTTTTCACATTGTACATATTACACATTATTTTTTTAGTATATTATATTCATAATAAAATACTTACTAGATAAAAAGTATCCATATTATATAACAAGGAATGACTACAAAAATTTAATAAAAATTGAAAAGATTTAATGTTGAAAATTTTTCTAGCATGGATATAAATGAGAATTAGTTAGACCACTTGACATATTAAGATATGGTAGATGACAAATGAAAAGCAATTAACTGATTTGTCATGTAAAGCAAACATTTTGAATAGTAACATAAGTTAAAAGAAAATTGAGAATCAATTAAATCATTAATCATGTATAGTGAATATTTTTGTAGTAAGATAGACTAAAATGTGATTTCAGCATTTGTTGTATAAATACTAGATACCTTATATGATTTATTAGTCATCGCTAATAAAATAAAATAAAATGTCAGTGTACAAGATCTAATCTTTTCTATAATGTACGACAGAAATTGCTCATTATAAAAAAATTGAACGATGTAAATCCTACTTTTAAACCATCACCACACATATCTATTTTTCAAAAAAATAAAAAATGAAAAATGGGCACGTAATCATTGATAAACATTGTCTATACTATTATAAAAAGTTTGAACCACTGAAAGATCTTCTAATTTTTTTATGGCAAAATTATATTTTTAGTCCTATAATTCTAGGTCGTTAGCACTTTTGGTCCTATAACTTACTTCGTTTACACATTTAATCCCTTTTTTTTTTGACAAATTTAGTCCAACACATATTAGTTTTGGTCCTTTTTTGGCAAATTTAGTCCTGTTTGACAAATTTTCTCCTGCTGACATATAATTACATGACCAAAAACGAGATCTACTCGAGTGAGAATATGACTAAAATTGTCAACACAGTACTAAATTTGCCAAAAAAAGACCAAATGTGTGATGATTCAGGAGCAAATTCGTCAAAAAAATTGACTAAATGTGTAAATGGAGTAAGTTACAGGACCAAAAGTGCTAACGACCTAGGGTTAAGGACCAAAAATATAATTTTGTCTTTTTTTTATATTATATGTTATAATTTTATTAATTTAGTTACTAATAAGATTGTAATAGATATCGTAAAAATGATTATTAAGTAGGTCATTCAATAAATTATTGACATAGATATAAGAATTATTAACTTGACACGTATCAAAATTTAAATGAACATTTGACCAATCATATTTATTAAATTCTTATTTTATTTTATTTTGTAACATTTATGTGAACTTAATTAAAAAAAATTAAATATGTGCCAGACGTAAGTAAACTCTGTATACAGGCACAGTGGTGCAGTACTTTGGAAATAATAATGATTCCTTTTCCATATTTTTTAACATTTGTGATGACTAAACTACCCCTATTAAATTTTAGTAACAATCATAAAAGTATACTGAAAGAATAGACAATCATAATAATTTCAAATTCTAACAATTGTGATTGATATTACTCATAAGTTTATAACTATGGAAGATATCATTTTTGTTATCCACAAATTGTATCGTTTTTTAGGATAGCTTCTTGAACTGCTAGAACTTGGAGTAATATGAATGTTTATATTTTTTACTGTACTTTTATGATTGTTATTTATAATTTAACAAAGGATAGTTTAGTTGATTACAAATGTTAAATAGTATAAAATATTCCTGAAGATGCATGTATATGGGTACTTTTACTGGAGTACTATTTTAAATATAGAGAAATATGACTAATAAATAGGTGAGAATAATAATACTAATAGTCATAGCAATATATATATATATATACATAGCACAGTAATATATATATATATGTGTGTGTGTGTGTGTGCGCACGCGCGCATGCGTGTGTGTGATTTACTTATTAATGTGTACTAAAAGAAAAAGAGAAACCCTTCATGATACGTTTAACCAACACTTGACTACCTACAAGAATTGCAAACAAAATAAAAAATTAAATATTTTCTCAATTCAATTAATTTGTCAGAATATACTTTAAATATTTTTTTAAAAAATAGTTTGTTAGGTTATATATTATAATATTTGAAGATAAAATTCTTAATGAATTGTACACTATAAAAAAAATGCGGGAATTGAAACGGTAACAGGAACGGTTTCTTTAATTTTTGGAATGATAAATAGTTCAATGGATCCTTTTGGACTGCCATTAGGAACGGTTGAGGAACGGGAGGCAATCCGTGGCAATAAGAGGCGATCCTAATAGTTAGGAACGGTAACGAAGCGACCATTCCTATTTGAGAAGGGTTTTTAGCATATTTTCTATGTACCGTCCCTAATTACCTTTATACGTATGAATTTATAATTTTTGCATTTGGAACACCTTATAAACTTTAGGAACGGCCGCATCGAAATTGAATCGCACAATTAGGAATGGTAGTTAGAACACATTTTGGAATTGTCACCTTAAGTTGTAGATACAATTTAGCATGGTATCTGGAATACAAGTAGGAGCGGTAAGTTGTATAGATTAGGATTGGTAACTGGAATATATTTTGTCGCGTTCCTTAGGAACGATTTTCACACTCCAACTTTGCAATACCACTTTGGACCGATTTTTGGTATTTCCTTTAGAACGAAAGCCTAACCACGAAAGCATTGACTTTGAAATACATGCAGGCACGGTATGTCCCGTCTTTAGGAACAGATGACTTCTATTTTGGAATGGCATTTTCATCGGTATTGGGAACAGTAACTGGTTTAAAACAGTCAAATATTGGAATGGTATTTGGCGCTCAAAGGCCCTCTAAAGTACCGTTCCTAACTAATGAATTATTAATTTTTTTATAGTAATAATTATTATCATTTAAATATAAATTAAATTATTAATAATATTTTTGATTTTGATTTTACAATTAATATTTAGAAATAAAAATTATATTAAATACGAATATTATCCGATTAAATTACAAAAAATAATAAAAAAATACATAATCTAGTCCTCGTCCCCATCGGCCTTGTCCATCTCGTCAATGTCTGGAAGGGTGGGGTCTCTAGGAGGCCGTCACGGGCCGGCGCCGGAGTGACTGGTTTGCATGGCCTTCATCATGCCCATCAGGTCCATCATCATCTCCTCGAGGCGGACCATCCGACCCTCCATATTCAACAAAGGCGCTGGCTCTGGCAGTGGCGCTGGCGGTGGTGATGGCGAGGTAACGGTCCGGCTGAGACCCAGGGCCTCAAAACCAAGACCGAATACTCGGGCCTTGTTCTTGCCCCCGACGCAAGCCACCCACATCTCATGCTCGGTCTGCGCCACCGAGCCCTCTGATTCGGGAGGAGGATCCCCAGGATTGACCGTGGCCTGTGACTGATGATCCTCCATCATCTTCTTGAACATCTCCTGCAAACATAATTAGAATAAATTAGAAAAATTTCAAACATTTAAAAAAATAAATTAGAATGTATTAACTACAACTTACCGCCACCTTCGCTGCTCTCGGCCCGCTCCTGCCGCCGTCGGCCTTCTTCTTGTAGCATCTGGAAAATAACTCCATCTACTTCATTGACCGGCCGAGCTGCTCCTCCTGTAAAAAGAAATGGGAAAAAGTTATTACCATTTTAATTTAATAATAATAAATAATTGAAATAAAATTAAATATCTTCTCAACTTCCGTTTGTGCATACCGACGGAGATAGATCCCCCGCGGTACATAGTAGCGGATGCGGCTGGGTTGGCGTTCCGGTCCGTCTTGTTCTTCTCGCACTCCTCCTTGAACTCTGGGGACTCCCAGTACAGGAGGAGCTGCCACCAGACCTCGTTCGACAGCCATAGAGGCTTCTACAGGGACTGTCTGGCGAGGACGAACTTCATCCTGAGGAACTTCCCCGCCCAAACGTGGAAGATCTTGAACATCATCTCGTCGTTGGCGTCCCACCAGTACGTCATCTGTATTAATATATATATATATATATATATCATAACTTAGATTGTTAAAATATTTAAAAAACTCTCAAACCAGAAATGCTGCTGCTCTGGCGGCACCTTGCGCAAACTGCCCCAAGGATGGGGATAGTATCCTCGCACGACCGCGTACATGCGCTCGTGGATCTTCCGATCACTCCTGAAATTATAAAATAATTAGTATGACACAAAAATAACAATTTAAATTATAAAAAAAATTTAAAAATGTAAATATATCTCGCATCGGCGAGTGTGATGTACTGGCGTGCGGATGGTGGTGGGAGTGGTGGGGCCGGTGGGGGTGGTGGCGGTGTGGCAACCCATGGACGGGCCGGATCGACCGCCGCTGTGGTAGTGGATGGTCCGCCACCCTCCTCTACGGTGCAGCGGTAGACGCACCGGGCTATTGATCTGGCGCAGGTGGTGCGGATGCCTACTCTGCCGGTGGTGGTGGTGGTGGTGGTGGTGGTGGTCGGAACACTGCTTCCCCATCCTGGGAAGCAACACTGGCCGGCGGTATGGCCGGTGAGCCGCGACAGCGGCCACGTCCACCTCCTCGAGGTGCGAACTCCCGATCAGACATGATCTATAATTTTTTTTAAAAAAGATTAGTCGTATGAATTTGAAAAATACGACTGCAAAGTAAATCCTAAAATTATATACTAAGTCCCAAAATTAATACTAAAAATTTTCCAACAATATTGACTAAATCCTCATATTTTTCCTATATATTTATACTAAATCCCAAAATGTTTCCCTAAACTTGCACTAAATACCAATATTTGCTCGAATTACCCAAATTTTCTTAAATTTCAGAAAATTAACAAATTTCATATATTATGAGTAAATTTTTTTAAACATTACATAAAATTCTTAACATATTTTTTGAAATTTATAGAAAAAGACATAAATATATAGGAAAATCACAAAAAAAAAATCAAAATTACAGAAAAAATTAAAATTACAGAAAAATTTTCTGAAATTACAGAAGATTTTAAGAAATTTTCTAAATTTTCATAATTTTGGAAATTTACAGAAAAATTCAGAAATTTTTTAAATTTTTTCAAAATTACAGATTTTCTGAATTTTCAGATATTTTGAATTTTCAGATTTTTAAAAAATATAAATTTCCAGATTTTTAAAAAAAATACAAATTTCCAGATTTTTAAAAATTACAAATTTCAAAATTTTAAAAAAAAAATACAAATTTCGAGAATTTTAAAAAAATACAAATTTTCAGATTTTTAAAAAAATATTAGTACCAATATTTGCCTATATTACAGAAAATTACCAACATTAATTGCCTATATTACAGAAAATTATCAAAATTCTCTTAAATTACAGAAATATGCCAAAATTTTCATAAATTATAAAAAATTACCAAATTTTTCATTAATTAACAAAAATGACCAAACTTTTCATAAATGACAGAAATATACCCAAATTTTTTATAAATTACATAAAATTACCAAAATTTTCATTAATCATAAAAAATTACCAAAATTTTCTTTAATTACAGAAATATACCAAAATATCCCTAAATTATATAACTAATTCAGAAAAATCAACAATAATGCAACAGAAATACAGTACAATTATGCAATAATTTACAGAAAATTTCAACAATTACAGTACAATTATGCAATAATTTACAAAATATTTCAACAATTACAGTACAATTATGCATTAATTTACAGAAAAATGAACCAAAATATTCAGAAATGACAGAAATATACAAAAATCATTGACTAAAATGACATAAATTATAGCAACATTACTTCATAAAATTACAAAAATGAGAGCATCAATCCATTCATGTGGGCACGGGCAAAAACAGAAAAAAAAAATATAAAAATATATCAAAGTAGGGTTTTTGGAAACCCTACTTGTAGTGGTGCAGTACGGTCGCAGCGGAGGTGGCTGTGGAAGCATATGCTCAGGCGATGGAGGCTGGTGGCGGAGTGCGATGGAGAGAGAGAGAGAGAGAGAGAGAGAGACAGAAAGGGAAAGTGCGACGGTCAGATGGAGAGAGAGAGACAGAGAGACAGAGTGAGATGGAGAGAGAGAGACGCAGAGAGTGTGGAGTGCGACGAAGAGCGGGAGAGAGAGACAGAGAGGGCGACGGCGACGGGAGATTGAGAGACTGAGAGACTGAGAGGGCGAGAGGAAGGAGGAAGGAGGAAGGGGAAGGAAATGGGAAAAAATCAGCCAAGGGCTGATTTTATATCAGAAATTTGGAACGGTCTTATTTTGTGTAGACCGTTCCTAACACCGGTCCAACTGCCAATACGACGTCATTTTGCAGTTAAAGCGTTTTAAGACATATCACTGACTATAAGGTTACTAGGAACGGTCATGTGATATTGCATGTGTTCCTGCTAGCGTGCCTAAAAACAAATACAACAGTGTTTACCTTTAAACGACAACGTTTTAAGACATAGCACTGATAATAATGTTACTAGGCATGGTCATGTAATATACCTTATGTTACTAGTATCGTTCCTAAAGAATAAAACGACGTCGTTTGCTTAGCTGTATATAGGTACCGTTCCTATTTTATATAGAGTCGTTCCTATATGTATTGCAATTGTTTTTTATCTTCTTGGATAATAAATATAAATTAAGAAAAACACATTCTGAACACTTATTTTATTAAATAAATGTATATAATTGGATGTTTAAAGATTTTAAAAATCTATAATAATTTCCAAAAAATAGACACACGTTCACAATATGAAGTATATTTGTAAATTTATGTTTGGTAGTATTTCACAGATGTAACTAGCATCCTATATTGTTGTACTGCACGGCATAATCAGACCGTCAAAATTCCAATCAGACCATTAGATATGATATAACACACAAAAGAATACATTATATGTCGTTTTGAAAAATTTCAATGTGCGGATCTCGAGGTATCGTATCCGGTCAGTATTCATCGTAACAAAAACAGATGCATCCTTAAATCCGGGTTGCTGATTGAAAATCAGACGGTTGGATATCAATTTCATATCCATACTCTTGTATGTGTTAAAAAATAGTGTCGATCCGGCTCACAGATGTTGAGATATAGTCCAAATTACGCAAATTACACATTGTAGTAACTAAATTTGGAACGGTATTCATTGCTTTAGGGACGGTATGTAGCAATTTTCTCTAGGAACGGTCGTATATAAACTAACCGCTCCAAAAGTGGTTTTCCCACCATTTTTTAATTGGGTGTCAAATCAAAATATTGGACCTCAGATAGGAATGGTCGGTTGATTGTAAAGACCGTTCCTAATTCGATCTCGGAGCCATTTTTTCAGTAGGCGCCATTTGAAAATTTGTACCAGCATTAGGAACGGTCTTAGATTTTCATTGACCGTTCCTAATTAAAATTTGCCTCAATTTTTTTTAAGTAGCTGCAATATATTAAAAATTGTACCTAAACTAGGAATGGTTATAGGAAATACTGACCGTTCCTAATTCAAATTTCCTAATTTTTTTTGTTTGGCGCCTATTCAAAAATTTGGACCTTTATTAGGAACGGTCATAGTATATAATATCCGTTCCAATTTTTAAAATTTATTCTGATTTCTTAAAATAAAAAAATAACATATATCTAATACAATTTTTACAATAAGGTTTATAAAAAAATTACACAAAAATTTCAGAAAATTCAATAAGTCTCTTCGTCGGACTCAGCCTCATCAAAGCTATCTTCAACTTTGGATTCACTGTCTGGCGAGCGCGATGTCCCAGCTCCATGATCAACGACCAACTGTATTCTTGTTGGGTCATGCAATCAAAGGTTTGGTTATCTATTACGACATCTGGATTATGTACGACTTCATCCATCTGATAGGCAACCTCGGTCCATCACGAGTCGTCGATTACTCTTTGAGCCTTGATTTTGCGAACAGCTTTCCAATCGACTTTGTCTCTCTTCATGCTCAGGCAATCCACGTAGTAGACTTGTACTGCTTGTTGAGGCAGTATAAATGGTTCATTCTTTTGGTAGAGCTTTTTGAAGTTGACATCAACGACGTGATAACAAGGGTGTATCTTCATGCCTCTGACCGGATCGACCCAACAACAATTAAACAGTACAATGTGCATGTTTGGAATTAGTGGGTAATCTAGCTGAATTATCTCTTCCAAAATTCCATAGAAGTCAGAATTCGTGTCCGTATATGAGGAGCTTTTCACACAAACACCACAATTCATTGTTGACTTCCCGACATTGTGACGTTCAGTGTGGAAATTGAAGCCATTGATGAAGTAAGACGGGTATGTCGTTACTTCTGCTCTAAGCCCCCAATAATGCAACTTCAATAATTCGTCGTTCGTTTGATTCAATCCAGATTTCATCTGCAATTCATCATGTATATAGCAATTGAAATAATTGATTACAAATTAATGAGCAGATCGTATTTACAAGAAATCAACGACACTTACACGAGCCTTGAACCAATCCTTTAATTGTGTCACCACTAGTTGATCAATTATCGGGTCATCCCAAGTCTAACATTACGAGGCTCAGCTGCAAAATCAGGATACGTCCGGTCAAAATGCTTCTAGGCCTCTGCATCGGACGGATGACACATGGATCATTCCTCCGTCTGATGGCTCGCATGCCAAGTCATATGCACTGATATGGCCTCTGACGCATACAACCTCTGCAGCCGAGGGGTAATCGGTAAATACCTAAGAATGGCATACAGGGACTTCTTGCGTTTAGGATTTCTATCCCTGGTGGGCTTGTACCTAGCGTCTCCACAGAACTTGCAATATTCCTAATCAATATCGTCCTTCCAGTAAAACATGCAACCGTTTTTGCAAGCATCAATCTTCTGAATTGGTAAACCCAATTCTCTTATCAATTTCTTCGTATTGTAATAATCGGCGGGGAAAGTGTGATCGCGGGGCATTACAATATCAGCCCACTGGCCTAACCGATCATATGTATGCTCGGAAAAATTGGCCTTGATATTCACCAAAGAGGCAATTGACGCCAACTGAGAGGTGGTGCAGCCGTTCCACAATGGTTGGTCCGCAGCATGAACTCCATCAAAAAAATGGTCCGACAAGCCAGACACATAATCATAGGGCCCCGAATCGTAATATGAATTAGGACCCACATCAGATGGACAATACCGAGTACCATCATCAATCGGTCCCTCCTGGTTGTACGAAGACCAGAAAGACGGCCCGGCGGCATCGAATACCATCCTCTGCGTCCAATCCATCTGAGTCGCATCACCCCAATGCGAACTACCCTCCTCCTGAATGGGTGGCATTTGTTTCTGCTGCACAGGGGGCATTGTCAATGCTTCAAAGTATTCCTGCACCCTCTCCTCACCATGCGAAGTCCAATTATAATACTCTGGCATAAACCCTTTCATACACAAATCAAAATTTACCTCGTCTGGTGTTTCCAACCGTTCGTGTTTGCACTTCCGGCAGGGACACTTAATCTTGTCCCCGTCCATATATGCACGCTGAGACTGGGCCTATTCTAAAAATGCTGTAACACCATCCTCAAACTCCAGCGTCACACCCAGGACGTCTCGATCATACCTCCATTTCCTCAACGATCTTAACATAATTGTTCCTACGTATAATTCACAACAGTACGCAATTAATGACGAGAGTATATTATATATATATACAAAAATAACAGAATTTTGTATACTTACCTGAGCAAAACACCTATCAATATCAATACAAAATTCGCGCTCGGTAATTGATATGTTCGATTTTCCGTATAAAGAATCAAGGGGGGAAGTTACAACAAAATGAGTTGGAGAGTGATTATAAGAACAATGACAAAGAAGGGGGGACATATATATAGAAAATATTGGAACGGGCATTGAAATAATATTTGGAACATAAAACTAGCCGTTTAAATATAGCCGTTGTTTCAGCTTTAGGAACAGTCTCAGGATGAAGACAGGAACGGTAATATTACCGTTGAAATATAGCCGTTAGGGCATATTAGGAACGGTATGAGGCACAAGCAGCACAACCGTTCCTAATTGGAGTACAATTGGGAACGATAATTGTAACAATATTGCACTTAGTATATACCCATAATTTGGAACGGTAATCGTATTACATTTTTGTCCATGGCATAAAAGGGTCTTATGTAGGACTACATGTTGGAACAGTCAGCCCACCGATCCAAATAGACCCGACCATTGGAATAGATGTAACAACGGTAAGTGTTCCCGGTCAACTATCCGTTCCAAATTTCACACATATGTTCCAAATTGAAGTCCGAAATATATCAGTTCCCCTTTAGGAACGGCTATAGGTGTACAAATTGGCTCATATAATTTGGCACTCAAATAGGAACGACTGTGACGTTCCTATTAATTTGTATTACAATTACCACGACAGTGACATCATCAACGGTTTCCCATTCCACAACAGTTCCACTTACCGTTCCTATTAGGAACGGAGATTGGAACGACCGTCTATATCCATTCCTATTCCCGCATTTTTTTTGTAGTGTGTATATGTAAATATTAAGCTAAAACTTCAATTAATATTAAGTACGGTTTTGTTATATATATAGTACTATATTATACTATAATTAATGTGTCGATCCTTGCAATATGTGTCTCCATTGTGACATATATTGATACTTTTTCATAAATACTATTTCTAATAATAAATAAAAATTAGTTATAAAGGTCACAATCTATAACATATGAGAAAAGAAAATCCGACGAAAAAAATTAACAGAATGCAGAACATGAAAAACAATATTGAATTAATTAAAAATGGAGAAAATAATTGACAAAAATAAATGTTGTCAAGTACTACGATAAATAAATAAAAAATTTAATAAAAGAAAAAGGGAGTCTGATAATCTAAATTAGCATTTTAAGAATTTTCATTCTTCTGGGCATCTTGATTAATACAGATTAATTTAAGTTCTTTTTTACTTGAGTTGAATTGAATTTTTTTGTAAATTAAGTTTATAACTTTTTTAATTGCAAGGAAAAATCTATAAGAAAAATAGTAGATGTAGTTAAATATAAAATTATAAAAAGAAACAATAATAAGAAAACATTCACTATAGTACTATTAATTGTAAAATCAAACAGCATTTGCAAATTTAAGTCGTCCACTTAAATAGAATAGTAATAGAGAAGAATGACCTTTTGTTAATTAAGTAAAATTCTAACACACTTTTTCAACGATTGATGAAATAAAGAGAAATTAAAAAAAATAAAAAGTAATTAAAATTTTCAATAGATACAACACAATATTGCTACTTAAGGTTTTGGTTAAATGCAATTTACACTAGAAAAGTTAAAAAGAAAAATTCAATAATAAAGAAGATTAAGAAAAATCCTTGGCTTGTGTGTCATGTTGTGGGAGAAAATCACAAGCAACCTTGAAATATGGTATCAAGCAAGGAAGACGTAGAACCTTTGCGGCTGCATAGCTTTGGAAGATGTCAAGAGGTTTGGACTTATTTAGGATTTGGGTTGTGTGTTTGTGTGTGTGTGTGTGCGCGTCTTGGTGTTCTGAAAGGTATGTGTAGGTTCCTTTTTATAGGCATGAGCAAGACTTATGTAACTTGAACTTGAAAACTATGGGCTCTAATATGGATTAGTCTCCTAACAGTTGTACTTGAACGTGCTTTGACCCACTTAACCAATCGAAAATAAAAGAATTATTTTGTATTTTATTTTAAGTCAATCTGTCGAGACACTTAACGCCCAAGTTTAGTATAAATTTACTATGAATTTATTATCTCAAAAATATGTAAAAAAACCAAAATTTGGTATGGATTTTAATTTGAAACCTAATTATTAGCCAATTTATTTGGGTTTTTAATTGGTAATTTATTCCAAATTTTGATGTCAACACTGCAATTACTTTTATTTTTTTTTTTTTTTTTGTTATCTTTGCTTAACAAGTATATTAGATACGTTTCGAGAAAAAAAAAAGAGCATTATGAAAATTTTCTATTTTGAACCTCGGGGTCTTTTTGAAATTTAGGACTCAAATAATAAGAGCAATGGTAGAAAAATTATTAATTGATTTTTTAACATTAATAATAGTATGATTTAATTGTTACACAACTTATATGAGAGTCCAACTTGAAGTAAGCTCTAAGAAAAATATTTCATACAAAACTATTATTGTTTATCTTCATAATGAGTTATTCAATAATCATTAAAACTAGCAAAAAGAGATGTTACCACCAATCAAGATAAAAGGAAAATAAAAAGATAATGTCTAATAGAAACATAGAAAGATAATGCTCCCTACTATTAGTATTTTAAATGTTGAAACGGATTATATTTTATTATTTAATGATGTGTGTATAGAAATATAGTAATTATATATAAATACTCGTACTCCATAATCGTATACATTCAAAACTCGAGATATGAATAATAACTATATATATAAAAATATAAAATCAATAAATTTAAAATAAAAAGGAAATAAGTTGCACAACAATTTGCACTGAAACGATGGAATTTTAAAATCCAGCAGAGTTCGATCATTTATGAACATAAAACCCCCCTCCAAATAATAAAGTTTCAATTGTTAGTATCTTAAATGTTGTAAGGGATCAGATTATATTATTTAGTGTTGTGTATTTAGAAACATATTAATTATATATAAACACTGCAATAAATTGTGAAGAAGCATACCCGATTTGCCATGACATTTGCAACTGTACAGCTAATTGTGATACTGAACAAAGACAAGGTTCAGCACTCTTTGGGGAAAATACATACTTTTTCTTGGGGAAAATTCATTTTCACAGCACTTTTCTATGTGGAAATAATAAAAATAACAGCGAAAAAAGCAATAAATTTAGATTCCTCAAGATATCATGACGTGCAAAATTAGATTACTTACCTAAGCCAAATTTTATCTTTTATTGTGTTTTTTGATATATTAAAGGAATTTATTCTTTTCCTTATCTAATTCATGCATAGTTATTGGACGAATTTAGAGATTAAGGAAAAATGATCAAATATTTAAAAATTGAGAATATCTCGAAACATGATATAACATATTCGTGCATAAACCGATCAAAATTTGACTTAATAGTTGAAGTTGAGGTCTAAAAGTGAATATGAGATTATGAGTTTAAATACTATTAAATTTATAAATTTCTGATTAATATAATATGAATATATTATAATCTAATTATATTAAATAGTATTTTAATATTAATATATAATTATCACTCCTATTAAAAAATCACAAAAATTGAAACTATTACAAAAAAACTCGGTCACCACCTCTCCCACCAAAAGTTGACCAAAAATTTAAATGCATTACGCTTAATGAATAAGATCTTTTTATTTATGAAGTACTCATTAAATTTTAAAATAATATTTATTAATTTATGAAATATTTTATATTTTTGCTTCAACATTTAAATAGTGTAATCATTTTGTTGAAGTAATAAATATCACGTGCAACACACGTGCTCCCTACTATTAGTATCTTAAATGTTGTAACGGATTATATTATATTATTTAATGGTGCGTGTATAGAGATATAGTATATGTATATATATACTTGTACTCCATATTCGTATTCATTCAAAACTCGAGATATGAATAATAACTATATATATAAATATAAAGGCAATAAATTTAAAATAAAAAGGATTAAGTTGCACAACAATTTGCACTGAAAGCTCTATCATCCTCAACGGATTCTAGCTCCTTACTCTGAATCATGATTCATTGACGAGGGAATTTTAAAATCCAGTAGAGTTCGATCGTTTATGAACATAAAACCCGTCTCCGAATAATAAAGTTTTAATTGTTAGTATCTTAATTGTTGTTAGGGGTCAGATTATATTATTTAGTGATGTGTATTTAGAACATAATAATTATATATAAATACTCTGATAGATTGTGAAGAAGCATGCTCTGTTTGTCGTGCAGTTTGTAGTATTGAACAAAGACAAAGTTCAGCTCTCACTACATATTGTTAGAGTAATTCTTCCTCAAATGAAACAATTTATCGCTGAACAAAACATGGAAAGGGAGGAGGAGGCTAGAATTCAAGCACTCATCCATTCACTCTTTTAATTATCAAACTTCCAAAATATTATCAACAATTTTAATTTAAATATTATATGTATGTGCAACCGATGGATTAATAATTAATCAATTTTTTAAAATACACATCCACGTGCACATAAAATGACATACTTTTCTTGGGGAAAATTGATTTTCACAGAACTTTTCTGTTGTGGAATTAATAAAAATAACAGGGGAAAAAAGAATAAATTTAGATTCCTTAAGATATCATGACGTGCAAAATTAGATCACTAATCTAAGCCAAATTTTATCTTTTATTATTCTTTTGGTATATTAAAGGAATTTATTCTTTTCCTTATCAAATTCATGTATAGTTATTGGACGAATTGATAAAATATTTAAAAATTTGAGAATATCTCAAAATATGATATAACATATTCGTGCGGAAATCGATCAGAATTTGACTTAATAATTAAAGTTGAGGTCTAAAAGTGATCACTCTGATTTTCTGCTTGCAGATAAGCAAGAAATGGTGGGCGACTGCATGGACTGCACGAAGTGGGAAGAAAACATATACTGGTCGCGTTTTCAGACAGCTCACCGGCAGATTTGATCAGCAGCTTCCCCCTTTTTTCTTTTTCTTTTATGTGAGAAATTGGATGAAAATTCTAAGTCAAATTGGTCGTGCATGTCATTTTTGTTTGCCGTTTAAATTTTCTGATTTGATGAAGAATCATGTTGTTGCTGTCAATTTTATATGTTGTTTGAGAACTGAGATGAAGTTTTCCAGGTATGTGTTGTGTGTTTTCTTGGGAAATTGGCAAATTGGTTCAAAGGGGTTCTGGGATTCAGGGTATTGGGCTTGATGTCATTCTTTCACATCTTTGTTTAATTTAGATTTGGAACCTTGAAGGTTGAATTCAGTTGGAATTATTGCATTTGTGTTGGTGATTGTTGTGATACATCAAAATTTATAATAAATTTGGGAACAATTAGTATAAGACGACTAAGATCCATTCGTGAAAGCATCTGAACGCGTTTAAGTGTTAGATCGAAGAGAATTTACTTCAATTGCGAAAAGGAAATGAAACCGGCATCTCCTGCTATTTTTGCGAGAAAATTTATGTCTGGCTTTACGGACATCTCCTCTTAAGTCAATCAATTGGTTGTGTATCCGTGAGGCGTTATTACATAAGACGTGAATGATTGCTGCTGCTGTAAAGTTAGATGTGTTTTGCCACAATTGATTTCTTGAAATATAAACGTTCTGCACTTAAGTTAATAGATTTGTTTCTACTATATTAGGTCAACCAAAATGCACGGACATCCACCATTAAGTTAATGAATTGGTTGTGTAACCTTGCGCCTTTATTAAATTAGCTTAATGGTTAGATAAGACTTGAACAAATGTTGCTGCCGTAAAGTGTGCAACTTTTGGTACATACACAGGCCATCACCAAAAAGTTTGCGAACAATATAAGAGAGAAGATGGCAGGAACAGTAGCATTGAGAGGCCCAAGTGGGATAGTATGGAGTGTACGATTGGTGGCAAACGGAGATATGTTGCTTCTCAAACATGGTTGGACAGCATTTGTTGAAGACCATTCCTTAGAAGAAAATGATATTTTAATTTTCAAGTACAATGGGAATTCAAGTTTTGATGTTTTCATGTTCGATCAAGAAAGCTTATTTGAGAAAGCAACATCTTATTTTGTCAAAAAATGCGAGCATCCAGAAAGTGCATGAGGCAATAAACGAGGAGAAGCTTGGAGGAATGTTTTGATGAAACCAATCAATCCTCTGATAATGTTGTTGATGATCATAGAGTGAAAAAACCCAGGAGTGATGCTGCAAGAACGCCACCTTCAAGAATACAGCCTAGTCGATCAACTTCAAGGAGTCGAAGGGGATTAAGAAGTGTTGTCAAGATCCCATTTTAGACTTTTATTTAATTTTGCACGAGTACAACATAGGCTTCATAGTTTTTATTTCTTAACTCGTATTTCTTGGTTTTGAACTCATCTTGATGTAGAAGGAAAACGGGGGTCAAGAGGTTCATACCCTTTGCAGCTTAAATCTCAAAGACGGGAGGTAACCGTAGAAGAAAAACAGAGAGCACAAGAAATGGCCGTTGCCACATCATCTGAGAACAGTTTCATCGTGGTTATGCGGGCATCACATGTTTACAAGGGGTTCTTCATGGTAAAAAGCTTTTATATATATATATATATATATATATATATGTCTTTTAAATCTTATATTTAGAATCCAATGAGTATTCACTCTTATGTTCGTGCAATTCTAATATCATTTGTGGCATGTCTAATGCAGTCAATCCCCTCTGACTGGGCAAAGGTCTATCTTCCAAACAAAAGCCATGACCTAGAGCTTCGAGTCAAAGACAATGCATGGAAAGCTAAATACCACTATAAAGGTTACGGTGGTGGACTTACCGGTGGGTGGAAGGATTTCGTCCTCCAAAATTTCTTGGAAGAATTTGATGTGTGTTTATTCGATCTAGTAAGAGGAACACAAGACACCGTGATCCTTGATGTTCAAATCTTTCGAGTCGTGGAGGAGGTGATTCCACCATCTCAGGTGGCCCAAGGATCCTCAAGGGGAACTGGTAAGAGGGCGACAAAGTTTGTGCTGGACTTGTTCAGCGAGGAAGATGTATGAATTTATGCACAATGTCCCTGGTGGCTTGAGAGTATTGAATTTCTTAGACATATGGAACATGTTTTTAAGTAGTAATTTCCTATTATTTTTATATGGCTGAAAGTTTACTACTATTCTATGTTATCATTATTAACAATTTTGTGCTCTATTTTACCTTGTTAGGGCGTATCACGTGCATCGCACGTATAATTCATATATTTAAAGGTAATATTACTTGTGGGTGTTGATAATGAATATTTATAGTTCTATGTAGACTTAGTGCATCGCACGTATAACATCATATATTTAAAGATAAATATATTACTTGTAGGCGTTGGTAATTAATGTTTATAGTTTTATGTAGACTAGAGTGCATCTCATGCATTAAATCATTTATTTAAAGTAAATGCATTACTTACAGTCATGTTTAAATTTCCAAGTCCTTTATTTTGGATTTTTTATAAGCAATTTCAGTTTAATAGGATAAATCATTTTTCATTTGTAGGTTTTTTTTTTATGGCTATTACTAATTCTCTTTTAATTATTATTATATTTTGGTAATGTTATGCCTCGATTTAACCTACTATATTATATTTTAATTTTTTGAATTTATTAAGTTTTAGGTGTTTTAAATATACATATATATAGTTTAAGTTTATAATTGTTACAATATTATTCACATTTTTCTTTAACTTATTGATTTGAAACATTATTGGATGTATAAATACATTTTAGATATATTTCACCAGATGCACATATGTTGCACATTGAAAATGTGGTAGATTTTGAATTGTTATTGAGAGAGGAGAAAAAGACGCATCTTAGAACATAGAACATTAATGTATAATATAGACAACTTTATCTGAAGCGAACAGCAAATTGCGTCACACATCACAAAGAAACATAGCTATAGCAATGGATTTTTGCAACGAATTTCATAAAAATTCCGTTGCAAAACAGATTTGCTACGATTTTTTGCAACAAAATATTTTTCGTTGCTATAGGTATCACTGCTATATAGCAACGGTTTTTGTCCGTTGCAAAAAGCCACAGTTTTTTTGTCTGTTGTAAATTTCCGTTGCAAAATTCGTTCTTTAAAGAGTTGACTTTACATATTTTGCAATAATTTTTGAAATGGTATATTCGTGGCAAAGTTGATGGTAATTCGTTGTAAAATTGTTTTTTGTTTGCAACTACATTTGTAACGAAAAGTCATTGCAATATTGCAATATCGTTCCGTTGCAAGTTTTGCAACGAACTTTTTAAACACAATTCTTTCCAAAACTATTTTTGTTTACAATGGCATTTGCAACGGAAGTCGTTGCAATATTGCAATATTTTTTGCAATGACATTCCGTTGCAAAATTTGCAATGACATAATTTACTAAAATTCGTTGCAAAATTATTTTCGTCTACAACGACAATTGCAACAACAATCCGTTGCAAATTTACCATAACAATTGCAACGATAATTCATTGAAAAATTATTTTTGTTTCGGGTGGAGATGACAAATTATCATCACTGGGACTATCTTCAGACTCATTGATAACATCGTCAAGCGTAGTACAAAATTTGTCAGATATAAAACTCAATATTTTCTCCATCTTTTTAGTGTTGTGCTCTAATTGTCGTTTCATGGTCTCGTTTTCACGAAACAACTTCTATACCAATTCCGATTCATGATGTTCAGGTACTGGAGTGAGATTGGTGGTTTTAGTCGAGAGAGTACAAGTATAAATCCTTGCCTATGAGCCTATCCACCAAACTTGACCCTTCTTTGTTCCTCCAATTGCCTCCAACCATAGTTGTTGATCATTAATCGATATGCTCGAAGATAACTCCAGTAAACTTTGAGAAGCAATATTATGATCAACACTCAGCTTTTAAAATTTTTCCTATACAATTAAGAATATTATAATTAGCAAATAATTTGAAAACAATTTAAATTATTTACTTTAATTTAATTTTTAATAATTTAGTTGAGTTTTTAACTTATGAGTTAACTAAGTTAAATTAGTTTAATTAAATATTTTAAGTTGAAAGTTAACAAAGTTAAATTAGTTTAGTTGAGTTTTTAACTTGTAAGTTAAATAAGTTACATTAGTTTAGTTAAAGATTTTAAGGTGAAAGCGAACTAAGTTACATTAGTTTATATGCGCTTTTAACTTATGAGTTAACTATGTTAAATTAGTTTAGTTAAAAATTTGAAGTTGAAAGCTAGCTAAGTTATATTAGTTTAGTTGAGTTTTTAACTTATGAGTTAACTATGTTAAATTAGTTTAGTTAAATATTTTAAGTTGAAAGTAAACTAAGTTATATTAGTTTAGTTGAGTTTTTAACTTATGAGTTAGCTAAGTTAATTTAGTTTAGTTAAAGATTTTAAGTTGAAAGTTAACAAAGTTCATAATCAATAACACTCTTCCAACCTCATCAATACTATTGTCATTCCCATCCACCTCAATATACCAACCACTTCCTTAATATACCAATCAACTTCTCTATATACATTCAATATACCAAACACAATATACATTTTATACCAGACACATACTCAATATATCAAATACATATTCATAATTATTTACCATGAATTTAGTCCGTAGCTAATGTAACTAATAGTGAATTTTCTTCTAGTGGGTGAGAAAAGAAAAAATCTCGACACCAATGACAACGCCATACTTATAGGACTCGTGGTCATTATTATAGTTTAGAATTATCACTTTGTAATATTTTTATTTTTTCGTACAGTATGTAATATTATTATGTTATATTGAATTAATAAATATATTTATTAATTTTTAAAAACTAAATTATATTTATTTAGTAAAAAACTTATTAAATATAATTTTAAATTTTAAATTTTAAAATAATAATTAATTAATATTAATTATGAAGTATCTATAATTAATTATTAATTATTATTTTTAAAACCTTAACTAATAATTAATAAACAATTAAATTAAAAAAAAATAAAAAAAATTTAAAAAAATAACAAAAGGCAGGTCGCGAGCTCCAGCATTAACAAAAAAGCAGGGTCACGAGTTGGGCTCGCGACCGCCAACTCGCGATCAGTCATATATTCACAAACCTACCCCTTTTGGTGGTAGGCTTGTAATTTATTTATTTTTTATTATATTAATATAAATGGGCCCTACCATATTCTCATAATATCTAGAGATTAAAACTTATTGTTGGTTTTAGCATAAAATATATTGACATAATGTGGGAAATCAGTTTTCGGAACTTATAAAGAGATTTAAACAAGCATCAAAACTTGTCCTATGTCAAATAATCCAAAGGTCTGGAATGATAATTTGTCTACTTAAAGAAACAAAATATTATAGCCAATAGATCTCTAACCAGATTTGGTGATTGCAGCTGTATGTGTACCACTGGTTGCAATATGGTATATTTCTCCATCCCAAGATCCTCCGGCGGCGGGCAGTAAAAAAAAGGCAAAAAGAAAAGAAAAAAGAAAAGAGAAGAAAGAGATGAGGAGAAGGAGAGAAGAGGCCCGATGCGTCCGTGGCCGGCGGCGTTGGCCAGTGGCGACCGGAAAAACAGAAAAAGAGGAGAAAGGGAGAAAAAGAAGAGGAAAAGAAAATGAGAACCTCAATGGCAGCGGGAGGAGCTCGGGGGCGGCGGCAGTGGGTGAGAAAGAAAATGAGAGAAAAGGAGAAAAAGAAATGGAGAAACTAGCGCTGCAAAAAATAAATGGGTGAGGGAGAAAATGGGGGGAAAAGGAGAAAGATGGGGGCAAGAGAGGTGGGGGGGGGGATTAGGGTTATGAAAAATGGGGAGGAAAAGTCTATAGTTTATTTTTATAATTTATAGATATTTTTAAAATTAAATGAGATCAATGATTTAAGATATTATCTTCAATTAATAAATGAGATAAAAAAATTATAATTAATACATATTTTAAAAATTAAATGAAATAAATAATTTAAGATATTATCCTCAATTAATAAATGAGAAAAAAAAACATCATGATAAAAATCATCAAAATACAGCATGTTGAACTAATCATCATCATCATCATCATCATCATCATCTTGTTCAAGAGCTTTCTTATCATTTGTTGTTTCATATTCTTCAAAATTATCTTCTTCCTTTTCATCATCTTTTGTTTCATTATCATCATCAACAAAAATATATGTGCCCTTGATGTCATCTAGAGGTTGATTTTCATTTTCAAATGTAATCACTAGAACAGATTTGACCTCATCCTCCTAAAATGCAGCATCAATCCACCTTGACTCAATAGTTCGTCTAGCTTTTGCTCGACATACAGTCATCCAATCAACTTAATCTCTTCTTAAACTCGGATATTGAGCGTAGTACACTTGGATAGCTTGTTATGCTAGGATAAATGGCTAATCTTTTTTGTACAAACGTTTGTTATTTACATCAACCAAGTGATACTTCAGGTGAATCTTCACTCCTTTGGCAGGATCAACCCATTTGTTTTCTTTGGGCAGAATTTCAAATGCTTGTCTTCTTTCTAGAATAACATACAACCAGCCTTACATGCGTCGAATTTCTCAACAGCTAAACCTAACTCTGTTATCAACTTTTTTCGTACTATAATAATCATTGGGTAACGTGTGATCTCGTGATAGCTTCTCCCTATTACTTGTAAATATTGATCATGACAACTCTGTGATACATTGTGTTTAGATTTGATGTTCACTAATCTCGCAACAGCAGATAACTAAAAGTGATTTTTGCTCCCATTTATAACAGTTGATCTGCAGTGAGCACGACATCAAAAAACTTTTCAGAAAATGCTCCTAAATTGTCAGTATTGTACTGTACCCCTATAATTAGAACTCAGATCAGCCTCGTTTGCATGTGATTGATGGCGCGGATATGTCAGATAACCAAATACATCCCCTATGGACGAAATATAGGACCAGCTACATCAAACACCATCCTCTAATCCCAATTAATTCTCATAATTATTCCAATTTGTCATTATACATATTCATTAACATACACACATATAAACTAACAATTTCAAGAATAAAATTGAGATATATATATAAACTAGTAAAACTTTTGTACTAACCTTAATGTAAGTCAGCTAAATGTCCAGACGTGTGACTCGTTGCACCAGCGTGATCATTAAAAATCTAATGTAAAGAAAAGATTAAAAATTCGGTTGAGTGGAAGGAGAGAAGAGAAATAAGTTGTTATGCACGCTTATAAAAATAAGTGAAGTAGAATGAAGGTTTTTTCTCAATTACGACTTTTGCCTGGATTTGCAACGATTTTACCATGGATTAATTTATCTGTTGCAAAATAAAATAATTTGAAAAGATTTGAATACAACTATCATAAACCGATTGGAAAGGACGGGATCCGTTGTACTATCTGTTGCAAACTCAATGGCTCAATAATTAATGACTACAACGATAATGTACGGATTGCAACAACTTCATAGGTCGTTGCACATTCTGTTGCAAAATTGTCAATGAGTTTGCAACGGAAAATGAATTCATTGCTATGTCTGTTGTAAAGCATGAAATGCTTTTTGCAACGACCTATTTTCGTTGTAATATCCGTTGCAAAGTTTTTGCACGGATGTAATTAGAAAATCCGTTGCAAAGTTTGCAACGAAAGCTATCCGTTGCCAAAATCGTGGGAAGATTGCGACGGAATTAGTCGTTGCAACATTTTGCCACGACCTTTACAACGAATTATGATGAATGTGGGCCTTTTTAAAATTGATCAAATTTTGCAACGGAATGTTGCAACGGGTCATCCGTTGCAAATTACATTCGTTATTTGCCACATAATTTGCAACGACAATATAAAAAAAATCAAAATTCGTTGCAAAAACATGGCAAAAGCCATTGCAAATTTGCGACAGACCAGTCCCTTGCAAAATATCCGTTGCTATAGGCCTGTTTTTTTGTAGTGACCATTCAACTAGTTAAATCGTTTGGCATAAATCGGATGATGTGTATATAGATATTATACATTAATTTTGTTAATTATGGTTGAGCAATTAAGTTTTCTGTTCACCCAACTTGGAATCATCCAACTATCAGTTTAATTTTTTTGGCACTTTTCAAAACTAATATAAATAAAGAAATTTTGAAAATTAAAACCCTACTTGGTATGAAGACCGCCGCGGCTCTGCCGTCTTCCTCATCTTTTTTCCTCTTATTTTTCCTTCTTTATCCCTCTCCCAAACCGATTTTGTTGTTCTATTTTTGACTTGAAGAGAATTCTTCTTCTTCATTAGCAAACCACTGTTTTTCGATTTACCGGTTTGATTTGCAATCTAATTTCATAAATTCTTAGGAACAGAATAATTTAATTTAGTATCACAAGGTCCTACATTATATATTTTAGTTATAATTCAGTGTTGATTACTTTGTAGATTTTAAGTTTGATATTTAATTTGTTGTAATACTATATTTCTTTACAATTCTTCATCCTCTCCCTACAACATATTTTATATACAATGTCAATTTCTTTTCTTTTTGTTAAATAGTTTTTTATTTGCTGCAAAAAATTATTTCACATCCTTTATTTTACTTTTTAAAACTTAATATTCATTATTTAAATTGTTACTATTTTTTCTGTTAAATAGTATATCTTTCCATTCATTTAATATTCAAGTTGCATTATTTAGTATTTTACGTTCAAAGATTTATCCAATATTAAAATAAAATCAATTCATTAGATCTCACTCATTTTATATTTTTCAAAAGCAATTCCAATTTGATAAGATTGATGATTTTCTATTTACAATTTACAACGTTCATTCTTTAATATGTTTTGTGATCTTTTGAAGTTTTAGCTGCGGCACCCTTTTTTTGGCTAATAATGCAGTAGAATATATGATGGATAATATTTTTTATGAATGCCACCCTTTTTATACCTTTTGTTCAAACGGATCTATGTAAATAATTATTCGGCTACCTCTTTCTATAACAAATCCTTGAAGCTTAATATTTAATATAAGTTATGGGTTGGTTTGTGATAAAAAAAAATGATAAAATGACTTTATAATGAGAACTCATATGTAAAATAAGGAAAAGCCTTTGATCATAAGGAAAATGAAAAAACAAACTTTATGTATATATCACATAATTCATGAACTCAATAAATGTATTGATAATAACAAATAATAAAAGCAACAAAAGTTGAATATTCACCAATAAAAAGTATATGTAAATCTGGTTTGCATAAAAATGCCAATAAATAATCGAAATAAGTATGATAGTAAATATAAATAAATAAAAACATGATATTAAGCATAAACTAATTCATTATGAAAAAGATTAAAAAGCAACTAAATGGGTCTTTTCTTATTTAATAAGTTAACTTTATTCGAACTTTCATCTATAAGTAGACAAATAGGAACTTTGCGTCCAATCTTTTTCTTCAAACAAAGTTCATATTTTCTTTTATTATAAACCCAAGTGTACGTGTATATCACATAATTCATAAAATCAAAAGATAAAAAATTGATAGCAATAGGGAACAAAATTCTATTGTTTATAAATATTCAACATCAATTAACAATCTCATAACTTTTAAATAGTAAAATTGTCAATTTAGAAATATATACATTTTGATTAAGGATTAGTTCACAAAAATTTATGAATTGAAAATCTAGAGTTCATTTTTCACAAATTGTGTATTAAAGAGTGAAACATATAATTGTGATGAGAAACTATCATGAGAACAAAATTATATAATTGATTTAGAATATATATATATATAGAGATATATATATATATATATATAAGACTGAATGCATATTTGTTTATGCTATCGCAAGTGAAAAAGTTGTTAGAACTTATAAACTAAAAGAAGATATTGTTCATAACGAAAAAAAAAAATAATGTATATATGACATATCACATAATTCATGAATTCAATTACAAAAAAATAATTAATTGAAACTAAAGAATAAAAGAATAACAAAACTACAAACGCTTAGTAAAAAATGGTATCTGCAAAGTCCAATCTCTTTTGCTAAAAAACTATCAATAAAAATAATCAAACTAATAAAATAAATAAGAAAATAATAATTAACAAAAATATTCATGTACTTGATGAACTCATGGAATGAATTAATGATAATGAAAAAAATAAAAGCAATAAAAGATACATACCTTGAATTTTTTCTTATTTTATGAATTTCTTCAACTTTCACCTCTAAGTAGATAAGTAGAGAGTTTGCTTTCAGTATTTATCCAACACCTAGATTATGCTACAAAAATGTATAAATTATGCTATAATTTACAAATACTATGAATATAGTAATATTATATGATACTATATATAAAGAAAAGAGAAATTTAACCATAAAATGAAAAATTGAAAACAATACTTAAGATATATAAGGAGTTGAATTAACCTCTGCATTTATTATTAATTGAATGCATATGTACAAAATTTTAAATTAAATTAAAATATATAAAAGAAGAAACTCAAATTCAAACAACCATGTGTAGATTTTTTTCTAGAAAAAGAACTTAAATTACTTGTACATGAAAATACATATATTTTCTTGTAAATATAAATATTTGCAAAGAATATGATATGTCATAGATTTAATAGAATCTTTTTAGATAATTCGAGAAACCAATCACATAAAAGTTAAAATTAAGTTATTCTTTTCATCTTGTAAAACATCATTACCAGACAAATAAAAAAACTGAAATCAGAAAAAGAACAAAAAAGTTTGATGGATGAAGTTATTATTTATAAAAAAAAATGGTGTATAAAACGATACAAAAAGATAAGTATTAATATGAATAAATAAAAATTAAATGCCAGATTAAGTAGAAATCATTCAAATAAAATGTTAAACAAAATATATGGCTATTAGCAGTAAATAAATTTGTTCCTTCTTGTAGAAAAAAAAAACAAAAAAAGTTAATAAAACATGAAAAAGAACAACAAAGTAAACTATAAAACAAAAATTTAATGGATGAAATTACAAAAATATAGGAATGATGTATAAAAATATAAAACGGGTTAAATGTTTAAAAAAAATAAAAACTAAATGCAGATAAAGTAGAATCATACAAAAAAATAAAAAATAAAAACCAGGATGGACACCATGCAAATCAAAACAATGAAACTATGCAAATAAAACTTAAATGAGTGAACACAACCAAATCACAGAAATAATTAAAGAAAATATAAATTTAAAAAATGTAATGAAGAGTAAAGAAATTACTCAAAACTAATATGAAAGTAAAATTAGAGCACATGAATAGACAATTGAAGTATTACAAAATGTTTATTGCCAAAATGAAACTTGACAAATAAATAATGTGTGTGAATGTAAATAGTAAAAAAATAACCATCAATCAAAATAATAAATTTGTGGGATATATTACTCTAGAATTTGAACACATCCAAAGAACATCAAAAGAGAAAAAAATAACATATAAAAAAGAAAATTTTAATAATAAAAAGATGAAGCCGAATAATAAAAAAAGAAAAAGACAAAATGTGATGATCATCATATGCAAAATCAATTTGCTACTATATTAAAAGAAAAATAATATATATAAGTTAGGTAGTTAACCAATATGCATCTTGAGAGAGAACATCCATTGAAGCATTTAGAGGGGTTGAGCTTGAGCACAACAACAAATGATTTGTAGTGCATAATGGATTCTTCAATTTTTTTGTTATTCCCAAATTTTAACTGATATTTATATTTATGTTTATATTTTACGTGATTTTTAAGTGTTTGAATTGAATGCAACTCTAAGAGGAAGTACTATTCATATATCTCCATGAGGGTTTTCCTATTTCCATGCTATAATTTTGGGATTTAGTTTGTTAAGTATTTTAAAAAAAAAAAAAGAAACTAAAATTAAACCAAACAATTAAAATTTTTCTTAGTAATTAAAAAATTTTAAATTCTAAGAATTCAGAATTTGGTCAAAATTGGCTTAATGTGATCAACTATCGTTTTGCTATATATATATATATGAGTTCTCATTATAAAGTCATTTTACCATTTTTTTTATCACAAACCAACCTTTAACTTATATTAAATATTAAGCTTCAAGGATTTGTTATAGAAAGAGGTAGCCGAATAATAATTTACATATATCCGTTTGAACAAAAGGTATCAAAAAGGTTGGCATTCATAAAAAACATTATCCATCATACATTCTGCTGCATTATTGACCAAAAAAAGGGTGCCGCTTGAAAGTTGTAAGATTTATTTGGTGAAAAGCTATGATTTTATCTCTTTGAATTATATTTATCATGTATTTTCTAAATCATCATTATCAAAATATTTAATGAGATACTTCATAAGCATACTGAACCCATACTTAAATTTTAGTAACTTTTCTTTAAATAATGAAGATGGTTTTATTAATTTATATAGATAAAACATAAGCTTCATTTGATCTTAATCTTTTTTGCTTATGTTCTTATAATTGTAATTTTTTATGAATTTTATTGATGTTGATGGATGAAATTTGAAAAAATAACTATTTAAAATACTTTTTTAATTTCCTTTCATATAATAAAAAAATAATAAAATATAAGTTTAAAATACTAGTGATCATATATTTTATAGAATCAGGATTAGCTAGATAGTTCGAGAAGCCAACTACACAAAAGTTAAAATCAAGTGATTCTTTTTTTTCTTGTAAAACATCATCAGCAAAAAAGCAAAAATAAAAAAAACGAAATCAAAAAAAGAACAACAAAATTTAATGGATGAAATTATAATATATAAAACAGAATTGGTGTATAAAAAGATATAAAAGGATAAATATAAATAGAAAGTAAATGTCAAATTAAGTAGAATCATACAAATAAATGTTAAACAAAATATGTAGCTATTAACAGTAAATAAATTTGTTCCTTCTTGTAGAAAAATAACAAAAAAAAATTTAATAAGACATGGAAAAGAACAACAACGTAAACTACAAATAAAAATTTAATGGATGAAACTACAATATATATATATATATATATATAAGAACTGGTGTTTAAAAAGATAAAAGGACTAAATGTTTAAACAAAAATAAAAACAAAATGCAGATAAAGTAGAATCATACAAAAAGAAAACCTAAGAAGGACATCATGCAAATCAAAATAATGAAACTATGCAAATAAAAGTTAAATGAGTGAACACAATCAAATCACCGAATAAAAGAAAATATAAATTTCAAAAAGGTAATGAAAAATAAAGGAATTAATCAAAACTAATATGAAAGTAAAATTCAAGCACATGATAATAGACAATTGAGGCATTAAAAACTTTTATTGCTAAAAAGAAACTTTGACAAATGAATAATTTGTGTGAGTTAAACCATAACGAAATAAACCATTAGTCAAAATAATAAATTTATGGGATATATTACTTCAAAATTTGAACACATCCAAAGAACATCAAAAGAAAAAAGAATAACATATAAAAAAGAAATTTCTAATATTAAAAAAATGAAGCCGAATAATAAAAAGGAAAAAATACGAAACGTGATCATCATATGCAAAATCAATTTGTTACTATATGGCCAAATTGCATAATACTCCCTGTATTTTCTTAAAATAGCTAAAAACTCCCCTGTATTTTAAAACTAGGCAAAAAAAACCCCGTGATTTCAAAAACCCTGCACAAACCCCCCCCCCCCCCCCTTCGGTTAGAAACTAACTGAAGGTGACTTTCACGCGCTGTGAGTGCGAAATTGCATGATTTTTTACTGCTTTTCACCCTTTTTCGGATTAAAATTGACAAAAATGCCCTTACTTACGTTTATAAGTCAGCCACTTTGTTTCTTTTGATTTGGGAATTTTTTTTGTGATTTTCTTTATTTTCATCCATCCTAAAAGAATAATTCTGTTTTAAATATACTTATTTAAATATTTAAATATTAAAAAGTATATGATTTTTTTTAAAAATCTAAAAAATTAAATTGAAATGCAAATCGATATTAATGTACTAAACTTGAATTCCTAAATTTAAATATATATACAAATATAAATAGTTTAAATTTTTCAAAATAAATTATATTATATGTAAATAATATAAACTTAATTCTTTAAAATTTTTATCTATTTACTAAAATTGAATTCCTAAATTTAAGTATCTATAGAAATATAAATAGAAAGTATTTATAAATTATATATTACTGTAAATAATATAAATTTATTTTTATTTTTTTATCTAAATCAATATTTAATTAAATTAAGTTTAGATAATTTATAAAAATAAATATTTTTTTAATTAAAAACTTTAAACAAAACAAAAAAAAATTGGGGGACGGCGATCTTTACCTTTGCAACTTCACGTTGCCGTCGCCCAGATCACTCTTGGGCGACGGCAACGGCCATCGCCCAAATCTCCCTGGGCGACCGCGACCTCGATCACCCAGCTCAAATCTGGGCGATCGCGACCAACGGTGACGTCATCGTCGCCCCCTCTATGTTGGGCGGCCGGCGACGGGGGGTTGGGGGTTAGGGTGGGCAGGGGTAGGGTTGGGTTAATTTTATTATTTTTACTTTTCATAAATAATATTTTTTTTATAATTTTATAATTATAAATTAATATATATTAAAATTGGTTAAATGTAGACCATTAATCTGTTGTAATTTTAAAATCTAACAGTTGAGATGGATTTATTAGATCCTACGGCTTATATGCAATCAAAAAAGATCTTACGGTCATCAAAATAAGAAATAATATAATTAGATAAGGGCATAACAGTCTTTTGATAAAAAGTTTAACGTTGTTGGCTTCAGTTAACGATGAGGGGCAAGTGTGCTATATTTAAGAAAACAGAGGGTATTTTGCCTATTTTTAAAACACAGGGGATTTTTAGCTGAATTTTTAAAATACAAGGAGAGAATATGCAATTTGGTCGTTACTATATTGCAAGAAAAATAATACAAGTTACATAACCGACCAATATGTATCTTGAAAGAAAACATCTATCATGCATTCAAAGGGTTTGACCTTCATCACATCAAAATATGATTAGTAGTGCATAATGGATGCACTTCTTTTGTTATTTTAAAAGTTTAATTGATATTTATATTTATATTTAATGTGATTTTTAAATACTTAAATTGGATGCAACTTTAAGAAGTACTATTTAGATATCTTCATGAAATTTTCGGATTTTTATGGCAAAAAATTTGGGATTTAGTTTGCTAAGTATTTTTTTTTAAAAAAGAAATTAAAATTCCAACTAATATCAAACCAATCAATTAGAATTTTTCTTAGTAATTAAAGAACTCAAAATTCTAAAAATTCAAAATTTGGTTAAAATTAACTTAATTGTGGTCAATCATCGATTTAATATATATATATATATATATATATATATGACCACTGCATTCAAGATATATTCACATAACAAATTTTAACAAACTGCATTTCTCAAACGACTTTAATAAGAAGAATGAAGACAATTATTTAAACTATTTTTAGTATAATCCCCTGAGCATTTCCAACCGCGCATTGCATGGTGTTGTCACCTGATACTGGAAAGGTGGTAATACATGTTTTTTAATCTATGACAGGAAAAATCTGCATGGTATAAGGAAATACAGAAGTAGAACATCAAAAGATTGCTAAAAATAAATTACGACTCAATTAAAGAAAATAAAATTAGCTGTTATAACCATCACACAATGATTAAAAAAAAAAAAAAAAAAAATTCTGATAAAGGAGACTCAAAGGAATGGAACTACTACAACAGGTCCCTAAACAAGAAAATTGCATCTTGTGGAAGATGAGGCCGAGGGCGCTTAACCATCAGTTTGATTGCCCGTCTTCATGTCGAAACTATGAGTCCTCAATTAGATGGTCTCTGGCATGCAGCAAATAGCTGCCAACTAATGAAAGCCATCACCAATGAAGTGAAAAGCTCAAATCCTACTACCTTTGGGAAGTGCCATCCTAGGCCCTGTCTTAGATAGCTGCAAAATTCACATGAATGCATTTAGCCAACATACGATCCCAACAAGCATGCAAAGGAATATGTGTGTAGATTAACAGATAAACTTTCCATATATGTGTGTGTGTGTGTGTGTGTGTGTTTGAAGTGTAGAAGAGAAAGCACACCTTGTGATAGATGGCATTGTTGCCACAATCCCAGCGCAAGCATATATAATAGGAATCAAGGTCTTGGGCTTGTTTTTCCTAAGCCACATCAAAGAGCCTAAGGCAGCAAGGGATATACTCAACACCTGAAATATAATGAGCCAAATTGTAAATTTTCAAAAGTAAGAAATAGGATACGAGATATCTTCAAAATTGTAGACGGATAGGCTTCAGAAAGAAATAGCAGAAAGAATATACGCCTACGAGAAACATGTCTAATCTGGCACACATCTAATAAAATGAAACTACTAATATAACCAACATGATAGTAACAATTTCATACCAAATTAGCATTTGCCTCAAGACCCTGCAAAATGTAGTCCCAAGTGAATTCTAAACCTCTAGCACCAACCCACAGGGGTGCTAGTCTATGAAGGACAGAATCAGCAAAAGCCCAACCTGACAAAATTGAAAACGGGACCTTAAAACACCAAAGGGAAGGAAAAGCATGGTGCCAACAGAAGTAGGAAGAAAGCATTTTGACTTAACATCAATGAGTATATCATTCCAGGTTATATAAAAAGTAACAAATTGATCTGAAGAGCAACCCAAGACTAATGATTAGGGTCTATATGATTTCATTTTAAAGACTTGATACCTTCTTCCCTTTACAATAAAACTGGTGAAAGTTTCCGTAGCCTGTACCAATAAACCTAGAGTAGAGTATACAAGACTCAACACTTCCATCTCATGTTATACAAATATCACAAAGCTGGCAAGACATGCATGAGAGCTTTTACCGGATGTGTCATTATGAATGTCTATTTCTAATTCTTTTTAAAGAAGGTGAAATGCATAAATTAGAAAAATGAAATCCATACACTAAACTTTTGCATTAACAATTTCTATTACAGTCCTCTGTATTATAGTGCATTCAGGAGGAACGATAAAAGCACATGTTATCTACTGATAGATATAAATTGGGTACATGGTACTAATGGCCTTATTCATAGATTGTTATAGAGGAATTATTTGATGTGGATTCTTAATCTTATACCGCAAAACTATAAGGATTGATTAGAAGTAGTAAATAGGACAGCTTCGACCACTATATCAACAAATTTGTGAGGAGGAAGCACAACAAAATGATTAAAAAAGGTTACTGAAGCTCACCAAGTCCAACAGCTTGAAATTTGTGATTTTGAGAGATATTCCTGTGAGCCAACTGTGTCAAGGCAAAATAAAGCCCAGCAACATCTATGAACCCAATCAATGCTTTCAACAATTCCTGAAAGAGAATGGACAAAGACCATTTGTGAAGTTTGAATAATTTAAAAGTTTTATCAAAAGAAAACTAACCTAATTATCATTATTCATTCTCTCAACATATCCTGGGAAAAAAATTTGCCAAATGGAGAAAGAACACGTAGGACTGACAATCAAATATGCCTAAACTTCAAGTTGAAAAGAGAATAAAACAAAAGTAAATAGATTGCAAAATAGCAGCTACACCATCAAGTGAATTCAAGATAGAGATCAACATAGTGCCTAAATACATATCTATGTCCAAAAGTTTATCCATTGTATGATGTGAATGTTAAATTGGTGTAATACATTGAAAGCAAGATTGTTGAACAATCTTATCAGAATATTACCATTTCACAAACAATTAATTCTCCACCTTCATATGCCAAGAACCCAGAGTTAGTACATAAAAATTCATATGGAGACCACGTTATACAAACTATAAACCCTTTGGATTAATTATTTCTTTATTATAGTCTTCCTCAACACTTTAAGGCACATGATAACAGAAGTCATTGTCTATGTACACTGGAGTAATAATAACCACATTAGAGCATAGAGGAATACCTGATATGGATCAAAACTGTCACTTTCAGATACCTTAAGAAATGTTGCAAGACAAACAAGCTGCAGAAGAAATCCACGGATAAGAATTCATGGCACTGAGGAAACGTCACACAGGAAGCTGTTCAATCAGCATGATTGCAATACCAACCTTAACAAGCGCCGTTATGAGATAAACAACAGCCGCTCTAATTGAAGTGCCAATGGTATCATACTCAGATCTGTGGAAAAAAACTAGTTCATACAACAGCCATCTCATATTTACAGACACAATTGAACAATCAACTAATAAAAGCATCAATGGAAATAAATTCTAAAAATCAAAAAATTTTACATGGGCGTGTTAACTCATTTATCCGGGAGACTTTTAGCTTGATCAACTACTGCTAATACCGGAAGAATCCAAGAAATCAAATTGTTGCACTTCAAACAAACATCTAAAAGTAACGATTTTTATTGCTTGATTAAAGAAAATAGGCAGCCCAGAATTCAGATTCGTATTGAATGGGTTCAAATTTTCCGCATACATGCTTGCATAATGCCCAATATAAAAAATCATTCATATGGTTCGAAACCCATCTGGCTGAACTAATTTTACGTTAAAAACATCAACAATTCATGAAAACTAAAACTTCAATTTCACCCTAAACAGCACAAAACCCTAGTTCATCACCAAGAGATCTGACGAAAATATCACATAATCAAGATGCAAAAAGAAAAGCTCACAAGGGCGTGGCGGAGTAGTAAACTGCGTGAGGGCCAAACGTCAGAATTGCACAGTTGAAGAAGTGAAATATCGTCATGTTTCCTCTGCAATTCCGCCAATGTGGAGAGAGAGAGAGAGAGAGAGAGAGAGAGAGAGAGAGATTTTAAAGAGTCTTGGCAATGGAGTCTTTGCAAGAGCAGAGAGTGGATTCTAATTGGACTCGGAGTGTAGTTTTTGGATTGGGCTTCTGGGCTTTAAATTCTTCCCTACATTCTTTATTTGGGCTTGGTCCATGACTATTGAGGGGCTAGAAAATACCTTATAATAAATTCTCTTCTTCTTTTATTTTATTTTTGGGAAAAACACAAAATCTCTCTATTTTAACTAGTCCTTAATGAGAAAAGTACATTTTGAGTTTGTTGATATCAAAATTTGGAATAAATTATCGATTAAAATTCTAAATAAATTGATTAATAATTAGGTCCCAAATTAAAGTTCATAACAAATTTGGGCTTTTGATATCGTTAAAAAAACAAATTTGCATAAGTGTCCATACGAAACTTGGGCTTTATGTATTTTCATGGGTCAATCCAAAATGAATATAAATTTATTTCTTTTATTTTGAATTGTTAAATTGGGTCAAAAACATGTTGAAGAATGGGCCGTCAGAAGGCTAATCTATATTAAAGCACACGGTGTTCAAGTCCAATGAAAGTGAGCTCAAACTGCTTAAACCCTATCCACGCTTATAAAAAAGGGCATCCACCTTGCCCAAGTCATTACGTACATAGAACATAGCAAATCCAACAAAAGCAAATTCAAAAGCTTCCTGTCACGACAAAGTTCTACAACCACATTTTCAAAGTAGCACGTGATCGCCTTCCACAAGTCCGGAGAAGATTACACATTCACATCCAAGAACAAACTTCAAGCCCTTTGATCGACATTAGGAGAGAATAATAAGGAGATAATCATCCACAGAGATTGTAACACCTTTTTATTTAAACTAATAAAATACATTTTGTTCATATTTTTTTTGTCTCCTAATTATTTTTGTGTATAAAAAATTTTGTGTGAACAGAGTTATTAAATTCATTTAAAAGAATTATTTTAATTTACAACAATTATAAGTCATTAAGTTATATATGTTATGCGGCATGTTGCACAATAGATACCATGTTGCCTAAGGTATTGTTCGCGCTAGCTTTGAATGAATTTCATGATTTTATCTTTTAAAAACGCTTTAATAGGAAGAGAAAGCTTTGGGGGTTGTTCCCATTTATAACTGATGTGGTACACCTACAAAAGCGTATTCAGAAGCTTGAACAGTGATGGAGGGAAAAATTAACCTAGAACAGGAAAGGTTGACTCTACCCAAAAATGGTATGTATATAATTGATATTAATAGTATTTTCTATTATTAAGTGATTAAATGTATATGGTAAATAGCATGATTATCTCTAATGCATAAAACCTAAAAGTAGTCCAGGTTCAAGAGGATAATGTATGAAGCCTAAAAAGGAGTCCAAATTTAAGGAGACAGTGGAGCACAATTCAAGCCCTTCATCAATGCATCAATGATATGATCCACCATTATATAAACTTCGCCAAGAGGAAGAGAAAATGGGGGAGACTGAGATTATAGTGTAATCGCTAATATTATATTCTAGTAATTGCACCCCCGATTATTTTTTGTACCATCAAATTGACGCTGTCTATGGAAAATTACCATATTTTCTTTTGAGTTTGAGAAATATGGTGAAAAATTCCAACATAAATAATTTGGCATGACACCGGCTCCAGAATCTTCTACTTCTTGAAATAGAGGGTTCTAGCAATTACTATCTTCAAGCAAATAAATTCATGCATTATCATATATTATATCTAATTTAGGAGTTATAAATACATCTTATATATTCAATTTAGTGAGGATATGTGCAGATATATCAACATGCTCAAAACTATAACCGTGTTACCGTATGTATACATTTCCTAGAAATTTCTATGTTTATAGTCAAATCATAACAGGATATGAGTTTGCATACATTCTGGTCAGGGTTTCTTGGAAATAAATGTTGCATCATCCACTAATCACTCTTGATACATCTTTAATTTTTCAGTCATAGATGTTCTCACAGTTTTGACAATTGTTGCATTCTACTTTCCTCACTAGCTCTTGACTTCATATGCTTCTCATAAACTATATCTTGGAACTTATGCCAAATTATTGTTCCCGGCTAGCCATTTCATGATTGATGAGTCCTGTTATTCAGCCTAGACCAAGTAATTCATGTGTGGATTTATAAGATCAGAGACCGTTCCCCTCGAGTTCTTAGTGCTTTTTGTTTTTTATCAGTAACACATTATATGAATTCTTGGAAGAATACACCACAAAAGCATTGTTAACTTGAAAACTACTAATCTATATCTATAACTATATCGATATCTATATCTAGATTATTTTCCACCAGGCAAACATTTCAAATTTGCATTACACTTTGCAATCCTTCCTTGCTATTTGTCATTAATGTTAAATTGAGGACACAGTTTATTGGTAGTGGTATGTTGTATTATCATCTGTATGTGATGTGGGCATTTATTTATTGGGAAGCCCTCATTATAATATACTTCAAAGCAATTATCATGTCTATACAAGATAACTGGTGTATCCCATCCCATGGAGGGTAATCCCTTGATGTTAGTTTGCATGTTGTTTGGCTGCATTCGGAGTTGGTCATCGATATTGAAGATGTCACTGCGTCTCATGATCTTGCTGTTGCTTTTGTTAGGAGCTAACATTGTTGTATCAATGACTTTGCCATGATGGGTGCGCCATCATGGCAGAACAACACATAATAAAAAAAAATTATTTTTGTTCCAAGGGGGAGATGGTACAGAGATTAGCCCGACTCCCCCCTATGTGCAATGATTTGTCTCCGGCTCCCTATTTTTTCATAGTTAAATTTAAGTCGAACTACAATACTTGGCATAACGCTGTAAAACATATGAGCTAATATGCATTTTAAAATAATTAAGAAGCAAAATAGAAAGTACATATATCGCGTAGAATGTTCATCACAACAAAACACGCCCCAAAATTGGGAGTGAGAATAAATAAGGATTAAAGATATTGGCTTCCTTGAGGCGAATAAAAATGATGCGCCGAAGCCGAATGACAAATTAGCTTCGTTCATGCACATAATAGAATGCCCTAAAGCTAATAACATCCAAGCTTCCTTGAGGCGAATAAAAGAAACGCCCCAAAGTCGAATGACAAGTCAGGCTTCCTTGAGGTGAATAAAAGAAATGCCCCCAAGTCGAATGAAAAATCAGCTTCATTGAGGCGAATAAAAGAAACGCCTCGAGGTCGAATGACAAACCAGCTTCCTTGAGGCCCATGATAGAACGCCCCGAAGCTAATAACAACCAGGCTTCCTTAAAGCGTATAAAACAATCACCCCGAAGCCAATGACAAACGATTCTTTGAGGTGTACAAAAGAAGCACCCTGAAGCTAATAAACAGTCAGACTTCCTTGAGGCGTATAAAACAATCGCCCTAAAGCCAATGACAAACAAAGCTTCCTTGAGGAGCCCATAACAAAACAAATATATAGAAAAGCCAGTGATTCGATTTATATAGAAAAGAAAGAAGACATTCACAAAATCATAACTGAGTATTTTAATGCACTGTTCAGTTCGGGCGAGCCCTCCCCTTTAATCATTGTAGAGGTGGTGAACATAATAACTCCGAAGATCTTCGAGGAGATGAACAACACCTTGCGTGAACCTTTCATAGAGGCTGAGGTGGTGAAAGAGCTATCACAATCGTTCCCTCTTAAATCTCCTAGTCCGGATGGTATGGCCCTATCTTCTTTCAAAAAATTTGTCATATCATTAGTAAAGATCTTTGCTATGTCGTACTTCCAATTCTTAATGATCTTTCTCTTGATATTTCTTTGGATCATACACACATGTACTGACTCCTAAATGTGAGAAACCGAAAACGGTTAATCAATATAGGCATATTAGTCTATGTAATGTCATATATCGGAATGCTTCAAAGTCTATTACTAATAGAATTAAGCCGTTAATGAACTTGATTATTTCTAAATCTCAATATGCTTTCATCCTAGATGGCTTATTTATGATAATATTCTTGTCGCCTATGAGGTAATCATTTCTTAAAATCTAAGACTGGTGCAAGAAAGGATATGCAGCTATAAAACTCGATATGAGCAAAGCGTACGACCAGGTGGAATGACGATTCCTTGAGAGTATGTTGACTAGACTAGGCTTTCATAACCGTTTTGTGAGATTGATTATGCTTCTAGTTACCTCCATGTCTTACTTATTTGTGCTTATTGGAGAGAAGTTTGGCTACTTACAACCTAAGAGGGGCATCCATTAGAGGGACCCTCTTTCACCTTATATGTTCTTGTTCTGCTCTGAAGCTTCGAGTGGTCTTTTTAGGGAGGCTTAGTATCTCAATCATATCAAGGGGGTTTGGGTAGCTAGGTTTGTTCCTTGCATTTCTCACTTGCTGTTTGCTGACGATACTTTGGTCTTTTGTAAATCTTCTTCAGAGTCTTTGTAGGCTATCTCTCACTTACTGGATAAATATGTTGTTGATTCAGGCCAAGTGGTTAACCTTGAAAATTCCATCATGGTTTTTAGTAAAAACGTCCGCTGATGAACGAGCTCGCTTGGCTTTTTCATGTGGAGTTAGGGTAGTGGACAAGCACGACAAATACCTTGCTCTCCTGGTAGTTAGTGGACGATTCAAGACAGAGATGTTTGTAGGAATTCGGGATTGGGTAAATGGATGGAATTCTAATACCGTCTCCCAAGCAGGAAATGAGAAACTCATTAAAGCGGTAATCCATGCTATTCCTTCCTATGCTATGTCCTGTTTCAAGCTCCCGCTTACCTTCATTTGACAATTGGAAAGTGTGATAGCAATTTTTTTTTTGTGGCACCATCAAGGCGAGAACTGTGTTCATTAGATTGTGTGAGGCGAAATGTGTAAAAGAAAGGAATTTCGCGGCTTAGATCTCGAATATTGAATTTGTTCAATGATGCATTACTTGCTAAACAGGCATGGAGGATCAGACAACACCCAACCTCTTTGGTGAGTAGATTATTCAAAGCTAAATATTTTCTCCAAACAAATTTTTTCAACGCAAAATTGGGGTCCCGACCATCCCTCACGTGGCGTAGCATCCGCAGAGTTCGTAGTTTGATCATAATATGATCCCAATAGAGGGTGAGTAACGGCTCACAAATCCAAGTGTGGAAAGAACGATGGATCCCATGTGAACTTGATTTTAAACCGGTGAGGTTGAACTACAATTCCAATGCTGACTTGCCTGTGAATTCTCTCGTTGATCAAGAACAAAATTACTGGTGAGAGGAGGTCATAAACAATTTGTTTTGACCTTTTGATGCTCAAGCAATCCTCTCAATTCGTCTCGGTGGTAGCCATAATGAAGATAGTTAATATGGCACTTTGACTCCAAGGGTAATTATACAGTGAAAAGTGCATACCAACTTTCAGGATCACTTTCATCTCTTGCTTGTCCTTCCTCTTCAGGAACTCCCTTTGGCGAGGATTGCCCCCGGCAGGCTGGAAACTTGTTTGGAGTCGTAGGATTCCAAATAAAATAAAGGTCTTTTGCGTGGAAACTGTGTGGAAATTCCCTCCGAACTTTGATAAATTTCGTGCATAGGAAAGTGGACGTCTCAAATACTTGTCCTATTTGCAAATTGCTAGGTGAGGATGTTAGACACATTTTATTTTCTTGTTCGTTATCTCGGCAAGTGTGGGCATTATCAAATTTTCCGGTGTCGATTTTATCCTCTTGGCCAAGTGACGGGCAAGAATGGTTCAGGAAAGTTTGTTATCGGCTTTCCGCCGTGCATGGTGATTTTTTCATTTTGCTTTGCTGGATGCTTTTGAAAAATTGTAACAAGTGTCTCATAGAAGGGCAAGGAAAGCTAGCAATGGATGTTATCACTGAAGCTAGACTTCACCATCAGGAATTTACCACTTGTCTGTCAAGCCTCACGCCTCAACAGAATATCACTCGTAGAATTAATTCCTGGTCACCTCCATCCCAAAGTTTCATGAAAATAAACTTTGACGGGGCGGTTGCGAGTAGAAGAGAATTGGGTATTAGGATCATTGCGCGAAACTCTAACTGGGAGTGCTTAGCTTGGAGAACACGGTGCCACCGTTTTCCCGATGATTCCACGATGGCTAAAGCTTTCGTTGCGCTTGAAGCTGCTCGCCTTGGCCATGATCAGGGCTGGAAGCACATTATTATTGAGGGAGATTGCTAGGTCATTATTTCCCGAATTGCTGCTGGAAGCGACAACAATTCTCCACTTGGTCCCGCTCTTGTGGATATCAGACGCCTATTGGCTTTTTTTGCTGAAAGTCGACTATCGTTCGTTCTGAGTCAGATCAATTCAGAGTTGATGATTTGGCTCGAGCTAATAGGAATGAAGATGGCTAATTCATATGTTATATTTTTCTTTTTGTTGTTTTCCCTATCAAAAAATAAAAATAAAAAAAGTTGACAAATGAATGTGTTGTGTTTGGATTAGGTCTGGTCGAAATGGATTAGGTTCCATTAGTCGGGTCCAAAATGAGTTTAAATTTGAGAAAAAAGTAATGAGGTTAAAATCGGAGGGTTTAGTTTTCAATAGGCCCAATATTAAAAGAGATAATTATATTTAGACCCTTGACCCCCTTGACTCATGTTTGCTTATACAAATCACCCATGCGTTTTGGATAATTATACACCCACTCATAAAAAACGCAATATTATTTACACAAACTACCCTAATTTGTCGAAAAATTATACATACTCTCCCATCTAGAACATCAACATCATTATACAAACTACCTCTGTTTTTTTAGTGTTAGGGGTGATTCCTGTAATTATAAAAAAATGCAGGTGATTTTTGTATAAATAATTATAGGTCGGTTGTTGTAAATGTGATATATCCCTATTATATTTGCTGCTAGTTTTGTTTATAGTTTGTAATGAATTGTGTATGTAATTCTAGCCAAGAAAAAAAAAAAAAAGAAAAACAATACAACTATGAATAATTACACCTGGATAATTGACTTTCTAAATATAGCAAACAATAACACAAAAATAGTGAGAAAAGGTGTTACAATCTAAAATGTTCCGCCCCTTTTTTTCGCAAATTTAGCTGGCAGATTCGATTTTCTATTTCAAATCGCATTACATCTTTCATTCTATTTCATAAATACACATTACGTTTATAAATATTTTTTTTATATAAAATATATAATTTAATCTTTATACATGCGATATGTATATATTAAATAAAATAAAAAAGTATAATAGAATTTAAAATGAAAATAAAATATAACGAAACACATTCAGCCTATTGGATGCATACAAAATCTATGGTTCAGCTGATTTAAAATAAATTATACTCAGCCCAATCCAAAATTAAATGGGTCAGATTGGAACAGTGGATCTTGGCCTACATTACCACTATCACACCAAGTTATAATTGCAATGTTGGGTTCTGTTTGTTGGACTGATTTGTTAGTTCTGGTTTTTTATTCGACGAACATATTCAGAGAAGACAAATGATAAAAAAAAAAAAAAAAAAGAAACTACTGTAGATCGTAAATCTATATTCGTGGAATTTAAACCTACAATTTTTTGATTGTGGATCAACCTTACTACTTGAGCAAGATTCGGTTGACACTGATTTGTTGGTCTTAAGCCAGCTTAAAAATAAACTTAAACCTTATGCTTGGTTTTATTTTTAATTTAGGGTAAATTACATCTACCTTCACTGAGATTTGACATAATTACAAATACTTTCTTATTGTTTGAAAAATTATAAAAATACCCCCCTGAGGTTTGTAATTTTCAACCAAAGGCTTAAAAGTGACCATTTTGCCCTTGATTTTTTTTTTGTTAAATTGTAGAAAAATCAGCCGAGTCAAATTGCATTATTAACTACTCTGTGTAAAAAACTTAAGAACCTCTCCCTGCGCATTATAGTCCAAAAAAATTCAAAAAATTTTAAAAATTAAATAAAATGCATAAGGGTATTTTGGTCAGTTCATCCATAAAATGGATGAAAATGGGTTATTTCTTAGATGGTTACAAAACTCAGGGGGGTATTTGTAATCTTTTAAATAACGAGGGGGTATTTATAATTATGCCAAACCTAGGGGAGTTAGATGTAATTTACCCTTTAATTTATTTTGTTTTGATTTGTGGAGATAGAGAGAGATAAATAAGTGTGTTAGAAAGGGTGTATGTTTGAATTTATTTTTGGAGATAATTTAAAATAGTGTAAAGCAAATGTTGTAAGTATTGTATTTGGGAGACAAAGAACGTTGTTCATTGTCAAATCATGTCTTTTTTTATTTATTTTTTAAATATATATATGTATATATTAATATTTATTTATTTGTAGGTGGATTAAATTATTTAATATTTTATTATATAGATGTTTTGTTTTGTTTATTTCTTTTTGAGTGGGCCAAAAACCCCAAAACACCAAGATATGGTGTTTTGAAGCTAAAACAAACATGTTTTGTTTTTGGACCATCTTGGAGATGGCTCAAAAACGAAACCAAACACAAGAAAATGTTTTTGTGACAAACTTTAAGCTGGCTAGAACCAGTCCAAACTAAGTTTTCTAAAAAATAATGGGTGTAATGCAATTTACTCTCTTATAATATTGTAAATGAGCAAATTATCTCCCTATGAAATATAATAGCAATTTACCTCATTGTGTTTTTTATAATGGAGCAATTTATCTCTTTAGATAGGGAGGTAAATTACTTTATTTTAAAATAACACAGGGGGGTAAATCGTTTTATTTTAAAAAACACATGATGGTAAATCGCTATTTTTTTTCATAGGGGGATAATTTGCTCATTTCAATATCACATAGGGGTTGCTTGCGTTTTTCTAAAAAAATAATACTAAAATTTTTGAATCTATTAAATTACATTTGATGGATTTGGACTCAAATGAAGGATCTGGAAGAAGAATTTCAATTAATTTCATTTTAGAAAAAAATAAAATCCATCAATTTTCATCAAATAGTTCAAATTTAGAGTTTAAAATATGAAATCTTTTGATTTAAAATCATCCGAACAAATCAAAAGAATTTGATACTACTGCTTTGAAATCCATAACTTCAAATTCATCGAGGAGCGCATATTTTCAGTTTAAAAGATTAGTTTCATTCATGATTTAATTAAATTTTTTTATCAAAATAAGATTTAGTTGAATTGAACTAATCACACAATTAGTTACTTTTATTGAATTGTACATCTATCTCACAATAAGTGTATTATACTTGTCATATAATTAATTTAGATTTAATCAAACCCGATCTGAATTAAAATTCTCCGTGAATTACTATATACCGTTTTGGGAGTTAGTTTATCCACATTTTGACAAAAAGTAAGAGAAATGAAAGAACATTAATGAGAGTAGGGAAGAAAACGCAGAGGTTATCAACTCTTTCAAATGTAGAATGGAGAGCAGCAGAAGCCGAAGCAGAAGCGACAAGGCAGTCCATTTTATAGCGCAAGTGTGTCTATCTACTTGAATGCAAATACGCATGCTACCTCCTCCTTAAATTCAACCCACTAATCATTTCTCCATTGCTTGTCTATTTTCTATATATCTCTTTCATCTCCCACCACTTCCCGCCCCACTTTTACAGGATTCTATATATCAACAAGATACTTGTATTAAGGGGAGAATTACACACCTCTTCGAAGTTTTGGTATAATTACATGTAAATATTTTGTAGTTTAAAAAATTACATCTAATATCTCTAAAGTTTGGTTTTGTCAAGTAAATAGGCTCTTTGCGTTAGTCAAAATTTATCGAATTTGTTGATATTAAAAAAAACTGAAAAAAAATCAATATTTACCATCGATTGACGTATTACTGACTTATTGTAGGTCAAACAAATTTTTTTATGATCAAACTACCTTTATACATCTTCATACGTTAATGCATGTGAAAAGGTATATTTTCTCCGTTATAAGGGTAGTTTAATTAGAAAAAAATTGTTTGACCTGTAATAAGTCAGTAATAAGTCAATTGGGGGTAAAATATCGATTTTCATTCAGTTTTTTTATTTATTATTAATATGAACAAATTCAGTGAATTTTGACTAACGGATGTACTTATTAGTTAGATAGAAGGAAACCTCATGGGTACTAAATTTAATTTTCCAAACTATAGGGGATCTATGTGTAATTACACAAACCCTCAAGAGGAGAAGAGTGTAATTATCCCTAATATTAATTATACCGCCCTCACCTGAGGTTTTGGGTCATAACACGTAAAACCACTGGGGTTTGAGAAATTATATCTAGTATTCCTGACTTTTGTTTCCGTCCAACAAATAGATCTATCTGTTAGTAATATTCACAGAAATTGCTGGCATATATCAGCAAAATGAAAGTTTATATTTAACTCTGATTGAGCTTACAACTTATTGTAAGTCAAACAAATATTTTCTTGCTAAACTACCCTGATAAAGGTGAAGATGTACCTCATAACATGCATTAGCGTGTGATGATGTACCTCATAACATGCATTAGCGTGTGAAGATGTATAAATGTAGTTTGGTTAGAAAATATTTATTTAACCTGAATAAGGCAATAATAAGTCATTCAAGAATACATATGGATTTTGATTCAATTTTGCTGTTGAATGTTGATATCAACAAATCCGAGTCACTTGGCTTTTTTCATATTTTGTTTTTATTCAAAAGAATCTTTTATTTATTAGTATTTTTTATAAGAGGTAAAATGCAATTACCTTCCCCACCTCTATACGTAGTAAGAGTGGGAGTATGATTTAGGTAGCTTAGATTTGTTTTTTTCTTTTTTTAATTCTTTTGTAGGTCATTGATTAAGTATAATCAAATTATGTAGAGAATAAAGTATCTTAAAAATAATAATACCCAAAAAAATTAATATCAGTACTTTTTTTAGTTTTAGAGAGTTTATATGTTAAGATCTCAACTTTAATTACCATGACCACATTGAATAACATATGTAAAAGGTATTATGGTTTGTATACTTCTATTGACTCAACAAAAAAGGACGAAGAGAAAATAAAATAATATTATGCAATAACATGTCTCGGACCACATACGTAAAACTCGCTTTACATAACTGCTTCACCACATAAAATTTTATTCTATTGTTCCAGTAAAGGAAAACATGATTTTACTAGAAAAAAGTAATTAAACATTGTGTATCAATCTCAAAAATCAGAGTATGATTGTGACATGACGTGTCTAAATTTAAAAAATTTATCCAAGTCAAATCTGAACAGGGAAAGATCCAAATATATTTAGGTACTGAAAAAGTCTCAATTATAACATTTCAATGCTTAAGTTAACAAGATTGTAATGAAATGATAGTGAAGATTGTAAGAAAGTATAAGGCATCAAAAATTATACATGTTGCATAGAGGGCTAATATTATAGATTTCCTAAGTTGTACGATTTCACATGAATCACAGATCCAAAAATGATCGAGTAGCCATCAGAGTCCATATATATCTGAACCCAAGTCGGGCCAGGGCCGTATCGGTAGGACCAGAATTTTAAAGAGGCGGATCTTGACCTACTTTGAGATTAATACAAAGTTAGGACAACACTTGTCTATTTTTGTCGTAATAAATGATTACTTGTGATGATGCCTACCACAAATATTTTTTCAACCCTAATGACTAAATTATGCCCATATCCAAACCCAAGAGTCATGCCCCTATTCACTCAACTCAGCAGGCCCAAACCTGCTGGCTCAAGCACAATTTACATGTGGCAAGGGTATCAGGCCTGCCAACCCAATCTAGCCACCCCGTTAACGGGGCGATATCTACAAACAGGGCCCGTACCAGTAGGCAGTACCGAACAACAAAGTCGCCATGTCAGTCGTATTCTATATATTATAAGCTACGCCGCCATAAAAGGACACTAGCAGAGACGTTATAGCCGGTTGTATCTAACTATTGGAAGCAATAGGTAATTACTTCTCCTATATTAACAGTTAACTTGGCAAGATCACTTTAAACCGACAGATCTTTTAGGGGTCGTTTACTTTTATGAATTGATCCAAATATTAATGGATACCTGGGTCAATCCATAAAAATCATCCATTTACTTCGTTGGACATCGGCCCGCTTGAAATCCGTCCAGCCCACCCAAGTCCACGATTAACCCATATAACTGATCAAGGCCGTGGGTGCAAGACTTCTTATCCCACAAGGCCCACAGGAGGCCCTCCCTTATGTTTTTGCTTTTATATCCTTAACTTTTTTTTAAGATTACCATTACACCCTCGAGTCTTGTCTAAAAGAATAACTCCAGCATTGAAGACTTATAATGGGTCCATTTATTATACAAAAGTTTTTTTATTAATACGGTAGATATTGGTTTTTAAAGTGGTTCATAGATTCTTTTTTGTTAATTTTAGGGGTTGTTGGTTACATTTATTTATAGAATCTTATAAGTTACTACTATATTGTATAAAAAAAATTAAAGTTTATAAGATATTAAATATTATTAATTTTAAAAATAATTATTGTAATATTAAGATAAATAGAATCATAAAAGTTTTAATAAACAACAATTCCATAATAAAATGAGAGTGTTCAATTTTTTAAAAACAAACTAAAAACTCGCTAATAGATTTATGCACGTGATGCATCATTACAAGCATTTTTATCAAATAAACACGTAATATTCAAATTGTTCAAGGATATAATTATAATATTAGACATTTGCCTGGTCAAATATTCATATTGGTAAAATTATGAGAAATTATTAGTTTTAAAATGATTTAATTGAACCCAAATAATTAATTTGTTCTTGTTTGTGTATGCATTATAACAAAGTTCCCTCTGATTTCCTAAATCCAAGTAGCCATTGGAGACAAGACTTGCACCAAGAATTGTGCAAAGTTGGCAAAACATGACCAGATTATATGTGTAAGCATAAGGGTGTTATCCAAATTCATATGTGATGTGATAGTGGTTTTTAGTGAAGGATTAATCGGAAAAATTGTCTCGACACAATTGCACCCCAAGTTCTTAGAGAGAGAAATATTGTATGAGTGGTCAAATCAATAAATAGTAACTTAGGATTAAAAAATAATATATCTTGTATTTATAGTGATTTGGTTATTTTATGGTGTGATAGGGTACATATTTTTAACCATGTGGTAGACCCCCAACTCTTATGCCCTTGTGAGTAAATTGTAATTACTATTATATACATCATACAGCCCCCCACTCTCGGATAGAATACGCTGGATGAAATTGTAATCTGGGCGAGAGTAGTTGCTGCAGCAGAAAAAATTTGGTGCATTGAATACTTGTTGGTGGGTGGGTGGGAGTTCATTAATTAGTCTCCCCCCCTCCCTCTTACCACATTCATTCTTTCCCCCCTTCTTCAAGAGCAAAAACCCTCAAGTAGCACTCATGGCTTCCAAAGGTAACTTCTTCCTCCTTTACTAAATTCTTACATGCAATCCTCTTCCATATTTTGTGTTTTGTAGAAGTATATTGCATTGCCATGTCTAGTGACGAGGGTTTGGGAGGGGGTAGTGAGGCGACACACTATGAGTGGGTGGTGCTGGGTCGGCGGACGTGTGGTCTGAGGGTCCGAGGATCGGGTCCGAGACGGGAGAGGGGGCGTGGCCCTCCCCCAGCTCGAGGCGTCGCAGCCTCGGGCTGGGGGGAGGCCGCCTCTCCTCCAGCCCGAGGCAGCACTGCCTCGAGCTGGGGGGAGGTGCCCCCTCCAGCCCGAGGCATTGCCTCGAGCTGGGGGGGCGTCCCCCCAGCTCGAGGTTATATACATCAATATGTAAACCTGAAAAATATATCCTACAATGTAAAATGCACTGCATATTGTGGATATAGAAATAAACCTATATAACCAACATTTACTTCATTTGATAAAATATGTAGAATTATCATATCCATTATTTTTATTTCGATGGGCCCAATCAACCACTTTTTATATCTAGAAACGTAAACCACTCTTAAGAGGATAAAGTCCAAAAAGTTGGATAAATATCATTTATAGAAAATAGATATCCGAAGGATTTTGGGGATATCTCAACCACTCTAACTAACCCTTAAACCTCTCCAAAGTTGTTTTTATAAATAGAGGTCTAAGGTAAGTCAATATGGTACTTAAACTGATTCCAGTTCTCAAACATTAAAGCTGCAGAGAATCCATTTATTTTCTTGCACTCTCAATCACTACAAAAAAGATAAATATTCCCTACATTATAAATCCATACGGCTTAAACATCATAGCAAATCAATACTTTTATTACGGTTAGATAAAAATCAATGCGAAAATTTAAGTTTTGACTACGGTTAATCAAAATTCAATACGGTTTTACCTATGGCCAAGATAATTTCCACAGTTTGTTGTTGTATCAAATATCTTGGCCTCGTTTGTAAAACAACGACTAATAGACGTTGGACAATTGTGATTAATTAGTATCCGTCATGATTTTTATTTTTAACTATGGTAATTGATCATAGTGTTATATTTCTTCTAGGGGTTAAATTCATTTTGCCCCCTGTGATATGCTAAAAGATTAAAAAAAAAAATCCTGTGAAAAATAAAATATCAAATTCACCCCCTGTGTTATGAACAATGAATCACACTGCCCCTGGTCAACTTGAACCTAATTTTTTAGTGGGAATGACTAAAATGCCCCAGCATATATATGAAGGGGTTGTTGACCAGGCATAGACCAGAGCCTCACTTCGAACTGTTTGAGAAACGAAATCTGAGAAAAACCTAATTCTTCGAGAGACTTAGGTTACTTTGCTAAAAATCCCTAAAGCTTACCATTAAATCTGTAAAGAAAATCGATATAATCAAGGGAAAAAGATTAATGAAGGTAGGTTCTCAAGGTGCACAGTGGGTCGGCCGGCCCAGGACCGGCACAGACCAGCTCAAAAAAGCCCAGCCCAAGACCAACCCACTACTGCTCGTGACCGGTCCTGGGGTGGTCCTGGGCTTTTAAATGGGCCCCAATTAGGTTCATTTAAACCCAGGCTCAGCCCATGAACCAGCCCGTTTGAGGCCCAACCCAGGACCGAACCAACCCAGGACCGGCCCAAGACCGTTTGGGCCTATTTAATTTTTTATCCCCCTTATTGTACATGTTTGTTATATTATTTGTTATTATTTGTTTGATTAATTGTTATATTAGTTTTTTAAACATGGGTAGATTTGAAAATTTTGGAAAACATTCTTCTTCCTCTAATGTTAGTTCTACTCCTTTCCCTTCTTCTAGAAGGTCTTCCCCCGACCCTTCTATTATGACTACTATGAAATCAAAATGTGTTTTTAATACTGAGGAATAGAATATTTAAAAAGACAACTGGAAACTTTTACAGCACAATCACCTCAAACATCGATTTTGAAGGATTATGTTATCCACCTGGACAATATCGGTATGGAAAATGATTGTCAAATATGTATGAGCGGGAAATGATTCCCGAGTAATTTTTTGCAATATGTATTATATGTTTTTTAATACTTATAGTTAATTTTCTATTTATTTAATTCTCTTTTTCAATTTCACATGTAAATTTCTATATTCAATTTAATAAATTTGGGAGGTATTATTTTAAACAATTACTTAAATTTATGATTGTCGTATGAATAGATAAATAGTAAATTAAATCTAACAAAAAATTATAATAAAACTTATGACTAGAAAAAAAATACACAAAGAACTTAAATAAAAAATTGACTAACAAGCCTACAAGTTACAATGAGAAATTTAAATAATAACAAGCCCACTTTGAAAAAAATAAAGTCTATTAATGAATTAATGTACGAAAAATATAGAAGTAGAACATAAAATAGAAGTTCTAAAGTTTGAAAAGTTTAAAAAATCTAGTAATATCAACTTAGAAGAATAAAAAAAAATCATGAATTGTTAAAATAAAAAAAAAACAATTGGCCCAATTGGCCCGAGCTACTAACCTAGACCGGTAGGCCCGGCTCAAGCCCAGACCAGAATCGGGTGGTCCTAGGCCACTGGGCTGGATCGGTCCTAGGTTTTGGTAGTTGGTACCGGCCCAGGACCGGCTCGGTCCCAAGTGGGCCTGGTCCAAACCAACCTATTTTTTTATTGGGTTATTCCAGTCCTGGGCTGGGTTGGCCCAACTCGACCCACTGTGCATCTTGAGTAGGTTCTCTACTTTTTGTTCATTTTTTTTAATTTTGTTATGGTGTTTATGCTTCGGAATCTTCTGTGTAGGGTTTCCTACAGTTGGAGTGGGAGAAATCGAGATTGAAGCATAGGGATCCTTGCTTTTTGTTGTTAACAACGTAGGATTTAGGGTTTTTGTGGATTTTTCTTATTTTTCTGAACATAAAACCTTGAGTTTTTCTATGTAGGTTTTTTATTTTTGTTTCGACAATAGCTGAGGCGAGTTTTCAAATCTATTACTTTATTCTATTTTTTATTTATTTTTTAAAAAATTCTCTATTTAAGAACTAATTTGTAGTTATTTTATTCTAGATTTGATAGAAAGACAAAGAAAAGAAAAAGAGGAAAGATTGGGAATTGGTGAACTGTGGAAGACAATGACGGTATGTTATTTGTTTATATTGTTTAGTTTAGGATTTGGACTATTTCATTATGTTTTGTTTGGCTTTCCATGTTAGGATTTGGTTTATTATATTCCATTTTCATTTATACATTATGTTCTGACTTTTTATGATTGTTTGTAAGTTCTGTTTAGTGGATTATATTCTGTTAATAGTATGACTAATAAATTCTGTTTAGTGGATTAAATTCTATTTATGACTATTATATTTTGTTAATAGTATAATTTGTTTTAGGAATATTCTAATGTATGTGTGAAATGTGGTCTCCATTTGAGATAAGTTATATGTATGAAATGTGGTCCCAATTTGAGAATCCCCCCCCTTCCCCCCTCATTATTAATTGCCCCACTGTGTTGATGTAGTGAATGTATATATATATATATATATGGTTTTGTTTCCTCCATGTACAGAGTAGTGAATTACATGATATTCACTTTTCGTATGGGTATAGGTTTCTAGATGATAATAGACCTAGATATGTATGGGGCATAGAAAAAGTCTATGAAGGAATAGATATTGATTTCCTGGGCATGTATGCACCAGGTAATATGATGACAAATATGGTGGGCAAAAGGCACAATGAACTTTTACTATAAAGTTCCAAGCTAACAAATAGAAAGAGGTCTAACACTTATTAATAATGAATGCCTTGATATTTGCATACGTGATTTGGAAATCTATATAGTGGAGTAGACTTCCCTACTGAAATATATGTAGAAAAATTGGATTGTGAGCCCATTCAAGCACTAGATAGAGAGGGTGATATAGTTTCCACTCAACATGAGGAAGAAATTAGGTACTTGCTAGATGGGGTGAATTTTGATGATGATTTAGATTACAGTGTTCCTGTGGGAGATGGTAAAGGGCAGGGTTTTGAGTTTCAAGGTGTTGGGGAAAGGATGAATTGTGAGGGGCAGGGTCAGTGTAAGGATGGGATATGTTCTATGTGTGAGGATGCCTGTGATGGAGGTGATAGTGAGGGGCACGGGGTACAGAGGCAGGGTGGCAATGTGAGGGTTAGGCACATGAGATAAAGGGTGGTGTGGGAGGTTAAGATTTAAAAACTGAAAATGTTAAGACTGAAAATGCTCAGTTTGAACATTTCCAGACTGAGAATGCAAGTCCTAAGAAAATTTTCTTATGCTGAAAATTAGTGCTCATCAGAATTTGATGATTCTTCTAATGAGGACTATCTACAGCCTAATCAGGGCTTAAGTGGCAGTGATAGTTATAGTGAGATCCCAAGTCTTGTTTTACAAGACATTGAAGGGTCAAGTGATGATGATATATTCTTGAACAATAATCCAAGTAAAAAAGATTTAATCCAAAAATTGAGGAGGGTACTGAAGAAGAAAATGAAAAAACTAGCATTTCAGACCGGAATTGATGAAGAAAATGAAAACTAGTTTAGTGATGATGCTGAAAATGATGAACTTGAGAGCTTCCCTAATTCTAATAATGAAGATTCACAACCAAAACATGATTTTTTTAAAGAATCAACAAACATCAAGACATGCGAATTAGTTGTTGGGATGAAAATTCATAATGCACAACATTTCGGGAGGTTTCGAGAGACTAGTGCATTAGGAAAGAGTTTGATATTGAATAAATAAAAAATGAGAAAATAAAGGTGAATGCAAACTGCGAATTTGAGGGTTGTAATTGGAGGATTCATGCCTTCCCAGTAATGAAAGATGAATTCCAAATCAAATGCATACAAGGGGCTCACATAAGTGCTAGAACATATGATAACAAGCTTGCAAAAGCTTCATATCTGGCCAAAAGGATAGAATCTACAATTAAAGATCATCCAAACATTCCAATTCAACACCTGAAAAAATCAATTTAAAGAAAATGCAGGGTTGAAGTGAGTAAATAAAAAGTTCAAAGGGCTAGAAAGGAGAAACTTGAAAAAACAAGAGCGAATGATTTTATTCAATATGAAAAAGGGTGGGATTATTGTGAGATAGTGAGGAAATTTAACCCTGATGGCAAGCTGATAATTAAGAAAGTTCAGGGTTCAGAACTCTCAATCTTTTATAAAATGTATCTAAGTCTTCGGGCACTTAAAAAAGGCTTTTTAAATAGTTCCGGACCAATCATTGGATTGAATGGTTGTTTCCTTATTACCTGTTATGGTAGGCAATTACTAGTTGCTGTAAAGGTGGGATGGGAATAACTACATATGTTTCCCATACCATGGTTGTAGTTTAGATAGAACAGGGAAGATTTGACTTGGTTTCTGGGGGAATTGAGGACTTCAATGTGGTCTTTCATTTCTGATAGGGCAAAAGGCCTCATTAAGGCCTTAAAAGATCTTGTACCCACTACTGAATATAGACTTTGCCTTAGGCATATGTATGAGAATTTTAAAATGAAATTGAAATTAAAATCCCAAGAACTAAAAATTTTCTTCTGGAAAGCTGCATCAACAACAAATAAAAGGGATTTTGAAAGATACATGAAAATATTGGAAGAGATTAAACCAAAAAAAAAATTTGAAGTTGAGACAGCCTCTAAATGGCTGAAAAAAATAAATCTAAAACATTGGTGTAGGTTTCCCTTTGCACAGTAAATGTGACGTATTGGTGAACAATCTTTGTGAAAGCTTCAATAATAACATACTTGATGCTAGAGATATGCCAATAATTAGGGGTGTAAAATGGGTGGGTTGGGTCGGGTTTGAGTTGGGTTCAAGTGAGTCGGGTCCAAAATAGGTTGGGTTAAATATGGGTCCGAATCAATGGGTTCTAACTGGGTCGGGTTTTAAATGGATTGGATATGGTCAATGTAATCATTTTTTATATTTAATATTTAAAAAATAGAAGATAATAATAAGATGATGATATTTTTAATACAACTTACAAATAATACGACTAAATTTGTATATTATTTCTGGAAAGTAACCATGTACATTAAAGATTTATTTGTTAAACTATAAAATAATAAACTCGTAAGGTATACAAAAATACTGCATTTTTCAAAATAAATCATGAAATGAATAGTATGCAATCAATTTCTCCATAATTGTTTGTAAAATTGAATTGTGGCTTTCAAATGTAATAATAATACTTATCTTTCTATATTGATCATACATGTTCAATTCATTATAAATTATGCTTAGATATTAATATTTGATGTATTCATTGAAATTCTTAATATAATTGTATACTGTCAATTAATTCAAAAAAATAAAAAATAAAAATAATTTTACATGGAAACATATGAATTGCAAGTTTTGACTATTTTATAAAATATTTCACTTTTCTTTTGTTGCTCGTTAATTTAAAAATATTATTTTACTAAATATATTTGGAAAATTTGTTTCTCATAAAAAATGCGAAAAGTTAGACATGAGAAGTAATTAGTGATATATAGTACAACTAAATCAACAATGATTCTAAGCAATTAAATCATTTGTTGAACTCATTTAACACCCATCACCAATCCATATAAGACCCCTGGTTCAAAAAAAATTAACTAAATTAAATTAAAACATACTTAATATGTTTTGGTAAATTTATTTCTTATAAAAATGTGAAAGAAGTTCGAATATATGGAATTAGTTAGTGATGAGGTTGGACTCATTTAAGACCCATCTCCAACCCAGCTGAAACCCATACCGACCCATAGAGAACTCACAATGAACTCATGATTATAATTATACTAATATCTTTCATAAATTCTATTATATTACTAAAATGAATTTTGATTGATTTATAGAAAACTAAATATGAAGAACCCATTTAGAACAAATTAGAACCCATGTAGAACTCATAATCTATTTAAATTTATTTAAACAAAACCATATTGGACCTATATTAAAAAACGTCCAACCCAAAACTAGGTGGGTTGGGTTAGAACCATGAGTTTCCACCCATATTGCCACCCCTACCAATAATCACAATGTTTTGAATGGGTTAGAACTAAATTGATGACAAGATTAACAAAAAAAAAGGAAGGGATGGAGAAGTTTGAGGGAGACATTTTCCCTAATGTTCTAAACAAAATCAAGAAGCAACAATATTTCCTAGATAAGCATGTGGTGGACCTTGCAAAAAAAACATGCATTGTGGCATGTTTCAGTTAAATGGCTATTCTTGCTGCCATGTTTGTGCAGCAATAGCTACCAAAAGGATTCCAATTGATGAGTATATTAATGCTTGTTACAAAGAATCGATATACTTAAGGGTTTATTGAGAGATGATCCATGATGTTCCCAGGGCAAAAGACAATATTCAAACCCCTTATGAACTCCCAAAACTACCAAAAGTTAAAACAAAAAGGGTAGGCCGAAAAAGCTTAGAAGAAGGGGCCCGGATGAGGTGTAAACCACTTCTACAGGAAAAGGTGTGACACATACTTGCAGCAAGTGTGTGAAGAGAGGGCACAAAAAGGCAGTTGCAAGAATCCACCACATCCAATGAAGTTAATTAAATACAATACAATCATTGTTTTTCTTGCCCCCCCCCCCCCCCAAATTTGTTTTGAGTTAAATCCTCATTTGCAGGGCAATAATCATGAGGAAATATTTGTTCAAGGTTCCCACATCACCCTAGCAAGCCAAGAGCATGAGTTGTCGCTCAGCCTACAAGAGCAACCAAGGTAAATTAGTACTTATATATTTCTTACGAACAATTAGTTATTATTTATGAATCAATCAACACATTATTGAACTTCATAAGCAAAGAAAAAGAGGAGGAACAACTTCACAAACACTGTCAAGAATGAACATCGTAAGTACTTTACTACGTTAGCAATTAAAATACAGTTCTTTTTGCAGCAATATTTTCCTTGACATATTTACCTTTGAAATGCAGAATAAACAAATAGCAGGAGGACCATCTGCAGCCACAAACCCCAGAAGCACACCTACATCTACTGTAAGTTCTATTAACAATTATTCCTCATTTTTATTCTTTTTTGCAACTGCTTCTAATTCTTTTTTTTTTTTATATTATTACTAACAACAAGAAATTGGCTATCAATGACCTAGAAATGGTGCTTTGATGGGAGACACTGCTAGAGCAAGATCAAGAGGACGTGAAAATAAAAGCAGAAATAAAAGGCCATCAATCTCTCAAGTTTTAGAAAGAATCAATGAGAGATCCAAGAAAACGCCATGGAGGCCATGAAACTATGTGAGAATGTATATCTGCAGGTTGTAGTTTTGGCTTAAAATGTATATCTACGACTTGTAGTTTTGTTTTAGAATGTATATCTGCAGGTTGTAGTTCTGACTAAGAATGTATATTTTCAATCTAGCGGTGTTTGTGGCATTTCTTTTTGCACATTTTCAGTGTTTTTTACAACATTTTTTTACAGCATTTCCAATTTTTGCAATTTAATTGCCAAAACATTATATTTTCAGCATTTTAATCTTATGTTATCATCTAAAAATAAAAATAAACTGCAAACTTTGGGAAATTATAATACAATTACAAATAACCCTTGAATTTACTTCATTAACAGAATAAAAACCACCAAAAATAAAACTGCACTAACTCCTATCCAAAAATTAACACTGCTGACCACTTTTTTGTTACTTTGACCAGTTACATTTTATCTCCCACAATTTGACGCTTTTGACACCACTTCGTCTATATCAAACCCATCTTGTTCATCTTCGTATGTTGGAAATGCATCATTCCCAGTCCACTGTGTGCTCCAAAATCATGTTCACCGAAATTCCACTTGGTGCCCATGTTGCTCTTTCGAGTTGTACCCAACGAAAAGATTTACAAAGTTGAAATCTACAATAATAATACGACTTACCTCTAGAAGGTTTTGTTAAAGATTCCACAACCCTAATTTCCGCCTTTACATTGCATCACAAAATGATGAAGCTGAAAACCTCAAATCGAACACTTCCTTGCATCCTCGATTTTTTTCTGCCAACTTGATTATGCGAACATGGTTGATTTTGAGTGAAAAAAAATTTATAAATTGGGTCGTGCAAGAAAGGGGGAAAATGGTTGGGGTGAGAGGAGAAGTGCAGCCCTTAAAATGCGGGAGAGAAGGGTGAAATGTTAAAGAAATGCATTTTTCAGACCCATCTTGCAGTCAAAGCACGTGTACCACCAATCTTGATCTCAGGGGGTTTTATGAAATTTTTTCATCACAAGGGGTGTACTGATACTTTATTTTTTACTGGGTCTTTTTACTACTGCCAATATCATAAAGAGGGTCCTTGTATTTTTAACTTAATTCTACCTTTCTTCTAGTGTATACGCATTTTGACTCCATTTTCATACTCTGGTACTCCATCTTCAAGCACCCAAAATATTTCATCACCATCTCATATTTACTCGATTTTTCCTCATTTTATTACGTCAAACACGTTACTGACTTAAATCGGAGTGCTAACCATTATTTTGTAAGTTAATCTTCTAATAATCTTAAAGGGGTTAAATGCAATTTACCCCCCTGTGTTAAGGGAAATGTGCAGTTTACCCCCTGTGAAAAATAAAATAGCAATTTATCCCCCTGTGTTATTAGAAATAGAGCAAAAACCCCCCTGACGCGTTTCGTATATTACACGCGCGATTTTCTTTTTTTTTTAATTTTTTTAATTTAAAAATGACATTTATGCCCTCATTTAACAACCGTTGGATTGAGTTCAATCAAAGATCTGAATTTGTTTAATAGATCAACGGTTTAAATTTTCTTGAATTTAGAATCGACGGTTTAGATTTAAGCAAATATTCAATTAAAATTATTATATTATAGATAATAAATTTGAATATATTTATATATAATAAATTGTATATATAAATGTATATATACATATATAATATATATAAATAGAGAGAGGGGTGGAGGGAGAGAAGGGGGCGGGCGGCGACCTTAAAGACGAGCGGGGCGAGGAAGACAAGGGAGGAAGACGAAGAAGACGAGGGGGACGAGGAAGACGAGGGAGGAAGACGAGGGAGACGAGGGGCGCGGATCTGGGCGGAAGGCGAGGAGGTGGTGGCGCTGTGGGCGGAAGGCGACGGAGGGGCGGCGGATCTGGGAGGAGAGGAGGGGGAGTGGCCGCGACCGGGGGGAGTAAGGGAAGGGGGCGCGCCGGTGGGGTGGAGGAGGATGGGGCCGCGAAGGGGGATGGAGGAGCGGGGGGGTGGTGGCGGCGGTTTTTGGTCCTCCGGCGGCGGCAGCGGTTGTTCGCAAGACGAGGAAGAAGCAGAATACATATATATATATATATATATATTTATATAGAAAGAACATATATATACATATATATTAATATCTAAAATATTAAATATTATTTTTTAAATAATATATATTAATATATTAAATATATTATAAAATAATATTTTTATTGCTAAAAAAATATGCCCAGAGGCAATAGACGCGCGTGTAGCTCACAGTCGGGCCTAAGGGGGTATTTTGCTCTATTTTTAATAACACAGGGGGGTAAATTGCTATTTTATTTTTCATAGGGGGGTAAACTGCACATTTCCCTTAACACAGGGGGGTAAATTGCATTTTTCCCAATTTTAAAGTTTCAGGAAGATCTTCGATTTTTATAGTGTTGTTGGACCCCAAAATTCATCTAACTTAAATTTACATTGTCCGTAGACAGGTCACTCAAATAAAGGCCGATAATTAAACATTAATGATCTATATTTCTTACATATTTAATTTCACATGTAATTTTTTACATAAAAATTAAGAAATAAAAAAAAGCTTCTCACATATATTTCTTACATATTTAATTTGTACACATGTTGAATTAGATGAATGGGACATACTGAATTGATTTCTATCATGTTGTACACTGATTCATGTTGCTTTCAACAGATATCGTCGAAATTCATGATGAGCAAACTTCTCACTTGATCTGATCAGCTCATCTTACGCTGGATGATAACGTACGAGTCATTTTATTTTGCAGTGGAACGCATATATAGATATATACAATATATATATATAAGGTAAATTACATTTTTTCCCCGTAATTTAGTATTTGTTTTTTACTTTTGGTCCTATTAAGGACGAGATCTTCACTTTTAGTCCTGTAACTTTTTAAAAGTTTGGGTTTCATGAAATATTTCCGTTAGATATTGTAGAAATACCACATGCTTAACACATATCCGTTAGGGACCTTTACACTTTTGATCTCATTGGTTATGGAATTCTTTCTAACAGAAATATGTCATGTGACAAAAAATACTTCTTTTTTAAGTTTATGGGACCAATAGTGAGAGTCTCATAACCAATAAAATCAAAAGTGAAAAGACTCTAAGTTACATGACGAAAATGCTATTTTTCCACTTGTGTTTTTTCGATCAACTTCTGATCTTTGAATTATCAGAGCAAATATGTCTCTTCACCTAGCACCTATTTTCCTTTGATTCTAAGAGTCATAAATGAATTGTGAATAACACATTTAATTCATTTGAAGTTTACATTATTTACGGGCAGAATGTAATTTATCACTGTGAAGGTTTATTAAGTACAGAAAGCCCTTATGAGACCAAAAAAAAAAAAAAATTACTGAAAAACTCAATCGTGAAAAAATAAGAGGAAAAAATCCCTACACTTTCAGCCGTGTACATCACGCGCTCATTATCCCCCTTTCTTATAATCTTTTGAAAAAAAAATTATATTTCTACCATTGTCATAAATATTAGGATTTTGTTTGACATAAATCAATAATATAATGCGGCTTGCGACTTGATCGGTGCCCCGTTGCGTGAGGTATTGTCCATTTTGGCTCTGTATGAGTCTTACGATTTTATCCTGAAAAGGCGCCTCGCTAGGGAGAGGAGGCGGTGGGTCTTATAAGCCACTCAAGCTCCTCGTCTGCAATCGATGTGGGACGCTTGCTACCCATACGAGGAGCTTGGGACGAGCACATGGCGTTGTTCCCACAGACGGCGCCAAATGATGGCTTGCGACTTGATCAGTGCCCCGTTGCGCGAGATATTGTCCGCTTTGGCTCTGTATGAGCATCACAGTTTTGTTCTGAAAAGGTGCCTCGCTAGGGAGAGGAGGCATTGGGGCTTATAAGCCACTCAAGCTCCTCGTCTGCAACTGATGTGGATCACTTACTACATCATGATAAAAAATAATAAATAAAATAAAATTGCTTGATATAAGTTGATTATCTATGATCTGTTTAATAGAGATCAAGGTTATGCACATAGGAATGAATTAGGCATTTTTAGAAAGGTTGATTGGGATGAGAGAAACACTTTTGCCATGCAAGCGGTTAAGATTCGTGTATTGAATGTTAATTGTCCGATTCGCAGAGTTATGAAGCTCATATCACCAGGGAATGAAATCATTTTAGTCCATTTCACATATGTCCGTCTACCAAATTTTTGTTACCTTCGTGTATTAATTGGGCACATATCAAAAAATTGCCAGCGGCAATATGAGGAAGGCTACATTGACCAGGAACATAATACGCCTTTCGGAGCGTGGCTACGTCACTTAGGTGGACAATAGAAAAACTATGGGCTTCCAACGGGAAATTACGGGTCCGGCTACAACTCACCCCATCTCCGTTCATTTAGCGCACTATTCTTGCCTCGAGCAGATCTGGTGGGAGCAATCAAGGGGGGGGGGGCGAGATTTTGGAAATTTTGGGGAAAGATTCAGTGGAATAGAAAAAGGATAGGCCAGTTATTTAGCAATAATCAGAGGCGATCGATCGACCTTGGTTTATGACGAAGATTTGAATAATGAAGGAAACTCCATCAGTCCGGAATTAATCAAGGTAAGTGCACAATCCAGTGATCCTACCCAACACCCTCAAAAACCCTACCAGCCAATTCAAAGATTCCAGGCCCGCTAACCCAGCCGTAGGTAGTGATATGAAATACATCCCACTGATTAAGCCCTTAGGAAAACAAATGGTACATTTGGATAGCCCTGCAGCCACAGAGGAAACTTCTGGCTATCCTAACTATAGCCCACTGCCCAAACAATATCTTGAATCCATCGTCGAAAATCCCCCTACCCATGAGGCAAACCAGTGTACGACCCAAAAGTTAAGCACAAAACCAAATTCCATGCCACTGCATAAGGTGAAACTCAAGCCCACATTTGAACACCTTAACACTAACAAGCCCAAAACACTCTACAACCTTATACCCGAGGTCACCAAGGATACTCCCAAAAACCCATACTCCAGCCTATCTCACTACCTCACAACTAACCCCAAACAAAATCTGCCAGAAATAAAAAATGGCATACCTCCCACACCATTCACTAAAATATCCAACACCATGGCCAAGAAAGCACAACCAGACGAGATGACCCCCCCTCCCCCAAATAAACCTCTCATCCCAACACATCAACTTATCAATTCCCTGTCTTCAAACCAACCATTGAGCCGCCTTGCTACAAAAGGAAAAACGGTAACATGAAGCATCAGAGAAGGAAATTCATATCAGTTACTACCAAGCGAAAACCAGCCAATCCTTTGTTAGTACAGGCTGTGTTTGAAGGAGTCTTGAGACTAGAAAGGAAAGGGTCCAACACTTCGTCATCTGACAATCAAGCGGTGGAGACTGTCATGCAGTCCCGTCGACATCAATGAGTTGCCCAGCATGGAACTGCCATGGATTGAGGGGACCTTGGAAAGTTCGAGAGCTCGAGGAGCTTATCCGTGTGAACAAACCCTCTCTAGTTTTCCTCTTGGAAACTAGATGTAAAGGTATTGTAGTTGATCGCTTGAAACGTAAAATAAGCATGACGGGGTCAGCGTGGACGCGATGGGTAAAAAGGGGGACTGGCTATGTTTTGGACCAAGGAAACAACAGCCACGTTACAAAGCTTCTAAAAGAACCGCATCGATGTTCATGTACTCAGAAAGGATCATCTTGCTAACTGGCGCCTCACAGGAGTCTACGGCAAATAGGAGGTGGCACACAGGAAATATTTCTAGAATCTGCTTACTACTCTCTGAAATACATCCTACCTCCCATGGGCATGTATTGGTGACGAATAACGAGATACTCCACCACCAGGAGAAACAAGGACAAAGGAGAACTCCCTTTCGGCAGATTGAAGACTTCCACCAAGCACTGGTTAGATGCAATCGTCACGATCTTGGTCATATAGAAGAGGATATTACCTGGTCTATCAACAGAAATAGCCCGCATACAGTGAAAGAAAGATTGGATAGAGCATGTAGGTCGTCTTCCTGGATAAATATGTTCCAGAACTACTGTGTCCAGGATCTGGTTGTTGTTCTGCTGGTGCCGTTAAAGCAAACGAATTCATCGACCATCCATAGAAATAAACTGCAGCGTTTCAAATCGTTTTGGATCAAATATGAGGAGTGTGAGAAAATCATCAAAGCCAAATGGGAAGATAACATACATGGTAATATCAACCAAAGGGTGTTAGATAGAATTGAAAATTATCGTATGGGATTTCTTAGTTGGAGCCGAGGGAAATTTGGATATATCAGCAAAAAGATCCAGGAACTGGTGAAAAGACTACTAGTGCTCAAATTTGGCCAATGGACTGAGGCTACGAAGGAGGAAGTGCTATTAGAACATAACTGGAAGGGTATCTGACTGATGAAGAAAACGTTTGGAAAGAAAGAAGCAGGCTTGAATGGTTGAGAGACGAGGATAAGAACACTAAGTCTTTTCATGCTAGAGCGTCTGGCAGACACAAGAAAAAGCAATCAATAGGTTGAAGAACGAGGTTGGGGAAGTGGTTACTGAAAAGGAAGATATTCAGCAGATGATCATTGATTATTGCAGGAATCTCTTTACATCATCTAAGCCAACGGAAGAACAAATCACAAGAGCCCTTCACCACGTGGCACTTAGGGTGAATGCGGCCATGAACCAAATCCTGACACAATGCTACATGGCAGAAGAAATCAACATAGCTCTTAAGAAAATGCATCTGGATAGATCTCTCGACTCCGACAGTATGCCCACACTATTTTTTCAAAAATATTGGCGTATTGTGGGTAAATCTATCATTGCTTGCGTTCTTGAATTCCTGAATAATGGTACTCTTATTCCTAAGCTGGAAAATTACACCCACATTGTCCTAGTTCTTAAATGCGACAAACCTGAAATAATTGCTCAATTTCGTCCAATCCTGTGCAATGTGGTTTACAAACTTGCCTCAAAATCACTTGCTAACAGGTTAAAATTATTTTATCCTGATACTATTTCAGAGTCGCAATCTGCTTTTGTTCCAGATCGACTCATCACTGATAACATTCTTGTCTCACAAGAACTCAATCATTTTTTGAAGCATAAATGAGGAGGTAGGGATTGTTATGTAGCGCTAAAGCTCGACAATAGAAAAGCGTATGATCGCATCAAATGGTCCTTCTTGAAAAGCCGTGCTTGACAGGTTTGGATTTGATGGTAGATTCATTGAGAGAATTATGTCTTGTGTTAATTCAGTTTTCTTTTCGTTTATTCTCACCGGTGAACAATTTAGTATGTTTAGTCCGAAGAGGGGAATCCCTCAAGGAGACCCACTCTCTCCATATCCATTCATCCTTTATGCAGAAGTCCTAAGCACTATGCTAACAGGGAGGGAAAGGACGGGGCAGATTAAAAGGGTCAGAATTGCTCATTCAGCTCCAACAATTAGCCACCTCTTTTTTGCCGACGATACCTTCATTTTTGTTATGCCACAGAAGCAACCTTCCAGTGTATCCAAGACACCCTTCATGAGTATGAACAAGCTTCGGGACAACGAATCAACATGGAAAGTCCACTATGGTCTTCAGCCCTAACACTTCACCTGACCTTTGGACTACAATGACATCCATTATGCCCCTCAGGACAGAAAAAGAACACTCAAAATACCTAGGTTTGCCTACCCTGATTGGACGATCGAAGAATGAGAAGTTCGACAGGATATGGGAGAGAATCAGTGCTTGCATGGTTAGCTGGAAAGAAAAATATTTATCGCAAGCTGGATGTGCTACCCTCATTCAGTCAGTCCTACTATCTATCCCCACATACGCTATGTCGTGCTTCCATAAACCGGACAACCTGCTCAACTCCATCAACTCTATCATTTTGGATTTCCTTTGGAGTAGTGGACATTTTCGAAAAATTCATTGGTTAAGCTAGACGAAACTCTGCCAACAGAAATGGGACGGTGGACTGGGCTTTCATGAACTTAAATCTTTCAACTCAGCCCTTCTAGCAAAGCAGGCCTAGAGAATTGCTACTCACCAAGGTTGTCTTCTTAGTAGGATCATGAAGGCACGATACTTAATGATATCGAGGAATTTAAACTTAACGATACATTGTGGTGGCGGTTCCCATTTAAGGTTAACTTCGATGGTGTTGTCTGTTCACTTGGTATCATTAAGGTTAACTTCGATGGTGTTGTCTGTTCACTTAGTAGAGGAATTGGTATTGATGTAATTGTGAGAGATCATTTGGGTAACGTTATCGACTGGAATGCAAGTTGTCTCCACAATTCAAATTCCAGAACAGGCGGAAGCCTTAGCAATCAAGAGTGCCGCTGAATTGATCCATAGGAATGGCTGGCAAAGGTTCTCTTAACCGACTTCAGGATCCCATAATGGATGATTCATAGATAGTCCTATGCTTGTGGATACCAAGAACATTGTGCGATCTACTCATTCATGAGAAGTCCGACATACCAGACGGATCGACAACAGAGTTGTACAGTTATTGGCTCAAGAGGCCAAAGTTCATAGCAATTGTAATTTGCTTGTTTCTGAAGATGTACGAGTAACTATTCAGGCTGACTCTAACAATGATGAATAAATAATGTATCTTCTTTTCCCAAATAAAAAAAAAGGAAAGAAAATAGAGATCAATAGTCCAAATCCACTTTGTATATTAATTATATGTATCAAGAAAAGAAATAAAAATTATCAAGAAATAAATAATCTATGATATATATATATATATAAAATAAAAATATGAATTAACAGAAGTATAAATAAATTTGTATGAATGAAAAGCTCAATTCAAATTTGGATTAAATGCATTTTAATGGATTGATCCAAAAAAAATATCATTCTTTTATTTTGGATTGACTAATTGAGCCAACACATGTTTAATTATGGTCCATTAGGAGATTGGTTCACCAAAGTCCATGGTATTCTGGCCTAGAGGGAGCTGCAAGCTAAGTAGTTGCTCATGCCTATAAAAATGGGCATTTAGGACACCCGACACCATGTCGGAGATACACTACACACGACATACTACATACACACAATAAATTCATAACGATTCAAGTGCAAAAATAAGTCAAAAATCTTGATCACGATGAAGTGCTGCAACCGCAAAATTGTAACTCTTCCTTGGCCATAAATTTTGAATGCCGTGAATTTAAAAACAAACTTTCAACTCTTGGATCACAGTTTGAAGGAAGAATCGAGGGATAATCTAATTTTCAGAGAAATTGTAACCTTTTGCTATAAATTTATAGGAAATTATTCATTTGTCCATATTTTCTCAACATTGTAAATATTTTTTTGCAAAATCAAATTTGTGTGAGCAATATATATGTATATTTATCTCGTTATTTATATTTTTTTAGGGTAAATTACAACTACCTCCCCTAAATTTTGGCATAATTACAAATACCCCCTCGTTGTTCGAAAAATTATAAATATCCCCTTAAGGTTTGTAACCGTCTAACAAATAACTCTTTTTCATCCATTTTTATGGGTGAACTAGCCAAAATGCCCTTATGCACTGAATTATTTTTATTTAATTCTTAAAATTTTTTTGGACTACAATCCGCCGGAAGAGGTTTTTTAAGTTTTTTGCACAGATGAACAATAATGCAATTTGCCTTGGCTGATTTTTCTATTATTTTAATAAAAAATTCAAGGACAAAATAGTCAATTTCAGAACTTTGGTTAAAAATTACAAACCTAAAGGGGTATTTGTAATTTTTCAAATAACGAGGGGGTATTTCTAATTATGTCAAACCTCAGAGGAGGTGGCTGTAATTTACCCTTTTTCCTATTTACATTCTTAGACTTTTTGAGATTTCAACTAATGGAATTTATAGCCTAAATTCGGTTCAATTAAATCAAAGCTAATTACATGATGAATGTTATACATTTAACATATAATTATATATAGTTTAAGAACTATGTATAATCAACTATATAAAATACAAAAAATACTTGCACATAATTGTTTTAGCATAACCAAATCTACTTCAATAAAACTTTAACCAGCCCAAAATACTAAATCAAAGTATTCCCACGACTTGTACGCGAGAATAACTAAGCTAGTATATACATTAAAAATAAAATTGCACTACAAAAAAAATGCGGGAATTGAAACGCTAACAAAAACGATTTTTTTAATTTTTGGAATGGTATATAGTTCAGTTGAACCTTTTGGACTGCAATTAGGAACGGTCGAGGAACGGGAGGCAATCCGTGGCAATAAGAGGCGATCCTAACAATTAGGAACGGTAACGAAGCTACCGTTTCTATTTGAGAACAGTTTTTGGCATATTTTCGGGCTACCGTTCATAATTACCTTTGTACATATAAATTTATATTTTTTGTAATTGCAACACCTTATAAACTTTAGGAATGGTAGCATCGAAATTAAATCGCGCAATTAGGACGGTAGTTAGAACACATTTTAAAATTGTCACATTATGTTGTGGATAGAATTTAGCATGGTATCTGGAATACATGTAGGAACGGTAGGTTGTATAGATTAAGATCGGTAACTGGAATACATTTTGTCGCGTTCTTTAGGAACGGTTTTAGCACTCCAACTTTGGAATACGATTTTGGACCGGTTTTTGGTATTTTCTTTAGAACGAAAGCCTAACCACGAAAGAATAGATTTTGGAATACATGTAGGCACGGTACGACCCGTATTTAGGAATGGTTGTCTTCTATTTTTGGAATGGTTGTTTCATTGGTATTGGGAACGGTAAGGCTTTTAAAACAGTCAAATTTTGGAACAGTAGGTGGCGCTGAATCGCCGTCTAAAGTATCGTTCCTAACAAATGAATTATTAATTTTTTTTATAGTAATAATTATTATCATTTAAATATAAATTAAATAATTAATATTTTTTGATTTTATAATTAATATTTAAATATGAAAAAATACATAATTTATAAATAAAAATTATATTAAATACGAATATTATCTGATTTAATTACAAAAAGAATAAAAAAAAAACAATACATAATCTACTCCTCGTCCCCATCGGTCTCGTCCATCTCGTCAATGTCTGGAAAGGTAGGGTCTCTAGGAAGCCGTGATGGGCCGGCACCCGAGTGACTGGTCTGCATGGCCTTCATCATGCCCATCAGGTCCACCATCATCTCCTTGAGGCGGGCCATCCGACCCTCCATGTTTGACGAAGGCGCTGGCTCTGGCGCGAGCGCTGGCACTAGCGGTGGCGGTGGCGGTGGTGATGGCGAGGTAATGGTCTGGCTGAGACCCAGGACCTCAGAACCAAGACCAAATACTCGGCCCTTGTTCTTGCCCCCGACGCAAGTCAGCCACATCTGTTGCTCGGTCTGCGCCACCGAGCCCTCTGATTCGGAAGCAGGATCCCTAGGATTGCACAGGGCCTGAGATTGATGATCCTCCATCATCTTCTGGAACATCTCCTGCAAAAATAATTAGAATAAATTAGAAAATTTTCAAACATTTAAAAAAATAAACTAGAATGTATTAAGTACAATTTACTGCCACCTCCGCTGCCCTCGGCCCGCTCCAGCTGCCGTCGACCTTCTTCTTGTAGCATCTGGAGAATAACTCCATCTGCTTCACTGGCCGGCCGAGCTGCTCCTCCTGTAAAAAGAAATGGGAAACAGTTATTACCATTTTAATTTATTAGTAATAAATAATTAAAATAACATTAAATATCTTACCAATTTCCGCTTGTGCATACCGACGGAGACAGATCCCCCGCGGTACATAGTAGTGGGTGCGGCTGGGTTGGCGTTCCGGTTCACCTTGTTCTTCTTGCACTCCTGCTTGAACTCCGGGGACTCCCAGTACAGGAGGAGCTGCCGCCACACCTCGTTCGCCAGCCATAGCGGCTTCTGTAGGGACTGTCTGGCGAGGACGAACTTCTTCCTCAGGAACTTCCCCACCCAAACGTGGAAGATCTTGAACATCGACTCGTCATCAGCGTCCCACCAGTACATCATCTGTATTAATATATATATATATATATATATATATCTCATAACTTAGATTGTTAAAATATTTAAAAAGAAAAATTAATTGTCGATACCTTCAAACTCTCAAACCAGAAATGTTGGTGCTCTGGCGGCACCTTGCGCAAACAGCCCCAAGGATGGGGATAGTGTCCTCGCACGACCGCGTACATGCGCTCGTGGATCTTCCGATCAGAACTGAAATTATAAAATAATTAGTATGACATAAAAATATTAATTTAAATTACAAAAAAAATATTAAAAATATAAATATACCTCGCATCGGCGAGTGTGATGTACTGGCGCGCGGATGGTGGTGGGAGTGGTGGGGCAGCCCATGGACGGGCCGGATCGACCGCCGGTGCAGTAGTGGATGGTCCGGACTGCTGATCCGACGCAGCGGTAGACGCATCGGGCTGCTGATCCGGCGCAGGTGGTGCAGGTGCCTGCTCTGCCGGTGGTGGTAGTGGTGGTGGTGGTCGGAACACTGCTTTCCCATCCTGGGAAGCAACACCGGCCGGTGGTATAGCCGGTTCATCACGACCGCGGCCACGTCCACCTCCTCGAGTTGGAAAATTCCGACCAGACATGATCTAGAATTTTTTAAAAAAATATTAGTGGTATGAAGTTAAAAAATACATGTAAGTATCAATTTATTTGAATAATGATAATTTTCTAATTTATTAAAATAATTATGCAAACTAAATCCTAAAATTATCTAACAAATGGATAATGAATCCCAATTTTGTTATTGAATTTCAAAAAATTAATAAATTTCATATATTACATAAAATATTTCATATATTTCATATATCATAGAAATTACATAAATTTCATATATATTATATAAATTAAAAAATTTCATATATTTCATATATCATAGAAAATTACCCAATTTTTTTTAAAAATTTACAGAAAATTACATAAAATTTACAAAAATTTGCCAAATTTTCAGAATTTGAAAAAATTAAAATTTCCAGATTTTTGAAACAGGAAAAATTAAAATTCTGAAAATACATCATTTTTAAAAATTACATAAAATTCTGAAAATATTTTAAATTTATAGAAAATGACATAAAAATTTAAAAATTCAGAAAATTATCAGAAAAATTTTAAAATTACAGAAAATGGCATAAAATTGCAAGAAAATTTTCAGATTTTCAGATTAAAATTCTGGAATTTTTTCAAATTTTCAGATTTTCAGATTTTGAAATTTTAAAAAATACAAATTTTCAGATTTTTAAAACAGATTATTTTCTGAAAATTTTAAAAATCCAGAAAAATCGAGGGATGGAGGCGGCAGACGGCGAGAGAGAGAGAGAGAGAGAGAGAGAGAGAGAGAGAGAGAGAGAAGAGCATACGAAGTATATTTATACGTTTATGTTTGTTAGTATTTCACAGATGTAACTAGCATCCTATATTGTTGTACTGCACGGCATAATCAGACCGTCAAAATTTCAATCAGACCGTTAGATATGATATAACACACAAAAGAATACATTATATGTCGTTTTGAAATATTTCGGTGTGTGGATCTCGAGGTATTGTATCCGGTCAGTATTCATTGTAACAAAACCAGATGCATCCTTAAAACCGGGTTGCTGATTGAAAATCAGATCGTTGGACATCAATTCATATCCATAACCTTGTATGTGTTAAAAAATGGTGTCGATCCGACTGACGGATGTTGAGATATCAGACCAATTGGTTGGAATTGTAATACTACGAACTGTCACCTAATAGACAAGGTGTTCCCAATACCATTCCTAATGGAAAATACGATGTCGTTTTAATACACCTCGTATTTACCATTCCTATCAACATTTGGAACGATCGTGTATAAACGACCGTTCCAATAGTTGAATTTTCCACCAATTTTTTATTGGGCGCCAAAACGAAATATTGGACTTCATTTTGGAACGGTCGTTAGTTTTCACCTACCATTCCTAATTCAAATTTCCCTCATTTTTTTTGATTGGCCGCCATATTTGAAATATTGTACCTCAAATAGGAACGGTCCTGATAAAATTTGACCGTTCCTAATTCAAATTTCCCTCATTCTTTTTAATTAGCCGCCATATTTGAAATATTGTACCTCAAATAGGAACGGTCCCATTAAAATTGGACCGTTCCTAATTCAAATTTCCCTCTTTTTTTTTTTTTAATTAGTCGCCATTTTGAAATTTGTACCTTAAATAGGAACAGTCCTGATAAATTTTGACCGTTCCTAATTCAAATTTGTCCAGAATATGCTTTACTTCGTATTCAAGCTCCCAGAATATGCTTTTCTTCGTCCACTTATGGTCGATACCGTAGCCTTTCGGTTCACTCAACGGTTGTTCGACAGCCACACTAAATGCATCGACATGGGTTCGGATCTGTTCTCCAGTCAGCCTCGGACGTGCAACCTTCCTCTCCATTCGATATTTAGTGAAGGCTTTCTTGTTCCTGCGATAAGGATGAACCGGTGGTAGGAACTGTCTGTAGCAGTCAAAATAGCATGCCTTCCGACTGTGCTGTAAATAGAATGCCCGTGTGTCCTCCATACAAACTGGACACCCTATAACACCGACGGTACTCCATCCAGATGCCATCCCATAAACAAGAAGGTCGTTCACTGTCCACATCAATGCGGCATGCATCATGAATGCCTGGTTTGTCGTAGTATCGTGCGTACGTACACCCACATGCCATAAATTTTGCAACTCCTCGATCAATGGCTCCAAGTACACATCGATAAGACATTTGAGATTCGATGGGCCAGGGATCACCATCGTTAGGAACATATACTCAGACTTCATGCAAATTCCCAGTGGGAGATTGTACGGTGTAAGTATCACGGGCCAACATGAGTAAGTTTTACCATACTGGCCATGTAGTGCAAACCCATCCGTGCACAACCCAAGTCTAACATTCCTCGGCTCAGCTGCAAAATCAGCATACGTCCGGTCAAAATACTTTCAAGTCTCTGCATCGGATGGATGACACCTGGAACCTTCCCCCGTCTGATGGCTCGCATGCCAAGTCATATGCTCTGTTGTGGCCTCCGACGCATACAACCTCTGCATCCGAGGGGTAATCGGTAGATACCTAAGAATGGGATACGGAGACTTCTTGCGTTTAGGATTTCTGTCCCTGGTGGACTTGTACCTAGCGTCTACACAGAACTTGCAATATTCCAAATCAATATCGTCCTTCGAGTACAACATGACACCATTTTTGCAAGCATCAATCTTCTGAACTGGTAAACCCAATTCTCTTATCAATTTCTTCATATTGTAATAATCGGCGGGAAAGTGTGATCGCGGGGCATTACAGTATCAGCCCACTGGCATAACCGATCATATGTATGCTCGAAAAAACCCCATTCGGCCATGATATTCACCAAAGAGGCAATTGACGCCAACTGAGAGGTGGTGCAACCGTTCCACAACGGTTGATCCGCAGCATGAACTACATAAAGAAAAACAGTCTGACAAGCCAGACACATAATCATAGGGCTCCGAATTGTAATATGAACTAGGACCCACATCAGATAGACAATACCGAGTACCATCATCAGTCGGTCCCTCCTGGTTGTACGAAGACTAGAATGACTGTCCGGCGGCATCGAATACCATCCTATGCGCCCAATCCATCTGAGCCGCATCACCCCAATGCGAACTACCCTCCTCCTGAATGGGTGGGGTTTGTTGCTGCTGCACAGGGGGCGTTGTCAATGCTTCAAAGTATTCCTGCACCCTCTCCTCACCATGTGAAGTCCAATTGTAATGCTCTGGCATAAACCCTTTCATACACAAATCAAAATTTACCTCGTCTGGTGTTTCGAACCGTTCGTTTTTGCACTTCCGGCAGGAACACTTAATCTTGTTCCCGTCCATATATGCACGCTGAGACTGGGCCCATTCTAAAAATGTTGTAACACCATCCTCAAACTCCGGCATCACTCCCAGGACGTCTCGATCATACATCCATTTTCTCAACTGTCTTAACATGATTGGTCCTACGTATAATTCACAACAGTACGCAATTAAATGATGAGAGTATATTATATATATATACAAAAATAACAGAATTTTACATACTTACCTGAGCAAAACACCTATCAATATCAATGCAAAATTCGCGCTCGGAAATTGATATGTTCGATTTTCCGTATAAAGAATCAAGGGAAGGAGTTACAACAAAATGAGTTGGAGAGTAATTATAAGAACAATGACAAAGAAGGGGGACATATATATAGGAAATATTGGAACGGACATTGGAATATTATTTGGAACATAAAACTAGCCGTTGAAATATAGTCGTTGTTCAAGCTTTAAGAATGGTCTCAGGAGGGGAAACAGGAACGGTAATATTACCATTGTAATATAGTCGTTAGTGCATATTAGGAACGGTATGAGGCACACAAAAAATGACCGTTCCTAATTGGAGTACAATTGGGAACGGTAATTGTAACAATATTGCACTTACTATATACCCACAATTTGGAACGGTAATTGCATTACATTTTTTCCCATGGCGTAAAAGGGTCTTCTGTAGGACTATATATTGGAACGGTCATACCACCGGTCCAAATAGACCCAGCCATTGGAACACATATAGCAACGATAAGTGTTCCCGGTCGGCTAACCGTTCCAAATTTCACACATGTGTTCCAAATTGAAGTCCAAAATATATCAGGTCCCTTTTAGGAAACGGTTGTAGGTGTACAAATTGGCTCACCTATGGTGGCACTCTAATAGGAACGGTCCGACCGTTCCTATTAATTTGTATTACAATTAGCACAATTGTGACGTCATCAACGATTTACCGTTCCACAACTGTTCCTTGAACCGTTCCTATTAGGAACAGTAACTGGAACGATCGTCCCTATCCGTTCCTATTCTCGTATTTTTTTGTAGTGTTGGGGCAACTTTAATATGAGAGTAACTAAAATATGTAGGGCGTTTCTTAGGTTTGTTTGATTATGATTTTAGTTAAGGTGTTTTTCTTTATTTTTGGAAGATGGATAGAGAAATAATACATAATAAGTATCCATATTTTGGAAGTTATTTATATGCCTGGTTTTTATATTTAATATTAGTAAACAATAAAAAAATAGATTAAAAAACATCAAATTTTTTTTCTTTACGTATATAGCCAACACACTCATGCAAACACCCAGATTCAAACACAAAAATTTTCATAGAAAATCTTAAGATCAAACCATTGTGTTGTCCTCTCAAGAGATACATTAAACTGTTTATTTTACAAAAGAGATAAACAAATTAACATTCAAAATAAAATATCTTTTCTTTCAAATAATGAAAAATGAGAACAAACAGAATCTTAATTTCTTTTAAACATCTTATATCTGAATATAAAAGTTCATCCAAACACATATTCACAATATATTAAATACGGATAATTACATTTAACCATCTCTATTTTTTGCGTAATTACAGAAAATACTCATGACAGTCAAAGAACAAAAGTAGTCTATACAATAATATTGACATTTTTGGGGTTTACACGTGTATTTTTCCAAAAAAAAACATAGATAGTTTGTGTAAACAATATAAACGATTCTAATGAATGTATATATAATTTTTTAAAAGATATAGATAATTTTTATAAATAAATTATAAATCAGGAGCATAAATGTAATTAAAAGTTAAAAAAAAAAAAGAAAAAAAAAAAGAAAGAGTGAAAGAATTATAGAGACCCAACTTCTTACATTGACCCACTTACCGACAATAAGCATAAATTTAAGTGAGTGTACTGTAACATAATAATTATTTGAGAAGGTACCGAAAATGCCCTACTGGAGTGAATTCTGCATGGAAAAAGAAAGATGAAACAATTTTTTATTACCACGTTTGTCCCTTACAATGCGTTGAGGAGGTAATATGCGCGCGCGCGGGGGTCACGTCACGTCAGTCGAAACGCCGTTTATTCCGCTGATTCCTTCCTTAATTTCTTTTTGTCTTCTCTTGTGTGTGCAGACAAGGTGGGGGTGGGGTGGGGTGGGGTGGGGTGGGGTTGGGGGGGGGGGGTGTTTACTGTATGAATTCCTAAGCAACACACATATGTCTGTATCTTCCCCACGCGAATAACTATGACCAAACTATTATTCTTCTCATTATTATATTCCATGGAAACACGAGTTTCTAGCTACTCACAAGCAATTAATTCTATGTATTTTTTAGATCTTGATTTTTTATTGTATTAATATTTAATTAATTCAAGTTTATGGTTTTTTGGTAGTGTGTGGATTAAATTAATTTTGCAACTTTATAATTAATGGTCTTTGGAGAAGAAATATTTCGAGGGGATTATGTTTTTTTTTTTTTTAGTTTTTATGATGAATTTAGTCTGATATGATACTTTTACTTATTGAGAAAAAAAAATGGATGGTACGTTGGGTTTCTTTTTCTGAAAATTTTGATTAATTATAGAACTAGGGTAGTTTTATTCTGTACTAGGAGGAATATGATATTTTGTTATAGTTAATTATCATGGTATAAAAAATATAGAAAATATTAATTAATCATAGCTGCACAACGACTATCAATCGTTGTTTTTACTAGCGAGATCAAATGTTAGCTAAAATTTTAGCGAATGTTGATTAAGTGGTAAAATTTATATTTTCACATCAATTTTATTTGACCTCTTTTTTCATTTTTTTAGTGGCTAATTTATGATTTCGTTTATCGGTTAAATTGAATTTTAATTGAAATTTTATATGACAATGTTTGGGGTGAAGCAGTCAACCCTAACAGAGTCCGCTAGGAGAACAACCCAATGGTTTGCTTTATAAATTTTCTTTTTCTATTAAGAAAGAATTACTTGCTTGGTTTATAATATTTTTAATTAATTCTGATTAACATTAATTAATCTTGTAGTTAGGTTTGATTCTAAGCAAATTGAAATCTCCCTTTCACAAGAAAGGGAAGTTGCTTTTTATTTAAAAAATAAAGAATTTTTACCTCCTTTTTTCCCGGAGAAAAATTAAATTAAAAACCTATAACTTGGTTTTCCATTGTCTTCATTAATCGTGGACAGTAGTAGTTCTAACGTTGCTTTCTTGAAAGAATTAATAGTTGTACGTACCTTTCTGCATATGTAGTTTATTACTTGGCTTGGGTCCTCCAAGAAGACTTTTCAATGTCTAGACAAAGAGTACAATAATAATAATTCATAGTATCATTAAAATCAAGAAATTTAGATGAGAATCAAGGAGGCTTAAATGTATTTTTGATCCCGTAAATTTTAGGTAGTATTTTGGTTTTATATTTTTTTAATTTTCATAATTTCAGTCCGTATTTAATTCGTCGGATTTTATTCTTTTCTTCGGAAAAATTTATGTGCATATCACGTGATCTTTTAAAATTTTGGGTGGAGAAATAACACTTTTCGTCCTATAACTTAGGGCCTTCCCACTTTTGATCCCATTGATTACGGGATTCTCACTTTTGGTCCCGTAACTTCTAAAAAGTAGCACTTTTGGTCATATGCCACCTTTCCGTTAAATTTTTTAACGGAAAACACCACGCGCTTAGCACGTGGCCATTAGGGCCTTTACACTTTTGGTCTCATATGTTATGTGATTCACATTTTTGGTCCCATATATTATGAAATTTTTACTTTTTGTTCCATAGACTTAACGACCATGTGACACTTTTCGTTAAATATCCAATGGAAAGTGTTATGGGATCGAAAGTGCAACTTTTTTAAAGTTACAGAACCAAAAGAGAGAATCTCGTATCCAATGGGACCAAAAGTGGAAAGGCCCTAAGTTATGGGATGAAAAATGTTATTTCCCAAATTTAGGCTATTGTTCTTATTAGCTCATTTTTGCCACATTTATGTCCTTTTACTTTCTAAGGTAATATTTTGGTTCATTTCTTTTTAATTTTTACTATTTCAGTCTCTTTTTTTTTCATGCTGGAGTTCACTTTTCTCGCAAGTGGAGGTGAAAAGGGACTAAAATGCCACTTTAAAAATTTAAAAAACAAAAACATTAAATGACCTAAATTACATGACAAAAATGCATTTAATCCAATCAAGAATGTCATTAAAGTCGCAAATACTTGTTCAAGTCAAAATTCTTAAACTAGCACAAGACAATATTGTGATTGCTACCTAAAAAATAATAAAGATTATAGTTTGCTTGGTTCTTTTTAGGTTGTACATTAAAACATTGATCTTGAAACGAAAAAATAATAATAATAATAATAATAATAATAAGACACGCTAAAGTTTGTATTTTTATTTTTTTTTACGGGACAATTTAATTCTATATCAGTTTTAAGTTAGTTTTATTTAATTTTCACATATGTAAAACTTCATTCAGATCGTCAATAAGAATCGATTTTGACTTATTAAGACATTTGGAACTAACATCAAATTAAGAATTTTCAAATATTCTGGGAATTTTCCATGTGCTGCTATCGTGGTCGTGTTTTATGATCCAAAGTTTGTGTTGTATCAAGGTAATTGATGGGGGTTTCCTAGTCAATTATAAATAATAGTAAAATATATAAATTAACACATCACATTAAAAAAATAAAAGAAAGAAAAAATTAATTTATCAATTAATATAAAATTTGAAAAGTTGAATACAGTAGTTATCATATCAGTTGAGGGTTATTTTTGGCATTACAAAAAAATAATGTGGTGGTGTCGTTAACTATCATTTATGAGTAAGAAAGGAGTTTCTTTTATATAATAGTATAGATTGTAAACAAAAATACACCAAAACTCTCCATTTGCATCAAAATCCCATTCTTGGCTATCTAAGTCCAAAACATAGAGAAGATGATGAACAAATTATGTTGTAGTAACCTAGATATCTTCAATAATATTCATTAATTGTAGCTACCTCTTCAATTGTCCTAATTAATTATGACAGCCCATACAAAAATTTCTTAGCTAGATCCACACCGGCCTGGCTCATAACATTAATTAGGTTGGGATCCAGTACTCCACACCCCCACCACATAAAATAATACTCTCTCCCATTCCAATACATTAATATGTACATGGAGAGGAGAAGACAAACACAAGGAATATGGAATATTAGCTTATAACCATAGAGAGACATACATGTTGACCGGATATAATATATGTATATATACTAGTTGTATACGGTATAGTGGATGTGTGTGCAAAAATATTTAAAATTTATAAATAATTAAATCGTTTTATTGATGGGTTGATTATCAGTAATGGAATAATAATTTCAAAATATAAAATGTGCCAAAAATTGAGGCGTATGCGAGTTTGAGGGTTATTTCAGTAAATTCATAAAAAATATTGAAATTACTCTTATGATAAATTTTTTTTTGAAAAGATATATGGAATGAATGAAAAATATATATTTGGATATTCAAAAATTGGTAGGGCAACATGGTTCTCTTTTATTATAGTATTGTAGAAAGTGAACATCACCACAAGAAACTAAACAATCAAAATAACTGCATTTCAAACTGGACAATCTCAAAACGTTGTCGTTTCATACGCAAACAGGAAAAAAAAAAAAACTAAAACATCGGACGAAAATTGGTACGGTTCAAACCCGCCTCTCGGTATTTATAAGTGGGTTAATTGCATTTTTCGTCCTGTAATTATAGGCATTTGGCGTTTTGGTTCTTTAAGTTTCTAGGGTAGCAAAATAGTCCTTTAACTTTTTAATTTTTTAAAACTCGCCGGAATAATGGCACGCGATTCACACGTGAGGCTTTTAGACTCACCGGCAGATGGGGCAATGCCTGAATGTGGTATCACTCAAGAAGACAATCAACCTCATCGCGTGTCATTATCCGGCAAGTTTTAAAAAATTCAGCGATCAGAGGACGAAAATCGCGAAAAATTAAAAAGTTAAAGGACTATTTTGCAACCATAGAAACTTAAAACGCCATATACCTATAATGACAGGACGAAAATTGCAATTAACTGAAAAGTTAAAGGACTATTTTGCTACCCTAGAAACTTAAAAGACCAATATGTCAAATACCTATAATTATAGGACGAAAATTGCAATTAATCCTTTATAAGTAGTAGTAATATATATATATATATGTTATATTATTTTATTTAAAAAAAAAAGAAAGAATAATTTGAATAATATTGAGATAATCCAAAGAGAGGAAAATGGGAATATTTATTAGGGTGTAAATAAACAAGTGGGATGAGGTTGAAATATCTCATTTCCCGGAGAATCTAGAGCGCATCAGGCGCTGACCGTGGCTTTGGGCAAATATTAAACAAATGATTAACGCTTTTAGCAGAATTTCTCGTTTTGTTCCTATCTGTGATCCGATCGTATAAACTATATATTTCTGAAACGAACGAGTTCGATGCCATGGGGAAACGCGACTTTGATTAATTAATCTTTAAGTTGGGATTAGCTAAGATTAGATCCACCCAAATTCATCAGATGGTAGTGGGGTGTGATGTGCTCCTCCTCCTGGTGTTTCTATGCACCCTATACAACCGTTGGATCCGTGGACTCAATTTTCCTTTTTTTTTTTCTTTAACTAGCAGCCGTGGCACGCTGTTCCTGCGTGCATACAATAAATAATCTTTTACGCTTTAAAATATATTATAAATAAGAGTAAAATATATAAACTAACACATCACATTAAAAAAAAGAAGGAAAGAAAAAAAAACTTATCAATTAATATAAAATTTAAAAAATTGAATAAAACAGGTATCTCATCAGTTGAGTGTTATTTTTGGCATTACAAAAAAAGTGGTGCATCGGTGTCATTAACTGCCATTTGTGAGTAAAAAATGGGGTTTCTTTTATATAATAGTACAGATGAACGTGTTGAGAACCACCATATCTACAAGTTTAAACGCTAGATGGTTTAATGTTAGGGTATGTTACATTGACGCTCTATGAGGTTACGTAAAAATACACAAACACCCCTATTCTTTGCATAATCATAGCTACACCCTCTTAAGGGTGTTACTGTAATATTTCTCAGGAGGTGTTTGTGTAAAGTTTGCCTATAAATAGGAGGTAGTTGTTATTGCAATAATAACATCAGGGAATGTAATTGTAATTTGCAAAGAAAGCAGGGGGTGTTTGTTTGTTTTAGCCTAACATCAAGGAGTGTCAATATAATTTACCCTTAGTATGAATATCTTAACAGACCACTTTAACACACGAAACATTTCTTTTATAAATGAGATTTGCACCCAAAACCTCTTATCAACTAGGTTCTAATACTATATTCAACGACAACCTGATTTAAAAATTGAAACCGTGACAGAAAAAGATCATTTACTATTAATATCTTAACAGAACAGAATATGAAACAACTTAAACAACATGAATCATGCTATATATGATGAGAAAAATCAAACAAAATACATGTTTAATGCTATTTTTAAATAATTATAAATCATTAAATCATACACGATAATTTCAACATTTTGAACATCGTCTAATAGACCATGTACCCTTCATACGGTGCATAGACACTAGGCACATGTATAAATTTCGGAGGGGGTGTATGTATGTAAGTAATAGAGAGACTGGGATGATGGTAAGAACAAGCGAAAAAAAATAAAGAAGAAGATGAGGAGGACAAAGACGAGGACGAGGAGGGCGACAAGGTCACGCGCGGGCACAAGTCACGTGAGGGGGTAGCATGTTGACGCCGGGGAATGTGGTTGGGTTTACAAATTCCGACGCGGGGGGTGGGGTTGTGGGGGTGGGTGGGGGGGGGGGGGGGTTGGCCGACTAATAATATAAGGCCAAGAGCAAGGAATATTTGGACACGGGGAGGGAATATTGGTGCTCACCCAAACATTATTATTGCATAGACAATTGCAATCACTTGCTACGTACTACTTCTTTATTTTATGTTATTTTTTACGTAATATCTGAAATTAATTATTTAAATTATGACAATATTTGTAATTAAATAAAATGTCAAGTAAATCTTGATAGTATTTTTTTTAAAAAAAATTATATTTTATTTTCTCTGTATTTGAATGAAAGATCAATTATGGTTAACTAGAAACGGGATTTTAGATGAGATTCATGAAAGTAAAAATGTTTTACTGTGTGCAATATAATTACTTCGCAATATTCATTAAAATAAATAATAATATTTATGGACATATGTTAAAGGGCTAAATTCAAACTTGTAATTAAACATGTGTTAAGTGACAATATTTAGTTTTATGCTTTAACATATCTATGTGACAATATAAATATAGTGTCAATTTTATTATATTTTATTTTTGGTGTGGGTTGTTACTAAATAAATTGATATCAATTGTCAACAATATCCATTATATATATAAATAATTTATTTTTCATTAATTATTTATATCGACAACCTTACACTATTTTTTTCGTATTGAAATTGTGAAAGTTATTATTCTAATGAACTTAAAAGTTCTTATTATTTAATACATTATAAGCAGTAACGTCTAGGACGAAAAAATAACTTAATAATATTAAACTACACAACATACAATTTATTGAACAATATATACTAAATATGAACACCACCACTATTTCAATAAAAATTACAAAATTAAACTCTAATACATACTTAGCTAAAGTAAAAGAACAATGATTTCACTAATTACTTAATAGGGTGAATTACAATCACCTCTATTGTGGTTTGATATAATTACGGATACCCCTCATTATTTTAAAAATTACAAATACTCCTGAAGTTTGTAATTTGTAACCAAATGCTTGAAATGATTCATTTTACCCTTGATTTATTTTTTCCTAAATTATAGAAAAATCAGCCTAGGCAAATTACATTATTGCTCCTTTATGTAAAAAATACGTAAGAAACCTCTTTCTGCGCATTTTCATCCAAAAAAATTTAGAAAAATCTAAAAAATAATTCAATTTGCAAAATTCATGTTGAAAAAAGTGAATCAATCATAACAAAAGCCCCAATATAAATGAACCACATGAGGCGCACATGATTTATTCTGGCGATTTTTGCAAAATCCAACACCGGAAGGACTGAAATTACGAAATGCCAAAAAGTTACAAAACTCTTTTACAATCCTAAAAAAATAAATGATAAAAATGACAAAGTCCCAAAATTACAGAATGAAAAATATATTAAACCTATGACTAAATTTATCAAAAAAGGACCAAATATAAAATATTTAACACTAAATTCATCCAAAAAAAAAAAAAAAACCTAAAAACAATACTAACGACCTATAATTATATAATAAAAAATGTAATTTTGCCTAAATTGCAAGTTGCAAGAAGTCCAGATCCCAGGTGATGATAGAAGCAAGAGTAGGGTAAAATTGAGAGAGTGCATGTGGATGTGAGGGGCGGGTGTCGCCAGAAGCCCCGGCCGCCTCTCTGACACCCATTTCTTCTTCTTATTCTCCTCTTCTATGTTCTTACCCTCTCCTCCTTTTATTCCCTACATTTTTCTCAATGCACCAACACACACCTTTTGGTCTTCCCCCCACTCCCACGTGTACAGCTAGATCTTCACCAACGTGCACACTAAGCCTAACTTTAATTAAAAATTGCATAAAATATATTTTCAAGTAATATATATATATATATATATATATGGGACTTATTAATTAGTTGTTACTTGTATATTTCATTTTTTTTAAAAGAAAAAATTTGGGATCTTTTTCTAAGAATTAAGAGAAATACAATTTTGTATTTTATTTTTCTTTTTTTAAATGTATTATACCGATTGTAATTAATATGTCACCCACAAAAAAAAAATATTTTTCCCTATGCTACTAATGACCACAGTTAAATAAAATCATTGTAAAAATTTAAATTTTTTATCACAATTAATTAATATTTACCATGATTTTTTGTCATGGCAAAAATTAATAATTTGTTAATTTAAAAAGAGTTTTTTGATTCAACGAACCTACATGATTCTTTGTGAATAAAACATAAACATTGTATTGACAAATTGAATAATGTTCATGTACAATATAACTAATTAAATATAATACACCCCCCAAAAAATAAAGTTTATTGTAGTTAAAACTTAATACAATTTCACGTATGGTAAGGAAATCAATCACTATATAAACAACATCAACATTCTTCATTAGTCAATCTAAATCAAAACCAAGCAACCATGGCTTCACACATTTAAAAGGTGTCCAAAAATCAATCATGACAGATCAAATACGTAAAACACTATATATGTATAAGAGAGATCACTACACATGCACTCAACAAGGTTTGCGACCAATTACGGGAAAGCATGCACTCGTAGCGGCAACAACTCTTCACAATTTTTTTGTTCAAGAAGAAACAAACAACAATATAATTATATTTTACTAAGTTGTCCTAGTTATATTTGTAATTCTATAGAATTATTAATTTATAATATTAAATGGACCATAAAATTATATAAGGGTTTTTTGAAATATTATTATCTTATTAATTTATCAAAATTATAAATTTAGACATTAGGCCCAAGTCGGAATTGAAAAAAATTATTATTTTAGAAAAATTATTAATTTATTGCGTATTAATTTATAGAGTATCTCATTATGATTACTATACTTTTCCAAATATATTTTAGCTCAAAAATAAATTTTAGTACTAACAATATATATATATATATATATATTTAACCTGTTTTCTTTAAAAATATAAAATTTTAGAAAACAGAATGACACTAATTAAAGTACCCAAGTGATTAGACCTAACTATATTACCTAAAAAGGCGACCTAGCGACTAGCTAAAAAATTATGCAAGTAAAAATGAAGAAATCAAGTCAACAACAGGTGGTCAACACTAAGATTTTGCTTATCGTTCTTGATTTTATTCTTGCATTAGACCAATATATAACTCAACTTTGAACACAACTAATTTTTCTTAAAGTATAAAGTCATTCTACATGTTAATTAATTCTATAGTAACCACCGATTTCATCAATATGTCCAAAGATAAAAAAGTATGAATCATATAAAACCTAAGTCAAAATACGAGTTCAATATATATATATATATATATATTGATAATTCAAATAAATGAATATACTTAAATGAGACAAAAAAATAAGAAATTAATATAATAGTAGAGATATGTTTTCATATTTGTGGGACTTAAACTCACAACCTTTTGATTGCAAGGCTTCAATTTTACCAATGAAACGAGATATATTTATATACTATTATGCTATATTTGATTAATTAATTCTTGAATGTTTAGTGAGGAGAATGACTGAGGAGAATTATTTTTATGTCTCTTTTCATGTTCTCTTTCTTTAGTACGTATAATGCCAACATAATTACTATTACTCTAATTATACGACTAAAAATATTACTTAAAAATATTCACGATAATTGTGAATATCCCAGGTCAGGAAAACACAAAACCCCAAAAAAATGAAATATATAATTATGGATAAATTATATTTTTGGTCCAATAAGTGGACCCATTTCTAATTTTGGTCTCATGCTGTACACAATTAACATATTGTATCCTATATGTGCATTTGTTTTCTAATTTCAGGACACATAACGATTTATGCTAATTCCGTTAAGTGGCTGTAAATTTGAAGGAAAAACTCGTTCCTTTTTTTTTTTCTTTATATAAATAGCTTATTATTTGTAATGGGTTATATGTAATGAATGTTAATGTAATGTATATTATATACGCTATTATGTTAATAATGCCAAAATTTTCATTAAATTCATAAATTAAAACTACAATAATTGGAACCAAATTCAGAATATTCAGAAAATAAACTGCATTAAAAAAAGTTGGATGTTGATCAACAATTAAAAAATGTACATTTGGTTCCAATACTTTGTACTTGTTGATTAATATCTAGTTTTTTTTTTTTTTTAATGCAATCTATGTTTTTGAAAATTCCAAATTTGGTTATGCAATTCTTGTTTTTTGAATTTAATGAAATTTAGGCATTATTAACATAAGAACATATATAATATACATTCATTAAAATTCATTACATTATAACCCATTACGAATAATAAGCTATTTATATGAAGAAAAAGAAAGAACAAGCATTTCCCACAAATTTTCCCCTACAAATTTACAGTCACTTAACGAAGTTAGCATCAACCGTTAATATTTAACAAAAATTCCTTTGTATACTGAAATTGAAAAAAAAAAGGCATATATAGGATGCAATGTGTTGATCGTGTAAAGTATGTGACCAAAATTGGAAACATGTCCACTTATGTGACCAAAAATATAATTTATCCTATAATTATTTCTGACATATAGAAACAAAAATATATGGAATAATAGAAATTTAAGGGTGGGGGTTGGTCACCATCCACCTATTTATTATTACTACCACATATAAATATATATATATATATATTTATATAAATATTAATTAAAGAATTGAGGATTTCCAATATTCCATGTAAAAACAGTACTCCATTTGTTTTCTCGAAAATAAAACCAACCATTCTTCCCTGCAGTAGCCTCCATTATGATCTCCACTTTTCCCTCTCCAACATCTCTCTCTCCTTTCTCTGATTCTTCTCTGCTATCCTTCCTTAGATACACAACTCCACTTTTTCACTAACTTTTTTCTTCAGCTTCCTTTCTTGTTTCTGCAGCTTCCCTTTAAGAAAATCTCTCATCTTTTCAATTCTTTTTCATCAACCCTAAGCCCTACCTTTAGCTCCCAGAAAAGCCTACCTCTTCCTCCCTTTCTCTGTCTCTCTCACACACAACACAGTGGCTGTGGTTATTACACACAGAGAGTGAGAGAGAGAGAGAGAGAGCCATGCAGATCATATGATATGGTACTCATGATATAATCACAAACCTCTTTTCCAGCTCTTCCCTCTTTCCAAAGTCTCTCTCTTTCTCTCTCTTTCTTTCTCTCTCTTGTTTACAGTATCTCTGGTTTCTATTCAGCCTTTGAGATAATGTACTTTAGCAGCTCAAACCAGATGATCATGGCAAACAGTACTGTTTCCACAGCGCCTGATCTCTCTTTACAGATCAGTCCACCCTCAGCGTCTAACTCTCATCAGTACAAGGAAACAACGCATGATGGGCTGTTGAAAATGCCTTACGGCGGAGCTGACCGGACCTCCACGACGGATTCCGGCAGCAGCGGGAGCGATTTGAGCCATGAAAACGGGTTCTTGAATGCAGAAAGGAGTTTCTGTAATCAACTAGCTGAGCCCACTTTGAGCCTAGGGTTTGAAATGGCTGGCGCGGGATTATCATTAAACCCTCCGCCCCAGCTGCAAATGCCGCCGCGGCACTATCATCACTATCAGCCGCAAATATACGGCGGCCGCGACTTCAAGAGAACTAATTCAAGAATGATGTCCGCCGTCAAAAGAAGCGTCCGGGCGCCGAGAATGAGATGGACTTCAACTCTTCATGCCCATTTCGTCCACGCAGTTCAGCTCCTCGGCGGCCATGAACGTATGTTGTCGAACTAACTAATAATACTTTTGGTTTGTTTTTTTTACTAAGAATGTTTCACTTTCCAAGTCTTTGGTTTACTGTTCTTATTCTTGTCGGTACACTGACAAAAAACATTAATTTCCATTTCTTGATGAATCAATGTTACAGGAGCAACTCCGAAGTCTGTACTAGAGCTCATGAATGTGAAAGATCTAACCCTAGCTCACGTGAAGAGTCACTTGCAGGTGGGCTTGCAGTTCTTGTAAATTTTCTCTCACTCTTTCCCTTTCAATTTGGTACTTCTACCCTTGTAATGATGAGGGCTTTACATGGTTGTACTCTCTTGAGTCATCATGTGAAGTGGAGAAATTAGAGTACAAGAGGGTTAGGACAAAAGGGCATCTTCCCTAGGAAGAGGGTAATTATCTTACCAATGTAGCTAGACTTGTAGTAATTTCTTACAACCTGTTTTTTCTCATCCTGCAGATGTATAGAACAGTGAAGAGCACTGACAAAGTAACAGGTAATAAATTTGGATTTTCCCCTTCAAAAAAGGTCCCATTCCCCATCCCACTTCCATTATTCTCTTTGTTTGTACTCTGTGTTGATGATTTTGGGGCGACATTGTTTTCTAACACATAATTGTTTTTGATGTCGCATATGAATTATTTCTCTCTCAGTGTCTGATACACCACTTTGGCTCCATGAATGTCGAATTTGCAGGTCAGGTGCAGACAGATATTGGGTTGAAATTGCATCGGACCGACGACGACGAAAAGGCTGTCTGTAATAATATTAGCACTACTCCTCCCACTATGTTCACCCCATTACCACCTCCATTACAACATATTGCTCAGAGGTGAGTCCATTCATTATAATTCACTCTATCCAGTTAATTTTATCTGTCGTGGTGCGAACGTTATATATATATTCTTTCATCATGTCCCTAAAGAAATTTTTCGTTGTACGTCAGGTCAGGTTATGTCTGGTCAGTACAAATCAATATAGGACGTTTTTTAATAGCGTTCAAATTCAAGGAATTAAATTTTTTTTAAAAATAAATTAAGACATTCTAAGACGAATTGATCATATACATGCATAGGGGTGGTGATAGGAGTTTGGGAACATTGATACCAATGAATATGGGGGTAGGGTTTGTTTGGTGGTAGTAATTGTATTTTACCTATGGCATCTAATTAGAGTTAATGAATTAGGTTGAAACATATATATCTCACGTCGCGTTCGATGTTTCATAGGAGTCGTACAAAATTATAGGTACCTTAAAAAGTCAAAGAGAAGGTTGGAATCTCAATGATGTTGTAATGAAAAAGGTTTAGGGCGACATTTGGAGCAAAGGTAGGGGTCAGACACACTAATGTTTTGAATGCAAGTAAATGTTTGCTGGACTTGTTGACTTCATTTTTGGACGGCTGAGGGATCACAAGCCCATCAAACACTGCATACAACAATGTTAATATATATATATATATATATATATATATGATAAATTACGACGGCCTTCCTTTAAGAATTATAAATACTTTCTCGTTTTATAAAAAATTATAAATACTCCTTTAAATTTAATGGCCATCTAACAAATACCAATCTATGACTACTTATTGTAGGGGTATTTGTTAAACGACCATTAATTCTAAAGGGTATTTATAATTTTTCGAACAATGAGTGATATTTGTAATTATGACAAATTTTAGGGGAGTTCGTTGTAGTTTATCCTAATATATATGACAAGAAGTACAAAGAAGAATCATTGCCGACTATATTCATTTATTTCTATTTATTTTTTATAATTCATTTATAGTCAATCTATGATTTTTTTCATGGTGAATCACAATAATTAAAAATAAAAAATTATAATGAATACTAATTAATCACGACTATGCTACACGGCTACTAGTCCTTGTTTATGTAAGAGAGGCCTAAACATTAGGCACACCATGGCAAATGTCTGGCTATAATTAAAATTAATCATAGTGAATGTGGATTAATTGTGGTCAAAATTTAAAATTTTCACATTAATTTTTTATGACCGGGGTATAGATAGTATTGATTTATTATAATTTTTGAGTTGTATTTATTTATATTACGGAGAATAATCTTTTTTTTATATAGTGAATTCAACGATATCACATGATTATAGATCTTGTTAATATATATATATATATATATATATATAATATTTTCCTAATTCCCTCCTGCTTTCGATCTCCTGCAAGCAGGGTTTCATGGTCATCATCTCTAGACAACCTTGTACCAAGCCCCTCAAATCAACAAGAAGTCCTATCGACTGATTTCCAAGCAGGACTTGATGCAATTCAGGTATATGATGTGACTCTATTATCAAACAATTTTGGAAAGAATGCAATTTTAGTCCTCTAATTTAAGATGGTTTCAGTTGTTGTCCAACATGAATTAATATCCGCAATTTAGCCCAACAACTTTTAAAAAATTCACGATTTGAGGACGTTTATGCTAATTTGACCAGAAAATCACATTTGACTTGCATATGAGCCAATTAAATGGGAAATCCGGCGAAATTGGTAGGAATTATCCTAAAGTTGTAATCCTCTATTAGATTACAGGACCAAATTGCAAAATTTAATTTCAAACGGGACTAAAATTATTTTTCATGACATCTTCAAATACCTGTACCGATGATCATCATGAAGAATTCATGTGGTTAACTTTGTTTTGCTCTTACGATTAATGTAGGTAAATGGAGATCAGACAGCCCAGAAGATGTCAGCAGACAAGGAAAAGTTGGAGAATCTTCGTAGCTTGTCTTCTCCTGATGTGTTGCTCGATCTAGAATTTACCCTAGGAAGGCCAAGCTGGCAAATTGACCGTTCCAAATCCTCCCTTCTAAGATGTTAAACCTTGATTAGGCTGTTTAATTAATTAATGCTTCTGACTAATTAATGTTAAACCTAGCTAGAGAGTCTTATAAGGGAAATCTGTATTTCTGTAATTTTTTTTTGACATTATTGACTTTTGTTAATTAATGATCTAATTGAGCAGAGAAGTTCAAGAAATTTGGCAAGAACGACTATATATTTGCAGAATATAGGAAAAGCACGTATTTTGAGGAAAGACGAGGATGAATTATTTCCTCTACTATAAATCACTATGACTTAAGAATCATGACAAATCGATATTATCTATCAGGACTAAATTGGTACGGCAGATGCTAACCGGCCCAAACTTTGGGACAGTTTTGAGACTGCATGCAGTAAATAGGCGTCCAAAAATTCGTCCAGTTGATGGATAAATGAAATCATAGTTTCAGATGGATGTACAAATAATTTTGGGACAATACCTTTTAATCTAAACGTTGTACTTTGGAACGATATTTGGAATGATATTAGGGACAAGTTGCCTTTTATTTAATTGGGATGGAAGACTGCCCCAAATTAAAGTTGGATAGCTGTCCCAAGTTATTGATATGTTGCATGAACTTGAACGGTTATTTTGGGATGAATTTTGTAAAAAATGCCGTCCCTAAATTTTAATTAATTTTTTTTAAAAAATATTTTTGTTTTTCTTTTGTTTCTATAATTTTTGTTAATATTCTATTAAATTTATAGTTGAAGACACTATATTTCATACGAAAGTACTTATAATTATTCAAAAATAATTTAAATATGTTGTACTATTTACAATATGAATTTAAAAACAAAAACCATAAAAATCCTCATCTAATGGTTGAGCCGAATGCTGGTCAGTGGGCTTAGGGGTTGTAGCATCATTGATTGGCTGTTGCGTGGATTCCTCGACTAGGGCATTAGCGGTCGAGGGTGGTGGTGGGGTTGTCGGCTGCAAGTCGGGGAACAACGACGGGATCCCCATCTTGTCGAAAATTACACCCAACACAAGCTTGATTTTACTGAACTAGTAGCTAAGAGTTCCTTCTTGCTAAAGCTGTGTTGAGACGTGAGGGTTTGGCGGTGGCGGCGAAGTGGCAATGGCATCGATTATTTGGGGTCTATGGTCCACGGACATCCGACATCTTATGTGTTTGCCTCGGACCCCATTCTGAAGACCTGGCCCCGCTTCCTCCCCCTGGCTGCCTCGACTCCACTGGTATGACATTGGCAACTGATGAGGCACCCTCCTCTAGCAACGTTGGCTTTGAGGCATGCTACTAGAGCATTTTCTGATATGCCTCTTGAAAATAAGTAAGATATGATGCGCTAGTTAATGAAATTTTTTGTTTTAAGAGAAAAAAGAAGTGTAACTTACTGCCACCACCTCTGCCTGCAGACCCCTCCAGCCGCAATCTGCTTTCTTCTTGTAGCAGTAGCGAATACCTCTATTCAATGAGGTTGGCGGCCGAACCGAGCCTCCTACATAGATATTTTAAAATGTTAGAAAGTTGTAAAAATTTATTATTGAAATAATTAAACTTGTAATAAATTAAATTTATTTACTATTTTCCTCTTGTGCTCGCTAATTGAGGAGGATCCTTGGCGGTAGACGGTGCTGGTCGTTGCAAGGTTGGCCAGCCGGTTGCCTTTGTTCTTGATCGACTTCACCTTGAATCTGACGCCTTGTACGTCTGAAGGGCAACCCAAACGTCGTCCGATAACCATTTGGGCTGCCTATTCACTGTCTTGGCTTTGTTGAATCTTTTACGAAGCCATTTGCCTGCGTAGAAGTTAAAGAAGCTCTGATCGTTTCATCCAGGCAGTCCCACATGTATATGCTCTGCAGGACAAAAAATAAATAAAATGATTAGTATGATACATATAAATAAAAGATAATTTTGTATTTAATTATTAGGAATGTTGAGTACTATATACCTTAAGTTCATCAAACTAAAAGTTCTCCTGAGATTCCGAGATGTCGGAGTAGCAGGACCACGTGTGCATGTAGTGGCCCGACACCATCCCGTCGTTGCACGAGTGGAAGGGCCGATTATGTCTGTCATTGTTTGTGAAATTGTAGCAATAATATACCAATTTATGTTTATGTTTTAACTGGAGGTCCTGCAGGTGGCGATGTTGCAGAGGATAGGCTAGGGGAAGCGTCGAAGAAATCCCTAGCCTGCGATGTCCTGGGCATCGTGCCAAACGTGGTGAACCGTGTCCGGCCAACTGATGGCTTGTGACGTCATGGAGGCTAAAGGACCGTTCGGAGGTGGCGGCATGGGTGTGCCGATGCTTGTGGAGCATCGAAAGCATCAAGGTTAGGTGGTAGGACCTCCTGGCCATGCACACGGGGAGGGAATATTGGTGCTCACCCAAACATTATTATTGCATAGACAATTGCAATTACTTGCTACGTACTACTTCTTTATTTTATGTTATTTTTTACGTAATATTTGCAATTAATTATTTAAATAATGACAAATTTTCTAATTAAAAAAAATGTCAAGTAAATCTTGTTAGTATTTTTTTTTAAAAAATATATATTATTTTCTCTGTATCTTAATGAAGATCCATTCTGGTTAACTAGAAACGGGATTTTAGATGAGATTAACGAAAGTTAAAAATATTTAAATGTGTGCATCATAAATTTATAATTATTTTGCAATTGTAGTACCCTTCCATAAACCCTTTCATACAGAGGTAATACATAACATCATCCATCATTTTGAATACACGATTCCTGTCCTTACGATAGGGACATTTAATTTTCTCGTGGTCCATGTATGCATGTTGCTCCTTAGCCCAATTTACGAATTCACGAACACCGTCCTCAAACTCCTGCCAAACTCCTAAATTTCCTAGCAAGTACTTCTCATTAATATATAATATATTAAAAACAAGAACAATATCACAGTTTTAAATGGTTACATTGTTAATACCTGGATAACGATGCACCTCTACCTCAATTTTGCAGAGCAGAATGTCCGACTGCAAATTTTGAACCACGCAAACTAGATACTTTTATATATCTAACTACATAAATAAATAGAGGTTAAGGGTTAATTGCAATTTTCGTCCTGTAATTATAGGTATTTGACATTTTGATCCTTAAAGTTTTTAGGGTAGCAAAATAGTCCTTTAACTTTTCAGTTAATTGCATTTTTTTGTCCTGTAATTATAGGTATTTGGCATTTTGGTCCTTTAAGTTTCTAGGGTAGCAAAATAGTCCTTTAACTTTTCAATTTTCGCAATTTTCGTCCTTTGGTCGCTGGATTTTTTAAAACTTGCCGGAATAATGGCACACGATTAGGTTGATCTTCTTGAGTGATAGCACATTTAGGCATTGCCCCTTCTTCCGACGAGTTTAAAAGCCTCACGTGTGAATCGCGTGCCATTATTCCGGCGAGTTTTAAAAAATCCGGCGACCAGAGGACAAATATTAAAAAATTAAAGAACTATTTTGCTACACTAAAAACTTAAAGGACCAAAACGTCAAATGCCTATAATTACAGGATAAAAATTGCAATTAACCCTAAAAGTTAATATATACATATTCAACTTTGAGAGCTCAATCAATTTCATAAATCGAAAGGATGTACTTGAATGGGAACATGAATAAGATGGAGCGCACGAATTTATACACCATTTTGTAACAGATTTGTGACACCTGAGAACCGGTATATTGTAGCTGTTGATATATAGCCGTTAGAGGATTTTTTGACAGCTTTTGGGACAAGTTGCCATTAGAAATTTGTCCTATGTCGTCACAAAATTATCCCAATTCCGGACGAATTTGGGACTACTGATGGCCGTCCCAATAAAATATTTTTTTTGTAGTGTAGTATTGACCTGGATCTGTTGAATGCATGTATATTTTCTTTCTATATATGATATGTCTCCCTTAATTTAATTTTATCATTTTTATTATTAATTTAATTATTAGAAATTAGAACCAGTATTATCGGTTGACATTTCAATATTTTAAAGGGTAAATTACATCTACCTCCCCTGAGGTTTGACATAATTATAAATACTCCCTCATTGTTTGAAAAATTATAAATAACCCCTGAGGTTTGTAATTTTCCACTAAAGGCCTAAAATTGACCATTTTGCCCTTAATTTTTTTTAGTTAAATTGCAGAAAAATCAGCCGAAGCAAATTACATTATTAACTTCTTTGTGTAAAAAACTTTAAGAACCTCTCCCTGCATATTGTAGTCCAAAAACAATTCAAAGAATTTTAAAATTAAATAAAATGCATAAAGGCATTTTGGTCAGTTCAACCTGTAAACAAATTTTTCGTGTTCCTGAATTTAACGAAATACGAAAATATTACAAATAAACTCTTTAATTGGATTGAATATTTGTGGGTGCGAAATCTCTACTTGAAACCTCTGATTCTTCTCTTCAAGAACGTGATCTTTGACTTCGGTAACTTCGGAGGTGAAACTTTGACGTTGACTTTGACTTCGAATAACGTTAATTCGGAGGTCGTTGACTTGTTCTTGGATTAAACGCTATGAACTTGAAGATATTTGACTTGAATTTGGGATATTTCTTGGTGGATTTGAGACTTTGATTCTTCCGCCAAGGTGGATATGTGTTTTGATAACGTTAATTCGCCGGTCTTCAGACTTCTTGTCGAATTAAACGCTGACTTTGGACGATTTCCGTGACGAACACCTTGAATCTTGCCTAGAACACCGTGGATCCTCCTTGATTTGCGCTTGAGAGGATTTCATGACTTCTTAAATGCTCTCTTGCTTGTGTCTTCAATTGTATGTGTGTGTGTTTTGAATGAGTTCCCAAAACCCCTTTATATAGCTGTCAAAGAGGTAGAGTTACGGTGAACTTGAATACTTATTTTGTATTATTTCTTTATTTTAATTTAAAGAGATAAATACATTAAATATTTGAAAAGACATGATTGGTCAATTTCAATATTATCTCTTTAATTTTTGTATTTTTCAAAGAGATAATATAAAAAAATATTTGTCTTCATTTGATTGGCCGGAATACCTCAATTTGACACGTGTCGACCGTTGATTTGATGATGAAATATATATTAAAATATCAATTAAATTAACTATTTATATTTGAAATTAATTTAGTAAATTCCGAAATACAAATAGAAAAATAGAATATAATTGATAAATAATATATATTTTCCACTTGTCGTCATTTGATTGGGCGCAAAATGTATTTGTCTACACAACCATAAAAAATGGATGGAAATAGGTTATTTGTTAGACGGTTACAAACCTCAGGGGGTATTTATAACTTTTCAAACAACGAGGGGGTATTTATAGTTATGCCAAACCTCAGAGGTAGATGTAATTTATCCTATTTTAAAAGTTACTTCACTATTTAAATATTCGGGAGAAAAGTAACAATATATTACATATTCTAATATACAGTTTGCTATGACATAATTAACAAAACCTGAATTAATTAGAAAACCTGTAATTCTCTTATCACGCATGCATTAGTAATAATAAAAGTTAATTTTTCAAGATTACGACTACTAAAACATTCATAATATATAGTCAAAATTCGTTGTACTTCAACTTTGATTTGTATTTAAATATGTTATTTGTGGTATTTTTTTTGAATATATACATTGTTTTCTCGACATTAATGAAAAAAAGGCATGAGTATGTCAATGTGGGAAAATTATGTACTTTACTTACACTATGTTTATATGTTCATGGGTTTAGATAATTACTAATGTAAGATAATTGAAAAGATGCATATAAAGAGCTACTTGAGTATCACTGGTGAAAAATAAGTTTATTGTGACGGATACTTTCGACGGCCACAAAATATAAAAAATTGTTACGGATTACAACGCAAAATCTATCGCTAAAGGTTAGCAAAATATTTGCAACGGCACCAACGCAAAATCTGTCGCTAAAGGTTGACAAAATATTTGCAACGGCATATCAATGGCGAAGTCCGAGCATATTGGGCGGGACAAAATTTCGTAGCCAAATTTAGCTTCGTCCCTAGTTTCGAATGGTTTTCGCGACGAATCAGTGATGGTGCCAATTTGTAATGGAGTTAAAGATGGGAATGAATGTCTTTGTGATGGAAATCTCTTGAAATTGCAGGCTGTCAAAAACTTGTTGGAAAAACCATCGCAATTTGCGATAGATTTGGGACTATCTTTGCTATGTCATCATTCTTCACATGATATCATGAATGGACCGATAACTAATTTATTTATATCTATACTATTATAAAGAGAAGAGTGTTTTTAGACTCAAACAAGTAGTTTTAACACTAATATCCCATATTATTATCTATCTATACTAATATAAAAAGAAAAGAACCTCTATACTCACAAACGACGGTTAATGACATCGTCACACTAATTTTTCGTGATGCCAAAAATACCCTTCAATTGATAAAATAACTAATTTATTCAACTTTTCAACTTTTACAAATTAGTTTTATTTTTTTTTCTTTTACCGTATGTAATGTATTATATCTATACTAATATAAAAAGAAAGACCTTCTACACTTACAAGCGGCGGTTAATGACGCACCAAATTTTCGTGATACCAAAAATTCCCTTTATCTGATAAAATAACTAACTTATTCAACTTTTACAAATTAGTTTTATTTTTTTTTCTTTTACCATATGTAATGTATTATATATTTTACTCTTATTTATAATACACTTTTAAGCGTGAAAGATTATTTATTGTATGCATGCAGGAACGACATGCCACAACAGCTAGTTAATACAAAAAGAACGCCCCCATCCTCACAAATGACGGTTAATGATACCACTGCATCATTTTTTTTGAAGCAAAAAATATCTTTAAACCGATAAGATAACTAACTTATTTAACTTTCAAATTTTATATTAATTGATAAATTAGTTTTTTTAATTCATTCATTCTTTTCTTCTTTAATGTAATGTATTGGTTTATATATTTTACTCGTATTTTTAATAATACATTTTAAAATATAAAAAAATATTTATTATATGCACACAAAAACGACGTGTCACAACGGTTGGTATTTGAAAATCACAACCAAAGTAGTTCAACTTCCCCTCCCCCCCTTTTTTTTTAAATGAGATACGATTCATCATATAAATCACTATACTCAAATTTAGAAATTGATTAAGTATAACAACACTTCCAAATTAAATTTCAAATCAAAATTTCATTTAAAGGAAACTAAGTAGTAAGAAACTATTGTGAAAATAAACATTACCACTTCATGAGACTCGAAGTATAAATTAGGTGGTCGGGCCAGATTCCGGGCTCAGCCGAGCTATGGGCTTGACTTGGGCCTTTCTAGTGCTACAAAGCTTAGGGCCTCGGTTAGCAGACCAGGAAAACTATCGGGCCTGGTATAGTCGACCCATGTAATGAATTAGCTGGCCCGGAAAGTGTAGTTCGACTATATTCGAGTAAATTATATCTACTTTCCACAAAATTTAACTTAATTATCAATACCATCTTGTTATTTAAGAAGTTACAAATACCCAATACAGTTAACGAATGTCTAACAATAAGTACATTTCATTACGGTTCCATCCAATTTTGATTGTGAACGGACAAAAATGATCTTTTGAATTATTAATTATAACTTTATATATTTTTTAGAATTCTATAAAATATTTTTATGGACTAATCTACCCTTTGGACCTTTGTAACTATTAACCTTGTTAGAAGGTGTCTAATTATTGTGTTTATTTAAACTAATGGATGAAATTATAATATTTGTTGTAGTAATCTAAAATGAATGGTTCTTGAAAGTAGAGTAACAGTCCTGTTGAGACTTGTAAAATAACAAAATAAAAGAACATAATAAAATAGAGTAATAAGTATTTCATTTCATCCAATAATTGTTTCATATTAACAAAAAGAACATCACAAAATAAAGCCATTCATTGCCAATCCAAAAACACAATTAGTAATCACACAATGTGAACCCACCAGTTTAAAAACATAATTACATCAATTTCAGAACAACCACCATGAATTTCAAAACAATGACCATTAGTTTTTCAAAATACATAAAAACCTTTATAAATTAGTAATGTCGGTACCACATAATTTTATTAATTTAAAGAGGTATTAATTAATCAATAAATATAAATTTATTAATTTAAATAGATTTTTTCTAATTCAACGAACCTACATTATTTTAAATGAATAAAACATATACATTCTATTAATTAATTGAATGATGTTCATGTACAATATGACTAATTAAATATAATAAATTCCCCTAGAAAAAAAGTTCATCGATGTACGTAATGCTAGTTAAAACTTAATGCAAGTTCATTTATGGTAAGGAAATCAACCGCTATGTAAACAACATCGAACATTCCTAATTAGTCAATCCAAATTAATACCAACCAACCAATCATGGCTTCACATCTAAAAGGTGTCCAAAAATCAGTCTTGACAGATCAAATATGTATATCGCTATGTGAGTATAAGAGAGATCATCCCACATGCACTCAAAAAGATTTACAAATAACAAATAGAATGATATTTTACTAAGTTGTCCTAGTTATATTTGTACTTTTGCAAAATTATTAATTTATAATATTGAAGGGACCATAAATTTATATAAGGGTCTTCCGAAAAATTATTATTTTATTAATTTATCAAAATTATTGATTTAGACCTTGAATCCAAGTTGGGACCGAAAAAAATTATTATTTTAGAGAAATTATTAATTTATAGAGGTTCTAATGCACTGTCAAAACACTGTAAATAACATATCATTCATTGTTGTTTGCAATCTTCATGGGGTTTGGCTCCCTCGACATCATTGGTTTTTGCTCCTTATCTCTATATGTGGGGAGACTCCTATCCCTTTCCAAAAGCTTGGGGGTAAATATGATGCTCAAATATATGAATGTGGCTGTGATGATGATCCTACAACTTGCATATTTGGTCCTTGTTCTGTTATAGGTAGTGGCAGGTAGTGGCTGACTTGAAGAAATTAATGGTCTTGCCATTTGTTGGGATGAAGATCCAATTGGTTGGCTATTCGAAATTGTTGCAGGAGGTGCACTAGCTTCTGTTTTCTTGCTTTTGAGTGTTTGAAGTTCCTGTTGGCTGGTCTTTCTTTTCCTACTAGCAACAACTCCTTTTCTTTTCTTCATGTTTTTGGCTAATTGTGTTAGAGGAACATCCATCTCTGAATCTTTACCTTTGTTATGTCAATTGGAAAACATGAAGAAAATTAATGTTAAAATTAGCTCAAAATAATACATTAGACAACATAGATAAAGAAAGTCATCACATACCTGACTCACAGGACATGTTCTTCTATCGTGTTCCAGTTGATTGCAGACTTTACATCTAACCACCCCTGCTCTCCTAACAACATTAGGAGCCTCACCAGGCTCTTTTCTTCTAAATTTCTAACGCCTCCCTGGCAATTTTCTAATAATAGGAGGCAAAAGACTACTTGAAGTAATATTCAGATCTTGAGGCCACAATGAAGGATCGGGTATTGGGTGTATTGAATGTTTGTAGGCATTCATGTATTCTGCAGTGGAAAACCTATTATTTCTGTAACTTTGGACATCCTCTCTCCTGTTATCCCCAACGCAACATGCTTACAAGGAATTTTAAAAAATATCTCAAACCATATAATTACATGTTTTACCGATCAAGTTCACAATGCAGTTAGCATTTTGATCTTGCACTTTAAACTCAGAATCCCCAGCCAATGAGAGTTGACATTTCTTGGACTCTTGTTGACAGTGCTAAGTACGTTCACAACATTAGGGACAATCAAGCCTGCCCATTTGCTATCTTTCGATTTTCTTTTTTGTAGTCTATTCATCAATTTCGCCCGTAACCTATCAACCAAAGTAAACACATCTTTACTTCTTAATTCCCCTACTCAATGATTTTGGTATATTGTTGGTAATGTGATCATTTCTTACCCTATAATCAAAGGCACGTCCATACCACATTTCAGCAGGAATTTTAAGCAGCCAATCATAGGCTACAGGCTTTAATTCCTTGATCTTGTACATGGCAAAATAGAAGCCTGCATCATTATATGATCTGGCTGCTGCTAGAAATACTTTTTAAGGGCAGCACCAGCAAACTGATTACAAAATTTTTCATAGATATGTCTAGCATATCTCCTGTTGACAGAATGAGGTACAATCTCATTTATAGCCTCCACCAATCCCTAACAAACAAGCAAATACAATCTCATTTTATAGTATCCAACAACAAACAGAAGATGCATGAAACAAAATATCTAGCAATATCATTTTATAACAAATACACACTTGCAGTAGTCATGCATTATATAAACACCCATCTTAGAGCCATGCATAACAGGTATATACATAGAAAAAGTTAGAATGTTTACCTGTAGTCTGTCACTCATGAAAGTCCATGGTTTGTCATGAGTGAATCCTCCCAGCATTCTTGATAGGTTTTCAAAGGAAAACATCCTTGACTTCTGCACTCGGACTTAGCAACAACAACAACAATATGGAATAACCCATTATTCCCATCCAACCCTATTGCAGCAAGCAACACATCCCCACAAGGCCATTTTAAATAACACCCATCAAATCCTAAAAATGGGCTACACCCCTCTAAAAATCCATCTCTCATTACAGGTAACCCCAAGAAAAATCTTTTAAAAGTTGGAGTAGAAGGTATGATCATCCTCAACTACATCACACTGCAATGTCGCCACACTCCCCTCGTTTTTCAATGACACTATTTTTGCATAATATGGCATTTTCCTGAATGACTCAGCATGATTACCCTCAACCACTTCCATGGCCTTTTTCTTTGCCCTATAAATCTACGTCTACTAGGGGTTCACTCCAAATTTTCTCACTTCATTTTTGATTTCTTTAGACTTCATTTCTCGGTTTTTCCTCAACACATTTTCTATCATAGAAGCAATCCATATTGCACTAGCCTCCTTTGTTGAATCAGATCTAACACATGTATGTGTAGAAACATACGTCTTTATTTGGAATGTGACTCCATCTGCCAATGGAGAAGCATAAATTCTCCAAGGACTGTCTTTTGAGGCACAATTTGCTATCAATCTTGTTTTTTATTCCTTAACCTTATAATTTGAAAATATTATTAAATAACTCTCTAAGGACAAACCGAAATTCATTAATATCAACAAACACCATTCCTTTCTCTAACTTAACCTTTTCTCCTAGATCATTAGAGAACATACTTTCATCTCTAGATAATGCACCATGCATTACATCATCCTCAAACTCAGAATCACTCTTGTTTTCACTCTCACAATGATCAACAGATTTATAGAAAGACACCCCATCATCATTTTCATTTCCCCCTCTTCATGAATGCCCTCCCGCTCTTCATGACTGCCCTCTCCCTCTTCTCCCTCTTCCTCACTCATTTCATCACTACTATCCTGAATGCCCTTGCCCTTAACTCCTGCAGCACTTTCACAAATAATTCGAATTGACTCCTACTTTTATTTTACTCAACATGCATAGAACATCATTATCAATTTCTATAACCATATGTTCATTTGATTCTTCAACACCACAACTAATTTAATATTGTTATCAGAAGCACCATGTAACTCCCTAATATCATCAATGAAGTCAATATAACTACACTTATGTTGATCATGTGGCAAAGCTTTTTGCCTTTGCCCACAGATAATATATGACGATGGTGTACACCTTATCACCCATACCTGTTCCAACAACAAAAGAATATATTTTAAATTAGACTATTCACTGAAAGAGCTCTATTTCTAAACCAAGCGAAAAGAAAACGAAAATATGAAGCAAAAATTCTAATAATTGTAAAATTTAGCATCAATATACGATTTTGCATGCAAATACCATATTAAAAAATGAATTTCATAAAACCCCCAAAATTGACCTGGATTTCTTTTAGAAAAATTAGGAATTTATGGAACAAAATCAGATAAAGTGCAATCAACAAAAATAAAGTAAACAACATCACAAAAATACATACAAATGAAACATACATACTAAACTCAAAAAGAAAGAAAAAATAATCTAACAGAAACCCTAAAATCTAATGTTGCTTTGGTAAAAAGTAAAAAAAAAAAACCCTAACATTTGGTGTTAAAACATGAAGACAACAATACAATGAACAAAAAACATAGAAAAGAAAAGGGTTGGTTAGTATCAGAAAGCATGCATACCGTTTTTTCTTTGCTCTACTCGTCAAAGAGTCCAACAACACTCTTCACTCCAGCAAAATGAAGACTACTCGCACAAAATGATAATGTCAGGAAGATTGAGAATGGAGTGTTTTTGGTGATTGGAGAGTAGGGTTTCTTCTGGGAAGGAAGGAAGTGAACATACGATGAAAAGGCGCGGGAGACTGAGGGGCGAAATAGACTTTACACAAAGTCAGATTTTTTCTTCTTTTACTACAAGAAAAATGCTCAATAGCAACAAAAAAAAATTAGCGTCGAGCTAATTAGCAAGTAAAATTTTTGTTGCTAGTGCATTATTTAATATAAGCAATTTACTTGCTAATGAAGTTAGCAACGAAAATTTACTTGCTAATAAATTTAGCAACAAATAATATACAATATATATTAAGTAGTGTAGATTAGCAATAAGAATTTTACTTGCTAATTAGCTTGACGCTGATTTCAGCAACAAATTGTTTCGTTGCTATTAAGCTATTTTCTTGTAGTGTTTTTTCCGGTCATTAAAAAAAAATTGTATGGGTAAAAGTGACATTTCATGCCCACGGAGGAAGGATTACATGATTTTAGCAAATTACAAGGGGTATTTGTACTTTTTAAAATAACAAGATGGTATTTGTAATTAAGTTGAACTTCAGGAGAGGTAAATATAATTTACCCATTACTTTAATGTTTTACAGCTTTGTTTAGTTCCCTATAGTAAAAATTTAGCTGGAAGTTATTAATTAAGGGCTCGTACATTATATTAGCATTATTATTAGAAGCTAATTAATTAATATGAACCTACTACATTCATCGCTGTTTGCTTGTGTTTTCATGTTCAGTTTTTAATTTTTGAAATAATAATTAAAATAAAAATATATTCGTTTATAAGTGTACTTATTGAAAATATATTGAGTTAACAACACAATTCCATAAAAATCACACTCTCATTAACTAAAATATGTTTTCATCGCACATAAATCTATACAAAATTTAAAATACATGTGAAAGTTGAAAATTAAAAACTGAAAATGAAAACACAAACAAACAAGCAAAACATAGACCTATAAATATAATTTTCATTTTAAAAAATAATAATTACCAACACGAAACTTCTACCATTTATGTATATATATACATATATATATATATATATTTTAACTACGCTGTATTTGATATTAATTTTTTTTAATTGTAAGCTTATAATTAATTTATGAATTACACTCATTCATTTATTATTTCAGCATGGAATAATATTCTCTCTTAGCAAATTCGCTCTTTAGAAAATAGATAATTAGTTTTAGCTTAGTTTTAGTTAGTTAGTCCTACATCTAATACAAAAAGATGGAAGATTAGCTAAAAAAAATTAAAAAATCAAGTGACAATTATAATATTATCAGTACCTATACATATTTAGTGACAAAATTTTTTATTTTGCCACTATAATGAATTTTATAGTTTTAATAGATTATTCTGTGAATTTTATGATTAGCAAAAATAAGTGACAAAAAATTGTGTTCAAAGTTGTCACTAAAGACAAATAGTGACCCATTAATAGTACGACTTAGTGACAACAAGTATTTGTTGTTGATATATTTGTGTTGTTACTGAATTGTCATTATATAGTGATAACTTTATGCACAATTTTGATCACTAACAATTATATCGTGACACAATTAAAATTATTGTGACTTAATATATAATTTTAGTGACAATATTAAAAATTTATCACTAATATCATATTTTTGTTGTTTGATACTACAGAATGATGTGGCGTGTAATGTGATTTGTGCTCTAATGTATATTGCGTTAGATGTTGCCCGCTCTAATTTCATATGAGTCTCATAATTTTATTTTTTAAAAGGCACATCGTTAGGAAAAGGAAAGCTTGAGGCTTATAAACCACCTAAACTCATCATTTGCAATCGATATGAGATGCGTATCGACATAAATATTAGGAAAAAAATTTTTTAGTACACTAACTTGGCTCTCGTTCAATTTTAGTACACTAACTTTGGTAATTATCACATTTTATACATTATGTTGCAATTTTACTTTAATTAAGTCCAATTGACCGGAATTTACTCATGTGGCCGATTTTTACTTACGTGTCCGGCAAAATTAACCACGTCGGCACATGACGTGGCCGGTGACTGACGTGGCGGGATGACTTGGATGTATTTTCTTCCATAAGGATGAATTTTAGTACACTAACTTTAGCATTGTTTAATTTTAGTCCAATAACATTGAATGAGGTAAAATTTAAGTCCCATGACATTGTGTCTAGGGGGTGTCACTGCCCATTTATACTTATATTAAAAAAAAAAAAATTAAAGATAAGTGTACCGCTGAAAACGGTACACTTATATATTTATGATTGGTCGCTAGTTGCGAGCTGCACTCACGGCCAGCCCTCAAATTTTTTTAAATTTGTTAGTTCTTTGTAATTATTAGTTAAAGTTAAAATAATAATTATTAATACTTAATTAGATATAATTAATTAATAATAATTTAATAATTATTAATATAGCTATTAAATTAATTAATTAGAGAATAGTAACTTTAATAACATAGTTGTTAATATTAATTAATTTGATATATATATATATATATTAATTATTAAAAAATTGATAATATAGTTGTTAATCATAATTTAAAAAATAGATAATTATATATTTTATAATTATTAATAATTTAATAATATATTTGTTATTTATTTATAATTATTAATAGAGTTGATATTATTATAGCCGAGATCTTTCTATTTTCACAGTTATCAGTTCAATTAGATCATCTATTTTTTAAAACTATGATTAACAACTATATTGTCGAATTTTTAATAATTAATCTATATCAAATTAATTAATATTAACAGCTATATTATCAAATTAATTAAAATTATCTTAATAATATTACATTCTATACGAAAAAAATAAAAATATTATATCATTATTATAATTATTATTCTGTACTTAAATTTCACATCATTCAAAGTTATTGGACTAAAATTAAACCATGCTAAAGTTAGTGTACTAAAATTCATCCTTATGAAAGAAAATACATCCAAGTCATCCCGCCACGTCAGCCGCCTGCCACATCATGTGCTGACGTGGTTAATTTCGCCGGACACGTTAGCAAAAATTAGCCACATCAGCAAATTCCGGTCAATTGACCAAAAAATTGGAACAAAAACCCTCAATTGGACTTCATTGAAGCAAAATTGCAACATAATGTATAAAATATGATAATTACCATAGTTAATGTACTAAAATTGAATGAGAGCCAAATTAATGTACTAAAAAAAGTTTTTTTTCCTAAATATTATAGTAATTCATGATGTTGTTACCCTTCCCACGTAAATTATATACAAAATTATATACAAGGGGCTTGAGTAGGTTTATAAGCCCTGATATCTTCTTTCCTTAACAAAACCCCTTTTCTAAAAACAAACTTGTGAAACTTATAAAGTCTGATCTAATAAACTTGGACAATAAGACACCAATCACTTCGCCATAAAACTCCTTAAACCATCTTATAAAATATTTCAAATTATTTTATAATATTGGCTAAGTTTAGAAGCTCATAAAAACGGTTTGGGAATTATTGCTTTTCCAAAAAGAGCTTATGAAATCCTAAATTTAGATATTTCGGATCTCATGAGATCTTTAACAAAAAGTTACTCTTTACCTTTGTTTTTTCTAGAAGAAAACATCTTCCAAGCTCTATATGCTAAATATTTTATAAGACACAAATATTATAATTGTTTTGGCTATATTTCAATTTTCACATTCACATATTTCTTATTATGTTTGAACGACGAATAATTCTCTCTCTCTCTCTCTTCGTTCATAATCTTATGATGCCTAACATTTTATGAAAATTCAATATTAATAAATTATGTTTGTATTAATTCTCATGTCAAACATTTTACTTTTGTAAAAAGAAAAAATTATTTGTTAAATTTTAATTAGGAGTTAAACTAATGTGTACGTACTATTTATGAAAATATTTTAAAAAAGATTAGAGACAAATAGCTACTTACTTAATTTTAATGGTGTCATGTCTTTTTGGATCAATTTACAATAAAAAAAAGTTCATTATGCCAAACAACCTAACATCCTATGAGATGAGAAAACATCTTATAGGTTTTAATCTCTTATTTTATCCAAACTATTTAGAAACTTATTTTTTAAAATAAAATTCAACGTTTCATAAGCTTCTAAAATATTTTATAATATATAAGAACTTATAAAATATTTTAAATAAACATAGTGATATGCCTAAAAAAGGTTGGCCATATTCACGGCTCAAAGTACTAGAAGGATCCACTTACAAGGTGTAAGCTCAAGAGAAGGAGCCAGTAGCCTCCCAGGCCCACCTGGGAAATCCAACACCAGCTCACTCAAAGAAGCAGGATAGACCCCCCTCAAAGAGAGGGAACAAGGCCCGTTTAAGGGAAGGAAGCCAATGAAGGAAGCCTATCCGGGCCCAGGAGCAGAGACCTGTGGAGGAAGGACTTACGGAAGAAGATAGACTTAGTCAAGGAAGTTGGATAAGGATTATCTCAAGCACTCCCCCTTATCTAGGGCAGGTCAGGCAACCGCCTCCCCTTTTTTTTAGGAGGACAGTCCTGGTAAGACTCTAAGGAGGTGGTAGTCAAGCCCCCAAGGAGTCCCAACCCCCAAAACTCTTATACTTCAAGGAACTCTCTCTATAAGTACCTGCCTTCTTAGCTGGGAAAGTAATGTCTCTTACACTCCTTTGATCTCTGAATTTCTCTTTGAATTATATTGGACACACTTTATGCTCGTTATATTCACTAAATTTTTGCTGCATTCAAGCTTATTTATTCTAAAATTCTTTGCTGACTTGAGCATCAGAGTGCTAACATTTTTTTTGTAGGTCCCTTGTCCAAATTTGCAAAAAGCTCAAAGCCTACGTCATTCAAGTCCAAGGAGACAACTTTGATTGAGCTCTTTTTGCTCACATCTATTGGCGCTGTCTGTCGAAACATCGAGTTAAGACATGAGAATAATAAAAACTCTCAACGTCGGGCTAGATAAGCAGAAGGAAACGAATGCTGCCATTGATCTCCAAGCTTTGGAGGTGGTAACAAGAACATGCCTAGCGTCCACTGCGCGTATTGAACGGACCCCGCTCGTGATAGCACCTCTTAGGACAGGGTGTCCCCGAGCCTACTGGCAACCCTTCAGCGGATGATTACAGCCGCCATCAGAGAGCACATGGCGATCAATAACCCTACCCCTTTGGCGGCAACAACCCCTGGACCTTAGGGAGCCCCCCGCTGATGGAAGGGCCAGCGGAAGGCGAGGGTATCCTCTCTACGCGGAGGCTGCCCGTAATTCCGGAGGAAGAGGCTATTCCTCCTCCCCCAACATGGATAGAAGCTCCTCTTCAGTGGGGGCTTAGCTAGAATCCTTGCAGAAGAGCTTGCAAGACGTTCAACACAGAGTAATGGGAGTCCAGCTGGAAATCCGAGGCGGTATTCCATTCAACGAGCAAGTTATGGCTGATGACCTCACTCTTAATTGCAGGGTTCCTGCCATTTTAGAATATGATAGCACTACTAACCCTCAAGATCACCTATCCTGATTCAAGAATGCAACTCTCCTCCATAGTATACCGATGGGATCAAATGTTGGGTGTTTGTTACCACATTCGCCCGGACGACCCAACAGTGGTCCAACCAATAGCCTGTCGAATCGGTGCTGAGCTTTCAAGAGTCCGTTCACTGTTTCTGCACTAATTCGCCAGCAGTCGGAAGCATTGCAAAGACCCTTGAACCTCTTCACTGTTCGACAAAAGGATTCTGAGTCCTTGAGGGACTACCTGCATAGGTTTAACACTGCTGGCTTGGAGGTCCCTGTGGCTACACATGAAATCAAGGTTAGTGCCTTCTCTCAAAGGCTCTTGGATGAGAATTTCTTGAAGTCCTTGGCCAAGAAGCTGGACATAGATTTTGATAGCCTTTTGGCCAGAGCGGCCAAATACATTAACATGGAGAAGCCCACTTGTGAGGTGAGAAGAGAAAAGGACACTTGCAAGGAAGGTTCCACCAAGAAGCCCCGGAAAGATGGGCGGGATAGCAAAAGCCCCCTTCGAGAGGGGACCTCCTGTCTACACCCCTCTCAACGTTCCTATCACTGAAGCCCTCATGGCGGTGAAAGGAAATGTATTATTAATGCGCCCTCGTGGTGCTAGGGAAGGGACCACGCGAGCCAAGTCTAATAAATTCTGTTGCTTCCATAATGAATATGGCCATACCACGGAGGAATGTCGGCATTTGAAGTACAAAATCGAACGATTAGTCCAGAATAGATATTTGCAGGTGCTCGTGTGTCATGAAAAATGTCAAGGCATGGGCCCCTATAAAAAAAAGGATCAGAACCAGGGGAAAGCTCCTATGAAATCCAGCTTTGACCCACTTAGAGCAGAAGGGCGTAATTCTGCCCCCTCTGGGCAGGCAGGAGACCCGAACCTCCCCCAAAAGGGAGTTATCCGAATGATATCAGGAGGACCCATGGGGGGAGACTCCTATAGGTCCCGGAGAATGCTGGGCAGGAAGGCCGGAAGCCTCCCCATAGAGGAAGTATTGGATGTGGATGCTGTGGAGGTTCCACCCATTATACAATTTGGGGCCAACGAGAAGAGGGGGATTATGCTATTTAATAATGACGCACTGGTGATCATGGCCACGGTAGCCAACTACTAAGTAAATGGAGTCTTTATAGATTCTGGGAGCTCAACAGATATTCTCTTTAGGGAGGCCTACGATGAAATGCGCTTGGGGAAGCACCACTGGAGAAAGTAGACACTTCCCTGTACAGGTTCGCGGGAAAAGTGGTTCACCTGAGATGAGTGATCACCCTCCCGCTCTCCTTGGGACAAGGATCGTTGAGAAGGACCTATCTAATCAAAATTCTAATAGTTGAAACTCCCTCGGCATATTATTATCCTTGGGAGGCCTAAGTTGAATACCTTCTAGGCTGTCATATCCACTTTCCATATGAAGATAAAATTCCCCATGCCTGGAGGGATAGGCGAAGTTAATAGAGACCAACAACAATCTTGAAAAAGCTACGCAAAAGCCACATGCAAGGACAAAAATGAGGAGCCACGGAGTTGCCCGTAGAAGAGATGCGTAAGAAACAGGGTAAGGACCCTTCCTAGGGGAAAGAAGTGAGGAAGCCCGGAGCTCCCCTAGAGGAAGTCTCCCTTGGCAAGGAAGACCTTGCAAAGGTTCAACCTGTAGAAGAATTGCTGACCATCGAGCTCTGCCCGGGAGACCAGGGAAACACTACTCAAATAGGTTCCCAGTTACAACGACCCCTTAAACAAGGACTGATACAATGCCTTCAATGTAATTTGGATGTGTTCGCTTGGTCCCCCCACGACTTGGAGGGAATAAGTCCAGAAGTCATTATGCATCATCTTAAGATTGATCCTCCATGAAGCTAGTCAAACAAAACAACAGACATTTCGGGCCAGAAAAAGACAAGATCATTCAAGCTGAAATAGAAAAGCTAATGAAGGCCGGCCATATTCAGGAAATCCAACTCCCGGAATGGATATTGAACGTTGTCCTCATCCCTAAATCAGGAGGAAAATGGACGATGTGAGTAGATTTTCGGGATCTCAACAAAGCATGCCTGAAGGACTGTTATCCTCTCCCACGTATTGATCAGTTGGTGGACTCTACCTCAGGGTACGAGCTCCTAAGCATTATGAATGCTTCGCAAGCGTACCACCAGGTCATGCTGGCTCTAGAAGATCATAAGAGAGCCAACTTCATCACTTCAGCAGGAACTTTTTGCTACGTAGCTATGCCTTTTGGGCTCCAAAATGCGAGCGACACATACCAATGTCTGGTGGACAAGATATTCCGCCCCCAACTAGGGAGGAATATTGAAGTGTACGTAGACGACATGCTCATTAAGATAAAAAAGGCGGAGGACCATGTCTCAGACTTTGAAAAGACATTTGGCGTCCTCCAAAAGTACTGCCTGAAGCTCAACGTCATTAAATGCACCTTCGATATTTTGGGGAGATGCTTCCTGGGCTTCATGGTAACAAAGAAAGGGATAGAGGCCAAACTACTCAAGATCAAGGCAATTTTGGATATGAAGGCTCCCACTAGCATTAATGAACTACAACGCCTCACAGGAAGGACCGTCGCGCTTAGTCGGTTCATAGCTAAGTTAGCCGAGAGGAGCCTGGCTTTCTTCAAGATTTTGTGGAAGGCCAAAGATTTCGAGTGGGGTGAAGTTTCCCATACCACTTGCGAAGAGCTCAAGAAGTATTTGGCTGGCTTCCTCTTGCTGGTTAAACCTAGACTAGGGGATACTCTATACGTCTACTTAGCAGCCAACCCACGATCAGTGACCTCGGTCCTCTTGTGGGAGGAGGGCGGGCACCAAATGCCTATATACTACGTCAGCAAAGTTCTCAACGGAGCCAAGGGACGGTATAGCCTCATAGAAAAGATAGCCTTCACGCTAGTTAGCACCGCCTGTAGGTTGCGGCCTTACTTCTTGTCTTATCCTGTGGGGGTTCATACCAATCACCCCTCAAGCAAGTCCTAGGGAAGACAAACACATCTGGACGGTTGATCAAATAGGCCATAGAACTCAATGAGTACGGCATCTCGTACTTTCCCCACACAGCTATCAAGAGTCAAGCTTTGGTTGATTTTATTTCAAAAGCACCTCTCTTCCCTCCAACAAGTAAGTATGTATGGCTACTATATGTAGATGGATCTTCCACGGTACAAGGAAGTGGAGTAGGAGTGGTCCTCACCTCCCCTGAAGGAGTGGACCTAGAATTAGCAATTAAGTTCAATTTTAATGCCTCTAACAATGAGGCGGAATATGAAGCCCTGGCTTTGGGCATAAGGATGGCATAAGAGACTGGGGCTCGACGCCCGATAGCCTATTCTAAGTCTCAACTCATCATTAAACAAACAGAAGGAATTTATGAATCCAAGGAGGAAAGCATGAAGCAATATCTCCAAAGGATCGAAGAATGGAACTTAAAATTCGAAGACTTTCATATTGTTCAAATCCCGAGCGAAGAAAATAATAAGGCTGACTACTTGTCCAAATTGGCTAGCACTACAGAAGACTGTCGGACTCGATAGATTACGATATAGCATTTGTCAAAGCCTGGATCCACCTTGGAGGTTCAAGCTATTCTCCCTAGGGGAAACTGGAGGCAGCCAGCCCTAGAATGGTTGAAAGAAGGCTCCTCCCCCCCCGACAAATGGGAGGCTGCGCGCTTCAAGAAGCGGGCAGTGCGGTTCCTCCTCATGGGGAGCACGCTCTATAAGAAGTCATTCACTCATCCCTTTCTGAAATGCTTATCCTAGGAGGAGGGGATCCACGTCCTGAAGGAAGTGCACAACAGATGTTGTGGGTCCCATATTGGGGCGCTGGCTCTGGTTAATAAGGCTGTAAGGGTCGAGTACTTTTGGCCAACAATGAAGCAAGATGCAAAGACATTGGTGAGGCACTGTAAAAAATGTCAAAGACATGCCTCCTTACTGCATTAGCCAGTAGAGCCACTAACTACTCTGCTGGCCCCCTGACCCTTTGCTCAATAGGGGATAGACATCGTGGGACCCTTCCTTGTGCCTCTTGGACAAAGGAAATTCCTTTTATTAGCCATCAACTACTTCACAAAATGGGTGGAGGCTGAACCCCTCTATCACATTACCTAGGGGGAAGTTATGAAGTTCTTCGAGAAGAACATCATCTGCTGCTTAGGACTCCCTCGGAAAATTATTTCAGACAATGGAAGAAAATTCCATGGGAACAAAATCCAAGAATGGTGCAGAGGTTTGAGAATCAAACAAAGATTCACCTCTGTGGCACATCCTCACGCTAATGATCAAGTGGAGTTCACCAATCATACCCTCTTGCAAGGAATAAGAGAAGGCTTGATAGAGCTGGAGGCAATTGGGTAGAAGAGCTTACAAGTGTCTGTTGGACATATTGAACCACTCCTAGAAAGTCTACGGCCGAGAGCCCATTCTCCCTTGTATATGGGAAGCAAGCTATAATACCTGCCAAAGTGCGCATACCCTCCCATCGAATAATATGTTATGCTGAAGATAGCAATAATAATTTGCTCAAAGAAAGCCTCGATTTCATTGAGGAGTTTCACGAAAGAGCATTTCTCCGCATGCAACGATACAAAAATATAATGCTTAATGAATACAATAAACGAGTAAGACCTCGTCGAGTTGCAGTAGGATACCTGTTACTCCGAAAAGTGAAGGCCTCAAAACCAGTAGGGAAGCTTGATCCTACTTAGGAATGACCTTACAAAGTTAGGGAATATTAGGCAACGAAGCCTACAAATTGGAAGATGGGGAAGGGCGTCCTTTGCCTCGCCCATGGAATATCCACAACCTATGAAGATTCTTCATGTAAAACTTGCCCTCTGGGCAAGGCACTCATCAACAGAAGGTCATATTCTTACCTCCCTAGTGGAAACCTTGCAAAAATAAGTCCCGCCTTCCAGTCGGGTCCCTCCTCACGAAACGCTTTCCTACCTCTCTGGTAGGACCCCCTCGAGAATAAGTCCTGCATTCCAGCCAGTACCTCTCCTTACAAAGCACCTTCCTGCCTTCCTGGCAGGAACTCCTCTTAGATATGCCATGCCTCAAGCCTGGGCACACTTTTACAGAACAAGTTTCCACCTCCTTAAGGGGCACTCCCTCAAAACAAGGTTCGTACCAAGGTCAGACTCTTCAAAATAAGGTTTTTCTAGTTAAGCCCTACAGTTGGGTTGGATGCTTCCTTGAAATATCATCAAATAAAGTAAAATCCTCCTATTAACGAATGTTTGACATAATCACTTCTTGCCCCTAGCAGGAAACTACTTATTAGCCCTGTCCCACAATAGACACCTTCAAATTCCAAGCCTTGTTCTCTCACAGGCACTTCTTAAGAAAATAAAGCCCTGCCCCGAGCAGGCACTGCACTCTCCAAGAAAATAATCCTATTTCAAAATAGGCTCTATCCTCAAGCAAGCCCTATCCACATGAAGGCATATCTCACATCTCTCTTCAAAGGCAAGGCATTTACACCTCCTAACAGGTACTTTTATAAATTATATTCTCTTAAAAACTATGATGCATTCCTAGATTCAAAAGGGTACAAACCCCCAATAGAAGTATATGAAACATGCAGTGGGTCTCTGACCCTTATCACCAACACACAAAAACAAGGGCGGCAAGCCCTTAGCAGCAAGGCAATTAATATGGAGACAAAAGAAGAACTAAGCATAAAAGACCCCCTACCTGGGAGCTCTGACTTCCTCCATCATGGTATCCAAAAGTTGATCCAAATCACCTTCTGCAAGGTATTTACCAGCCATATCATTCAATAGCCTAAAGACTCCAGATAAGACAGAAGTCAGCATGGTAATTTTATTACCTGGATCAGCTGAGAGAAGAGGCGCGAAAGACTCCGGAGTGCCTTGCAGGGCAGCCTCAAAATCTAGGAAGGTGGGCTCAATCCCCTTTGGGGGGTAACCATGGGTTGCGAGCTGCTCACAGCAGGCCTGGAACCCATGATGCAAGAACGACCCAGCAATCCCAGCCATCTCTTTTTGGAAGTCATCAGACTTCTTATAAGCCTCGAGGTGGCTCTCCCAGTAAGTGGGCAGGAAGTTCTGTCCCTCATTCGAGTTAGGAATTCCCGACGGGCCTAATCCGCTGCACTTTCCAAGGCGTCCTTCTGATCCTTTGACAAATCCATGAAGTCCTAGTGAAGTTTCTTCCTTTCCCTCTCAAACTCATGGAGTTTCTCCCAGGCCTTATTCCTCAACCCCTTCAGCTTGGTTAGCTCCATAGCTATCCGCTCCAGGCGCTCCTCCAACCTCATCCTCTGATCATCTATCGGAGAGGGAGGAGGCGTCTCCCGGGGCAACTTAGCAGTCCTCCCACCTAAGTTGCCACCTACACCAAACATTTGCACAACATCAATATCAAGATAAACTCGTAGACAAGCCCAAGGAAATTTATAAAAAATGTATAATAATCCCTCTTCCTCGGGATACCAGTAGTTCCTCCCCCCGACGCCAAAGGTTTGCTCCTGAATGGGGCCTCTTCCCTTACCACTCCCTGATGAAGGAGCCAGAGGGAAGTAATTCCTTGGCGATAGATTTTCTGAAGGGTGCGTTGCTGCTTTGGGACCGAAAGGCCCTTTTCTCCATCCCCCGGGAGGACGTATTGGGAGTTCTCGCAGGCCATCTTACTCGGGTATCCCCGCACTTCTTTCATTTTCTATTTATCCTTTATTTAGATGACTCATGTATGTTTCCCTCTTCAAGCGAGAACGACCATGGGCGAGGTACTCTCACGCCCCCAAGCTCCGCTTCCACTTCCTTCGGATGGCCAACGGAAGAGACTGGAGGAGAAGGTGGATTGCCTGGCAGAGAAGCTGACCAAGGCCACGACGGCCAAGACGGTAGCTCAGGAGCTGGCTCGGGGCGGCTGAAGAGAGGGCCCATGTGGCGGAGGATAAAATGGAGCAGCTACAGAAGAAGCTGATGGCGATAACAGAGAGTCAGTCTACTGCCAAGATTCTCCCAACTCCTCAAAAGGACGTGAGTACCTGGAGGCCTACTAAGAGAGCCGCCTCACTGAGTTCAGGAAATTAGACGATTATAAAGAGGAACTGGGGCGAATAGCTGGTCCTTTCTTTAAATATGGCTTTGAGGCTTGTTAGCAACAATTCGCCGCCCCAGGTTATCCTCCATCAAACGAAAAGGCCAATTTCCTAGATTTTGATGTTGTACTGGACGGGGCTCCTGATCTGTTCGCATCCCCAACTCCTAGTACCGTGTCTCCCCAGAGGTCTCAAGTACAAAGTTAACTAGGTTGTTTGCTATTCTGAACCTCATTTTTAAAGTCTCAAATGATATGTCTGGCCACTTCCTCTTAGAGGAGGAGTTCGACCTGATTATGGACACAACCATGGAGGAGGTGAGGAAGCCTATTGAGGTCCCTAAGGAGGAAAATAAGCCCGCTCAGAAGAATGCTGCCATCCCCGAGCCTGCCGCCGCTGCCTCCCCCCAGAAGAGTTGTCTGCTGAGACTGCCCCCACCACCCCTGCGGCTGATAAGGAAGAGATGGAGGGGAAAGAAAAGACTTCGCTTGTGGAGCAATCTGACTGAAATGTACTCCTTTTTAAATCGCTTCTGTGATCCCCCCACACCATGGGTGGGGATGAAACTATTTAAATTTTTGTTCTTGGATAAGTTGGCCCCTTGGCCGGTTTGGCCAAGTGTCTTTTATTTTCAACTGCGTTCTTTTTGAACACCTAGCTCTACTTGAGGCTTGCTGCCTATATCTGATTTGAATTGCTTTTTTGTTGTGGCAAATTTTGCTTTGAGGAAAATACCCTAAATGCACACCTGGATGCATTTAACAAGGTTTAGATAATAACAGAAGAAAGATGTTCCTAGAAGTAAGTATATTTTCTGCGCTTGAGTTGGTTGCCTGTGCTTTGTGACAAGGCTTTTCAATGTCTGTTTGAAATTAGGGCTTATATTTTTAAGGGAGAAGAATAAAGATGCCTATTCCCGGGGGCAAGACTTATAATATTGATAACATATAACTACTTGGAAGAAGGGACTTTCTCCTTGTTGAGTAAAAGGTGGGACGAAATATGAGAGTTGAAACAAGGTACCTGATCTAGGGGCAGGATCCTTGCTCTTTCCTGCTTTTTTCTAAAAATACTTATAATACTGATAACATGTAAGTACCTGGAAGAAGGGAGTTTCGCCTACTTGAGAGGATCTTTGCCCTTCTAAGGGTTGACTCCTAAGACGATTCCTTTCTAGGGGGGCTTGTTCTGAGGGGGGCTCCACTAGGGAGCCCTAATTTTGAGGGAGGCTTTGCTGAGGGACCTCGATTTGAAGAGGGTGCCCGCTGAGAGGGCTTATGGATAAAATTTCTTAAGATTCTGAATATTCGAGGGTCGAGGGAGAGGAAGTCCTTCCGCGTCTTCTAGCTTATATGCCTGTCGACCTAATACATTTGTAATCTTATATGGCCTTTCCTAAGAGGGATCCAACTTCCCAACGGGTTTAGATGCTTCTATTTTCCGAAAGACCAGGTCACTTACTCGAAAATTTTGGGATCAGAGCAGCTGGTTGTGAACTTTGATCAACAGGCTCTTATACCTTTGCATTCGAATGAACGCCTTTCTCATAATTCTTCTATGAGATCCAGATTTTCTGAAGTAAGCGGTTGTTGTCTTCCTCAGAGTAGCACAGGATAATGTGCGAGGGTATGCCTAGTTTGATAGGGATCACTGCGTCCATTTCGTACACTAAGGAGAACGGGCTTTCCCCTGTAGGATTCCTGAGGGTGGTACGATAAGCCCATAGGACACTGGATAATTCTTCTACCCAACTTCCCCCAGCCTTGTCCAACCTTTTCTTAATCCCCTGGACCAGAGTCTTGTGGTGACTTCTACTTATCCATTGGCTTGGAGGTGCGCTATAGTTGTAAACCTCTGCTTGATTCGCATATTCTTACACCAGTCTTGTATCTTCTGCCTTTGGAACTGCCTCTCGTTGTCGGAAATAATTTCTCGGGGGATCCTGAAACGACAGATTATATTTTTCCAGATAAATTTCATAACTTTCCCCTCGGTGATACGCGCGAGGGGTTCCGCTTCTACCTACTTGGAGAAGTAGTCAATGGCTACCAACACGAACTTTCTCTAGCCAGGTGCCAAAGGGAAGGGTCCTACTAGATCCACCCACAACTAAGCAAAGGGACAAAGAGCCAACAACGTAGATAACGGCTCCGCCAGTCAGTGTATGAGGGAGGCATGCCTCTGACACTTATCACACCTCCTGACCAAAGATTTGGCATCTTGCCTGAAGGTAGGACAAAAGTATCTAGACCTCAAGGCCTTGTTTGCGAGGGCCAAGGCCCCTATATGTGAACCGCAACAACATTCTTGAATTTCCTTCAAGACATGTAACCCCTCCTCCTGGGAGAGACATCTCAACAAAGGGTGTGTGAATGACTTCTTATAAGGTGTCTCCTAGTAAAAGGAATCTAGTGGCCTTTTTCTTTAGCCAAGCCGTTTCCCGTCGGTTTTTCGGGAGACTGCCCTGCTCGAACCAAGTCGGAAGGGTTTGTCTCTAATCTCCCATCTGGGACACTGCTTGAATCTCTAAGGGGGAATCTCTATGAGGGAGGTATTGAACAGTTATCTATCGCATTCAACAATCTTCCAAGGCGCTTCCTAGTTTAGACAGGTAGTCTGCCTTGTTGTTTTCTTCCCTCGAAATTTGGATAAGTTTGAAGTCCTCGAATTTTGACTTCCCATTCCTTTATCGTCCGCAAATATTGCTTCATGGTATCATCCTTAACCTCATAGCTTCCTTATAATTGTTTTACAATGAGCCAGGAGTTAGAGTATGCGATGAGCTGCCTTGCTCCTGCTTCCTAGGCCTTTGATACTCAGCCTCATTATTAGAAGCTTTGACCCTAAATTTGACGGCGAATTCCAGGTCCACCCCCTCAGGAGGGGTGATGACTAAGCTTACTCCGCTGCCTTGCGTTGTGGCTAATCCATCTACATGCAATAACCAGTGCCCTTTTTAGAGGGTGAAAAAGCTGTCTCGGACATAAAGTCTACCAAGGCCTGGGCCTTGATGGCGGTGCACGGAAGATATGTTATATCATGCTCGCTTAACTCTATAGCCCATTTGATTAAGTGTCAAGAGGTGTCTGGCTTCCCTAGGACCTGCTTGAGAGGATGATTAGTACGTACCCCTATAGGATGCAATAAAAAATACGACTTGAGTTTACGGCGGTTATGACCAACGCAAATGCTATTCTTTCCACATCAGTATATCTCCCTTCAGAACCATTGAGGACCTTGCTAACATACTATATGGGCGTCTGTTTGCCATCTTCTTCTCTTAGTAGCACATAACTTACTGCCTGAGCTGAGGCAGCAAGGTAGACATACAGGGTGTCCCTTGGCGCTGGTTTGACTAGGAGGGGGAGCTTGGCCACGTACTTCTTAAGTTCCTCGAAGGCTCTATCACACTCGTCCCCCCACTCAGAGTGCCTGGCCTTTCTTAATACTTTGAAGAATGGGAGGCTTTTTTCTGCGGACTTGGCGATGAAACGACTAAGGGCTGCGGTCCTTCCAGTGAGCCGTTGCACTTCATTGATGTTGGTAGGAGTCTTCATGTCTAGCACTACTTTAATTTTGAGGGGATTAGCCTCGATCCCCCTTTTGCTTACCATGAAGCCCAGGAACCGTCCTCCTTTTACTCCACACTTCGCCGGATTTAACTTCAACCTATACTTTCTGAGAACACTAAAGGTTTCTTCTAGGTCCACTATGTGATCTTGGGCCTTCTTGTTTTTTACAAGCATGTCATTCACATATACCTCCATATTTCTCCCTAACTGTTCCCGAAGTATTTTGTCTACTAGGCCCTGATATGTAGCTCCGACATTTTTCAGCCCGAAGGGCATGACAATATAACAAAAAGTACCCACTGAGGTGATGAAACTAACCCGCTTCTGATCCTTGGGGGCCAGCATAATCTGATGATACCTTTGGGAAGCGTCCATCATACTTAATAATTCACACCCAGTGGTGGAGTCGACCAATTGATCAATGTGAGGCAAAGGGTGAAAATCTTTAGGACATGCTTTATTGAGGTCCCTAAAATCCACGCACATCCTCTATTTCCCCCCAGGCTTGGGGACCAGCACCATATTTGACAACCATTCAAGAAATTGAATCTCTCGTATGTGCCCTGCTTGTAGCAATTTATCGACCTCCACCTCGATTATTCGGTCTTTATCTGGGCCGAAATGCCTCTTCTTCTGTTTGACTGGCTTCCTTATTGGATCAACGTTAAGGTGGTGAGTGATGACTTATGGATCGATACCCTCTAGATCCTGAGGAGACCAGGAGAAGAATCTATGTTCTTCCAAAGGCAGCATATGAGCTCCTCCTAAAGATCGTCAGTTAATTGGGTTCCCATTTGCATGGTCCTTCTTGGGGTGTGGGGGTCCAATTTCACAACGAGGAGCTCATCTGCTGGGAGGACCTTAGCGGGTTTTCTTTATTGGGCTGGATCTGTCTTTGAGAAGGGGCTGGCTTGATCTCGCCCGCCAACCGTTCCTGGCCCTTGTCATTTAGGGGCTTCACCTGAGGGTAACTCAGGGGCGCTTCTCTTTTGCCCTTTACGGACGACCTCCACATAGCATTTTCATGACTACCGCTGATCACCTTCTACTTCCCCCACTCCCTCGAACACCAGAAACTTGATCTTTATATGGTAAGTTGAAATGATGGCTTGAGAGGTGTTGAGGGTGGGTCTCCCCAAGATCACGTTGTAGGCCGAGGGGGTATTTACTACCAGAAATTTGATTAGGCACATTCTTCGAAAGGGGTTTCTCCCCAAGGACAGTGGCAAGGTAATCGCTCCCCAATGGTGGACCCGCTCCCCTGCAAAGCCTTACAAGGAGGTATCCACCCTTTTGAGGAGAACCTTCTCTAGCTGCATCTGGTCGTAAGCTTCTCCGAACAAAATGTCTGTGGAACTCCCCAAGTCCACGAAAAGTCGACTGACTTCATAATTGGCTATCGTGGCGGTAACAACCAGGGTGTCATTGTGAGGGAAGCTTGCAGGTGTCCCCTCTCCGGGGGAGAATTGAATAATAGGGGTGCTGAGTGGGGCCTTGACTTTCCATACTCCTTCTGCGATACCTCCTTCCAGTTCCCTCACCTGTGCTTTCCAAGCTCTATGTGAATCTCCCCCCAGGGCCCCCCCGAAAATCATATGTATCACCCCTATATGAAGGGCGTTCTCCTCATCCGGGCCTCCTGGGGGACCTCGTCTACGTGTTTCAAGCTGAGTGGACTCTGCCCCCCTCTTGGGGTTCATGCCTTTATCGGTGTCCTTCCTTTAGTAGGGCCCCATACTCTGGAACTTCTCCCGACATACGAACTCCTGCAAATATCCATTCTACACCAACCGCTCTATCTCGCTCTTGAGATGGCGACATTCATCTGTGGTATGCCATAGTCGTTATGGAACCGACAAACTTATCAGAGTTAGGCCGCGTGGGCCCTTCTCTCGCCCCTCGGGGACGGTGCAATAGTCCCTTGCCCTCTACAGCCAGGAGGGCTTGGGAGATGGGGGCGTTCAAAGGTGTGTAAATGGGAACCCCTCTTTGTGAGGGTAATTTCTTATCTTGAGGCTCCACCTTTGTCTTCTTGGTCGATCCTTCCTCTTTCGTCTCCTTTCTTTTCTCTCCTCGGCTTCCTCCATGTTGATGTATTTGGCCGCTCTAGCCAAGAGGCTATCAAAGTCTAAGGCGGGCTTCATAGCCAAGGACTTGAAGAAGTCTCCATCCACCAACCCCTAGGAAAAGGCATTAGCCTTCACCTCCTGGGTGGCCGTCGGTACCTCCAAAGTCGTTGCATTGAATCTGTACAAATAGTCCCTTAGGGGCTCAGAATCCTTCTGTCTTACCGCGAATAAGCTGAGGGAAGTCTTGCAATGTTTATGGCTACTGGCGACTAGTGCAAAAATAGGGAACCAAATTCTGAGAAGCTTCCTACGGATCCCGCGGGCAACTAGTTAAACTACTACTAGGCAGCCCGAGCGAAAGTGGTAACAAATACACGACATTTGATGCCATCGGTGTATCTGTGCAAAAGAGCCACATTCTCGAAGCGAGATAAGTGCTCTTGAGGATCCGTGGTACCGTCATACTCCGTGATGGTGGTAGTGCGTCAGTTGAGTGGTAACTCATCCGCCATAACCTCATCGCTAAAGGGGATGCCTCTCTGACCATCCAGAGGGACCCCCTTATTCACTGTTGTGTGTCTTGCAAACCTTTCTATAAGCATTCCAACTGGGTCTCCCAGCGGGGAAGAGCCTTATTCCGCGCCTGAGGGGGGGGGGGGGGGGAACTGGTGCCTCCCTCGGCTCCACAGGTTACCCTCTGACAAGAGGAACAATCTCCACCTCTCTCTGACCATCACCCGCCGGGGCGGGGGAGGGGGGGCTGCTGTTCTTAAGGAGCTACCACAACGAGGGGGCGTGTGCTACCGCCGCCAGGTGAGTTTGAATTGTCGCCGTGATCATCCACTGGATTGCCGCATTAGACCTGGCGACACTCTGTCCGAGGAAGCGTCTGACGACGTGCTGTTGCGCGAGGGATCTGAAGGTGGATCAACAAGGACAGAAAGTCCCGTACTGTCCCTGGCTGGGACCATGGGGATGCCAGCCAACACTGCAAGGCTTGGGGATCAGCTGTTGTACCGACCGTCTTCTGTTTGTCAAGTCTACTGTTGGGAGCCTCCATAGTTCTCACGTCTTAGTCCTGTGTTCCCACAAACGGCGCAACTTGATGTGAGCAAAAACCGCTCAATGAAAGAAAAAAGTTGGACTTGGGCCAGAAATTAGAGATTGCTCGTTGCACTGATGCAAGGAACGAGGACCTACAAAAAGTAAGTTAGCACTCCAACGCTCAAGTCAGTGATTTGATAAAGAGTAAATAAATTGAGAACACAATAAGCGTGAATAAAGAATCGTGTTAGGTGTAACATGAAACAATTGTGTAGTGTGCTAAGAAAAATTAGAATGTCGTTACCCACTAATCATGGAAGTGGGGTATTTATAGTTGCTAGAGACTTCTCGGGCTGAGAAGTCTACTACAACTAGGACTCTTAGAGGTTGTCAGGGTGAGGGTTCCTTGTTCTTCGGACGTGGATAAATCTCCTTTTTTTTTCTTCCGAGTCCCAGGGGAAGAGAGGGCTAATCCACCTGGCGCCTTTCTCGGATAGAGGTTATCTTGCTCGGTTGGTAGCTGATGTGGGTCTTCACACTTGAGCTGGCAGCCCAAGTTTCCTCGACCTTAGGACCCCATGCCACGTAGGTGCACCCTGGGCCCACCACCCTTAGCTCGGGCTTCCTCTCTTGGACTTGGGGGGGGGGGGAGAGGTATTACTTTGTTTATCTTGGGCTTCACCAGGTGGATGGCCCAAAACTTAGACCCATCTAGGGCCTTAAGTAGCCTTTGGTCTTCGCCAGAGACAGGCCTACCAAGTTCCTCCATATCACACAGCCCTGCCCCCCTCTCAGAAGGAGGAGACCAAGGCCCTCCTTATGAGAGTAGAATGGTCCTCCAGGGAGACTTAGCTTTTAAGGAAGGGGGCAACCCTCTCGGACTGTGAGATTGTGTCAGTGATTTGACGGCTGCGATGCGAGACGTTTCATACTCCAGGCGCGTGGGTTGACATACTTGGCCCTAAGGCGGGAACGGTTATGTGTTAAACCAACCCTTAGGTGTTGGTAACCGCCAAATCCCTGTCGATTACGTGGCGTACATCTGTGTAACCATAACAACCCACTCCTCCATCTTCCTTTTAACTTTTGCAAGTTTGATTTTCTTTCACTCCCCCCTATCCCCACAATTTTAGAGAGAAAAATCCTATCCTTGCCTTCTTTCTCTTTGTTCTTCTTCTTCGTAAGTCAATTAACTATTTTATCTTCTTTGAATAATGCTTCTTGGGAAAAAATGGTAATTGTTTTATGAAAATATGGCGTCCTCTGATGAGTCCATTCGCCTGATCGGGGAGACGTGGGTAGGTGATGACCCTGGCGAGGCCACCTCTGGGGGGCCATCCTTTGTTCCTTCTTTGCATGGAGGGGTCCGTCGATGGAGCATTCGAAATGCGGCAAGGGGGCCCAGCCGTTTGTTGGACGAGCCTCTTAGCGGAGGTGAGGACTCCATTGGTGATGAGGAGGAGGTGGCAGATTCCTCTCCCGGTGAGGAGGTAGAGCCTCCTGTTGCCAGCGGACAGGGGGTGAGGGAAAGTAGCCTTATCCTTCTGGAGGGCCTCTCTTCCTCGCTCCGGGCTTCTGGCCTAGGGACTTTTTATGCCGACTTCCATATTCCCCCACTTTTACTCTTATTGCTCGGTTGGTAACTGATGTGGGTCTTCACACTTGAGCTGGCAGCCCAAGTGTCCTCGATCTTAGGTCCCCCCGCCACATAGGTGGACCCTTGGCCCAGGCTTCCTCTTTTGGACTGGGGGGAGAGGTATTACTTTGTTTATCTTGGGCTTCGCCAGGTGGATGGCCCAAAACTTGGGCCCATCTAGGGCCTTAAGTGGCCTTTGGTCTTCCTGCGTTGGGCGAGAGAGAGGCCTGTCAAATTCCTCCATATCAGTAAGTAATAGCAAATATTCCACATAAGTGTTCTAAATTCAATTGTTCCATATAAATGAGTCACCGTTATTTAATTAATTGTAAATAATAAATTAAAAGCAAAAATTAATGATATATAATAGCAAATATTCCCCATAAATGTTCTCAATTCAATTATTTCAACACTATTTTATGTGATAAATGAAATCGTAGCTAAATATACCCTTAAATAGACAAAAAAAATCTCAATTTTCCCTCCAAAATTGGGTTGACCGTTAGTTTTAACGGTCAACCTAATGAAGGGTACTCAAGTGGAGTAAAAATACAAATGTTTGATACCAACTTTGATGAATTGGAAGCATAGGGTATCAAAGATGAAATAGAGGTATATTTGGGGTACCAAAAGTGAAACTATCCCTTCACGGCCCAAAGTACTAGAAGGATCCACTTATAAAGTGTAAGCCTAAGAGAAGGACCCAGTAGCCTCTTAGGACCACCTGAGAAATCCAGCACCAGCTTACTCAATGAAGCAGGCCAAGCCTCCTTAGAGAGATGGAGCAAGGCCTATTTAAGGGAAGGAAGCCCATTCGGGCCCAGGAGAAGAGACTTGTGAGCAAGGACTTGAGGACGAAGATAGACTTAGTCAAGGAAGTTGGATAAGGATTATCCCAAGCATCCCCCTTTATCTAAGGTGGGTCAGTCAATGGCCTCCCATATTTTTAGGAGGACAGTCCTGGTAGGACTCTAAGGAGGTGGCAGTCAAGCCCCAAGGAGTCCTAACTCCCAGAACTCTCATACTTCAAGGAGCTCTCTCTATAAATACCAGCCTTCTTGGCTGGGTAAGTAACGTCTCTTACACTCTCTTAATTTTTGAATTTCTCTTTGAATTATACTGGACACAGTTTATGCGCGTTATTTTCACTAAATTCTTCTTACATTCAAGCTTATTTATTTCAAAATTGTTTGTTTACTTGAACGTCGGAGTGCTAACATTTTTTTTTGCAAGTTCCTTGTCCAGATTTGCAAAACCTCAAAGCCCATATTATTTAAATCCAGTGAGACAACTTTAATTAAGCTCTTTTTACTCACATCACATGATTATACCCCTCTACTCGACATTTATCTATTTGTTTGGTAAGATAGATGTTCACTCAAAGAAGAAAAAGATCTCTTGCTCAACAAAAAAGAAAAGGAAAAAGATGTAAATGATAAAGTAAAAGATTTGGGAGTCCTACAAAAAGATTTAGGAGTCCTACTGAATTGACGTGCATCTTGTCCAAACTTTCCTTGTCGTGAAGGTCTCATCATTTATCTTGAGCAATTTTGTTTCTTAATAAAAATCTATACTATATTTTATGTTGCATTTAACACATATCACATCATATGTATAATTATTTAAATAAATCGATCGATTACCTACATAAATTTTTATATATAATAACATTTATTTATTAAATGCAACACGATATACTAAAGAATTTGTAATAAATATCCAATCTATATTTTACCAGTCTAAATGTTTTATTATGAAATGTATAAAATATAATTAAAAATGTATATTGAGAAAATAACAAAATAGTATTTCATAACAAAATTGCCAATTTTTTTTCTAGCTATTAATTGGTTACAATTACATCATAAATTTCAGTTATCAATAATCAATATAGGCCAATTGTCAATGTCAAATATATATGTAAAACTATCTAATAACTGTTATTTCACTAACCTACAACTATTACAAAACTAAATTAATACCTACATATTGGTGCCACTTGAACTCATCACGAAGGGTCTCAATTTCGCCAATCAAATTTTGACTTTATTGTACAAAATGCCAAATTAATATGTTGATCATTGACTCTGACAAAATTGAACCAATCTCAGAAAAAGAAAACGGGTTTAACGCATTTTACCTCTCTGTGATATTGAAAATGAGTAAATTATCCTCTTATAAAAAAAAATAGCAATTTACCTCTCTGTAATCTTTAAAATGGAGCAACTTACCCTTCTATTTCGGGAGTAAATTGCTCTATTTTAAAAAAATACGGGGAGATAAATTAATTCAATTTAAAAAACACAGAGAGATAAATTGCTATTTTATTTTTGGTAGGGGGTAATTGTACATTTACAATATTTATTTTTCGCCAAAGAAAACAAGATTGTACTAACCTAATTCATTACCCAGAAATAAAAATATCAAACTATCTTTACTTATTGATTCTGTTGCAGTTCGAATTTGAATTGCTCACCACCACATATATAGCCAATCAATCCAACTCTACATACAAGACCTGGAAATGGGCCTGTTAACATGGCAGCTCGCCTCCTTGCTTGCTCTACTTGTAATTCTTTTGATTACTCCTTTCTACTCTCTAATACGCACAGGCAACTACAGAATTCTCACAAAAAACTTACCTCCACAGGCAGCCGGAGGATGGCCTATAATCGGTCACCTGCGTTTGCTTTCCGGGCGCGAGCTCCCTCACATAATCCTGTCAGACATGGCAGACAAATACGGCCCGATTTTCAGCATTCGTTTGGGCGTGCACAGCGCGCTGATCGTGAGCAGTAGGGAAATAGCAAAAGAATGCTTCACCACCAACGATATGATCTTCTCCGATCGGCCCAAAACTTTAGCGACTCAACATATGAGTAACGATTTCGCCATGTTCGGGCTAGGGAAATACGGCCCGTACTGGCGGGAGCTTCGCAAGATTTCCGTGCAGAAGCTGCTGTCCAACCGCAAGATTGAAACGCTTGGACCTTCATACGTAGCCGAAATCAGGGCCCTGATGAGATCCTTGTATAATTCATGCGCTGGCAACGGCGAGGGGAAGGCGCCGTCGCCACTGGACATGAGGAAGTTGTTCCGGGAACTGAGCGTGAATGTGATGGTGAGAGTAGTTGCGGGGTACGTAGGGAGTGAGAGAGAGGGTTCTGGGGAGATTAATGAGAAATGGCACGAGACGATAACGGAGTTCTTGAGGGCGATGGGGGTTCTGACTGTACCTGATGTGCTACCATATTTGAAGTGGTTGGATTGGTTTGGAGGAATAAGCAAGGCGTTTAAGAAGACGGGGAGAGATATAGATAGTTTAGTACAAGGGTGGCTGGACGAGCACAAGAAACTCAGGACAACTTCTGAAGGAGATGAAAGCTTCATGGCGGAGATGATGCGTGTTGCTGATAGGATTGCTGGGGAGTTCCCTGACTATGACGCTGATACCATAATCAAAGCTACTTGCCAGGTAAAAGATAAATTACATGGATTCTAAGTGGAATTATTAGCGGTCGTACCACGTTGTTTTTGTGTGTATAAAATAAATAATTTTTATATTTTTAAATATATTATAAATAAGAATAAAATATATAAATTAACACATCACATTAAAAGAAGAAAAAAAAGACTAATTTATCAATTAATATAAAATTTGAAAAGTTGAATAAAATAGTTATCTTTATCAATTGAAGATTATTTTTGGCATTACAGAAAATCGGTGCGACGATGTCATTAATCGCCATCTATAAATAAAAAATGGTTTCTTTTATATAATAGTATAGATTATAGATAGTATAGATATAGATACATAAGGATATTTTTCGTAATTTTAAAATTTAGTGTTGCGGTGGTGTAAGTAACCGTCATTTATTAGTAAAAACATAATTTACTTTATATAATAATATAAATGTCTAATTATATAACAATTCATATTTCTTGAAATATTACGAGTACACACCTTTAAATAATAAATTTCTAGGTGAATAAATATAACTCTATTAAATTTATTCACATAATAAATATAACTCTATTATCATATGAATTACTTATTGAATTTGGTCAGATAAATTTGGTCAAGATAAATCTCAAATTATAGTAGTTTAAACCAATTGGCTATACTATGAAATAATCAAGAGTACTTCCATGGATTTTGCAGACAATGATGTTAGGTGGAAGTGATACAACGACGGTGACTCTCACGTGGGCTTTGTGTTTACTACTTAACAATCAACACACCCTCAAAAGAGCTCAAGAAGAGCTAGACAAGCACATTGGCAAAGAAAGACTAGTAAATGAATCAGATTTTGAAAACCTAGTCTATATCCAAGCCATAATCAAGGAAACTCTGCGGCTCCAGCCAGCGACACTGCTATTGCCACCACGAGAGTCGATGGAGGATTGCATTGTGGCCAGCTACCACATCCCAGCTGGCACACGTCTCATGGTTAATTTGTGGAAACTCCATCGTGACCCTCGAATTTGGACTAATCCACTGGAATTTCGGCCTGAGAGATTTCTACTCGAACATAAAGAGATCGATGTTCGAGGAAAGCACTTTGAATTGCTCCCCTTTGGTGGTGGCAGAAGGATTTGTCCCGGAATTTCATTTGGCCTCCGTGTAACAGGGCTTGCACTTGCTAATTTTTTGCACGGATTTGAAATTGAAAAGTTTTCAGATGAGGCAGTCGATATGACTGGTAGCTTTGGTACTACCAATGTGAAAGTCACCCCACTTGAAGTCCTTCTGAAGCCAAGATTGTCGTCTAATCTTTATCCATATCCATCCATTTGAGAAGCTAGTAAAAGTTGGATGTATGTAATGAAGGGTACTTATTATAACTGTATAATCTATGTTATAATAAAATATGTTAAGGATATATTTTAGGCTTAAATATATTTTTGGTCTTGTAATTTTGGCGCTTTGATATTTTTATCTTTTATCTTTCTAAAATTGCAAAAGAGTCCTATAATTTTTTGACATTTCACAATTTTGGTCCTTCCGATGTCGAATTTGCAAAAGTCACCGGAAGATATCATGTACACCTCACGTGGTTCATTTAAATTGGGGCTTTTGTTTGGATTGGTTCACTTTTACCAACATGGACGAAAATTAAAAAAACAAAATGACGTGGCGCATGATTTATTCCGACAACTTTTGCAAAATCCATCACTGGAAGGACCAAAATTGCAAAATGTCATAAAGTTACAGGACTCTTTTGCAACCCCTAGAAAGATAAAGGATAAAAATGCCAAAATCGCGAGGGGCACATGAGTTGTTCTGGCAATTTTCAAAAATTACAGGATTAATTTGCAACCCTAAAAAGATAAAGAATAAAAATGCCAAGGTGCTATAATTACAGGACCAAAAATGTATTAAATCCTATATTTTATCGATACCTCTAAAATTTAATTTATTTACACAAATGCTTCCTATTCTGTATAAAATTATAAATATACCTCTTATCTAGGAGCAAAATTCTATAAAAGAACCCTGTGAGGTAAATTACATTACCATCCTCTTAAGGGATATACTTGTCATTTTACTAACAGTCAGTAATATTTGTGCAATCATCCTTAATTTCAAACAACATCAATATAATTTATCCAACGACCCATGTACAAGTACTAAATATTTAGAGGATCGGAAAATAAATAATTACGACTAGAAGAAAACAAATCTTTTAAGGCGAGCAAACACGGCTATGTGGTTGTGTATTAAAGCATAAATCTCTTGGATATTCCTAGCTGCGCATTGCATGGTGTTAGTCTTAAGTGTACATATATATATATATATATATATATATATATACGTGCGAAGGATTAAATGCATTTTTGGTCCCCTAACTTAGGTCATTTGGTATTTTTTTCCTTTAACTTTTTAGGGTAGCATTTTGGTCCTACATCTTTTTAAATTTCACAATTTCAATTCTTTTGTTCACCGGAGTTCACCTCCACCGGTGAGAAGGGTGAACTCCAACAAAAAAAAGACTAAAATCAAAAAAATTATAAAAATATAGGATCAAAATGATACTTTAGAAAGTTAAAGGACAAAAATGCGGATAGAAATGGGCCGATAGGAAGAAAAGTCCCAATTTTAAAATGTCATGTGCGAGGCACATGCATTTTTCCGACAAGAAGGGTGAACTCCGGTGAAAAAAAGACTAAAATCACGAAAATTAAAAAGATATAAGACCAAAATGCTATCCCTAAAAAATTAAAAAATAAAAATGTCAAATGACCTAAATTATGGGATCAAAAATACATTTAAGCCTACGTGCGAATATAGTGTAAGTTTAACAGTTCTTAAAACCTGGATCATTTGCCTAAAAGTTTGAGGTCTAATCAATGGACACTCGTATACAATGGTGCTAATGTATCTAACTTATAAAATTCAAAGGTCACTACAAGTGAGGAAGCGGAGGAATTAAATAACAAATAATGGCATAAAGATCCATTTATCCAAAAAGTTTATCAGTGTTAAAATTTGTTGACGAAATGGGCACATGTATAGTATTTTAAAAATTTGGAGTGTTTAGACTCTTTCACTAACAATGACATTCTTACAGCTTCCCAAAAACATAGGGAGATTTATGCATTTTACCTCGTTAGTTATAATCTTATTGTTTAATTTATATTTACTCGCATGCTTTTGTCAATTAGTTTGATCATCTTACATGGAGATAAGTAAATGGTAAAGAAATTTGATTGAAAAGCATCGCAATGTCACCAAGAAGGAGGCCAATCACCGCAAGAACCATAATCAATGAAAAGAGACTTCCAAAAAGTTTTTGGCCAGTAGTTGTTGATACCGCGGTCTATACCCTCAACAGATGTTCAACAAAGTCCGTAAGGAACAAAACTCCTTATGAAGCATGGACTGGACTTAAACCTTCTGTAAGTCACCTTAAAGTTTTCTGTTGCATTTGCTATGCTCATATTCTTGTTGAAAAGAGAACAAAAATTTGATGAAAGGAGTCAGAAATGTATCTTCATTGGTTACTCATCTGATACTAAAATATATCGTCTTTTAAACTTGAACACTAACAAATTGATTCATGAAAGTGCAATTTGGGATTGGAAAGAAAAGAAAGTGCATAATCTTTCATTCAATCATCCACCAGCAAGTAGCCATGAAGGAAATGATGAACAAAATGAATCAACTCCTTCTACTCCAAGAGGAGGAATTCCAAATGCAAATTCAGAATCTTCTTCACCAGAATCTCCTCCACCGAAAATGGGAAGCTTAAGTGAAATTTATGATACCTGTTCATGGTGACAGAACCTGAAAATTATGAAGAAGCTGCAAAAGAAGTTTGGAGAAATGCAATGAAAGAAGAAATGCATATGATTGAAAAGAACAACACTTGGGGTATTGGTGGATAAACTAAAAGATCAAGAAGTCGTTAGCCTAAAGTGGATCTACAAGATCAAACTGAACCAAGAAGGTAAAGTGAAGAAGTATAAAGCACGATTCGTGGCTAGAGGTTTTTCACAAAAATCAAGTATTGACTTCTTTGAGACTTTTTTCACTCGTGGTAAGAATGGAGACTATTCGGACAGTGATTGCTCTTGCAGCTCAACAGAAATGGAAAATACTTCAACCTGATGTGAAATCTGCCTTTCTAAATGGAAAGCTTGATGAAGACATTTATGTTGAACAACCTCAAGGATTTTTAGTGAAAGGGGGAGAAGACAAAGTGTACAAGCTCAAGAAAGCTCTTTACGGGCTTAACCAAGTTCCACGAGCTTGGTACAAAGAAATCGATACTTACTTCATTCGAAGTGATTTTGAGATAAGCAAAAGTGAAGCTACTTTGTATGTCAAAAAGGAAGGTCATGACATTTTAATTGCTTATTTATACGTTGATGATCGCATTTTTACAGGAAATAATCCAGTCTTTATGCAAAAGTTGAAGTCGGAGATGATGAACACTTATGAGATGAGTGATCTCGAATTGCTATATTATTTTCTGGGCATTGAAGTCATACAGATGGAAGAAGGGATTTTTCTTTCTCAAAATAAGTATGTTAAAGGCATTTTTGAAAATTTTCACATGACATGTTGCAAAAGTGTGGATACTCCCATGGCTTCAAATGAAAAGCTAGAGAAAGATGATGGAGCAAAGAAAGTCGCAAGCTCAACTTATCCAAGCTTGAATGGCACTCATCTTTACTTAACTGCTACAAGAGCCGATATCATGTTTGCAACAAGTGTGCTATCAAGGTTCATTCAAGATCCAAGTCAAGTTCATCTTGCTACACCTAAAAGAATCCTCAGATACTTGCAAGGCACACTTGACTATGGACTCATGCATAAACCATAAAAAAAATGAGTTGATTGGCTATTGCGATAGTGACTGGATGCATGGATGATATGAAGAGTACATCTGGCTATATTTTTCAGCATGGCACAAATACATGCTCTTGGCTTTCTAAGAAGTAAAAGGTTGTTACTCAATCATCTGCAGAAGCTGAATATATAGCAACTAGAAAAGCTACTTCACAAGTAATGTGGCCAAAAAAAATTCTTGAAGATATTGGAGCAAAGCAAGGAAAGGAACAATGCTATATTGTGATAACAAGTCAGCAATTTCAATTGCAAAGAATCCAGTACTTCATGAAAGAACTAAGCACATCAAATCAAATATCATTTTGTGCGAGAGGTTGTTGAAAATGAAGATATTCAATTGCATTATCGCAAAACTCAAGATCAACTTGCGGATATATTTATCAAGGCGTTTTCCTGAGACAAGTTCTGCTATCTAAGAGAACTAATTGGAGTTGTCCATAAAGCACATTAAGGGGAAGTGTTGGAAATACAAATACAAGCACCTATATGGACCTTCAAACTCCTTATTTATTTCTCTTACATTTTTCAAGTGTTCTTGTATTTTCTAAGTGTCTAGAATTAATGTTGGTCATTCTAGAATTATGGTTATTCTAGAATTATCCAATAGGTCCTATAAATTGGCTTGTATTCCATGATTTGAAAGATAGAGCCAAGTAGCTCAACAAAGAAAATATTTCCGCATTATATTATTCGAGCTCTGCTATAGCAACTCTACTTACAATATAGGGTCAGCGAAGTAAACAATTTTCTAATGGAGTAGGTAAGTCCCCTTTGGATGTGGTTGTCTTTGCTAAGGGTTATTTGGCTGCATTCTTTGAGATCAATCACAGATGGGGGTTCCAAGGGAGACGGGTGTGGGGACAGGGGGTTGTCTCTTCGTCGGCGGGATGGTTGTTTGTTAATTTTCCGGGTGGCTTGCTTCTAGGTGGGGAGGGAGTTGGTGTGGGTTTGATTACCAGAGAAAAAAGTGGTGCCTTGGTGGCATGGAAGGCATGTTCCATCCACACGTTTCTGATTGTACTAATGTTGAAGCCCTTGCTGCTCGATTGGCTGTGGAGACCTCGGCAATATTCGCTAGTGAGATCCTTGGATTGCTCAATAGCTGCAATCACGTACTCATACTTTTCTGTCAAGCTTGTCAAAATTTTCTCTACGACAAATTGATCAGTAACTTTCTCATCATACATCCTCATTTGGTTGACGATTTTCATTACTCTAGTTTGATACTCTTAGATATTTCAGAATCTCTCAGTTTTAAATTCTAAAAATCTCGTCGTAGAGTTTGAAAATTGATAGTTCTCACCTATTTGTCACCATGAAACTCTTGTTCCAAAGTGTCCCATGCTTCCTTTGCTGTAGACGTATTTGATATTTTCAAGAAAGTGGATTTTCCAACGCTCATGTGAATTTTGCTAAGAGCGCTTGCATCCAAACGTCGTGCAACATCGAGTTTCCTCTTTTTAGCGTCACTCATTCCGGCTTCACTTTCAGGCTCGTTGAAGCCCTTCTCGACTGAAACCCATAATCCTTCAGTCTTGAGGAATGTCCTCATCTTGATCTTCCAATATTGGTAGTCATCGCGATCAAAGAATGGGATCATGGAGGAAGGTGATCCCCCTACTGCTTGAGACATTTTATTTTCCTCTTAGGATCGAAAACCGCTCTATATACCAATTTATAAGTTGAGTTGCTACAAGAGAGCTCGAATGATATAATGGGAAATATTTTCTTTATTGAGCTACTTGGCTCTATCTTGCAAACCATGGAAGACAAGCCAATTTATAGGACCTATTGGACAATTCTAGAATGACCAAAATTAATTCTAGGCACTTAGAAAATACAAGAACACTTGGAAAATGTAAGAGAAATAAATAAGGAGTTTGAAGGTCCATATTGTGCATGTACTTGTATTTCCAACACATATTGCCACGCCAAGACCAAACAATTATGAAGCTGTTACGGTTCCAACTTGTCAAGCATGATCCTATACCACGTATTCACCTCACCAACCCAATGGGACATCTGCCAATGCCCAACATTGTCGAGCGAAGTCACAATACAACATAGCATGCAGTTCATCCTCTTCTTCTGCCCCACATGACGGGCAACCCGAAGTAATCATAATCCGATAGTGGTTAAGATTTTTGATCACTGGAACAACACCAAAACTCAACCTCCACCAGAAATGTTTAATCTTATTTGGCACCTTAGCCCGCCACAAAAAAGACTACCCAGCCCCCAGTCGAACCACAAATGATTCAGGCGCCCCCTATGCTCTACACACCCTTTCTCTATATGTCAAGAAATAATCACTCTTCATGCCAAAGCAACCATTTCTTTCATAGTGCCAAATAATCCTATCTCTGACAGGGAACTGAGCAACAAGAATTGAGCAAAAACATTCAACATCCTCCTTGCAAGAATGCTGCGGAAGTTATTCGACATTCCACCCTTGCCCCACCGGTAGCAACATGTCATGCACCAATGTTTCCTTCGGCAATCCAATGGGAGAAGACAACAACCTAAAATGAAGACGTCGAGGCACACAACCGTCACGCCAAACACTAATATCCCTGTTATCCCTGACACGCAACCACAACCAACAACACTAATGAATTTAGCTGCCATAATACTATGCTAAGTCGCCGAAGCATTATGTCTAAGTCTAGCTTCCATTAATGATGTAGATGGATAATAGCGGGCCTTGAGCACCCTAGCAAGAAGATTCTCTGGAATAAAGTGATCAACTTCCAAAACTGTTTGCTAGCATTGCCAAGTTAAAGCATTAAAAATCCCAAAAACCAACCACACCACCACATTTGCTTCCACATAACCTCACCAAAGACACCTAGTGAATTCTACTATCCCTTGAGGAACTCCACCAAAAGTCAACCAACACTGAGTGTATTTCTTCAATAAGACTATTCGGTAGCTGAAAACAAGCCATGACATATGTTGGAATCGCTTGAAGAACCGATTTGATTAGGATCTCCTTACCCGCCTGTGGTAATAGTTTTTCTTTCCACCCTGCCACTTTCTTCAAAACCATATCTCGGATCCACTAAAATACCTCTTTTCGATCTTCAACCTTAGATGGAAACTCTAAATACTTCTCAAGTTTTTGAACAACACGCACATTGAAATTGGGGGGTGGGGGGTGGGGAGGGAGGGCGAGTTGGCTGAAATGAAGGTAAAAGGGGGGCGGGGGGAGAAATTAAGGTTATGTGAAAATGGGGAAGGAAAGTGTATAGTTAAAAAAGATAAAATATTTTTAAAATTAAATGAGATAAATGATTTAAAATATGCTCTTCAATTAGTAAATGAGATAAAATAATTTTAAAATTAAATGAGATAAATAATTTAAGATATATTTTCAACTAATAAATGAGATATAATATTTTATAATTAATAGATATTTTTTAAAAGTAAATGAGATAAATGATTTAAGATATACTCTTCAACTAGTAAATGAGATAAAATATTTTAAAATTAATAATTATTTTTAAAATTATTTATTTAAGATATATTTTTAATTAATAAATGAGATATAATATTTTATAATTAATAAATATTTTAAAATTAAATGAGATAAATAATTTAAGATATACTTTTCAATTAATAAATGAGATAAAATATTTTAAAATTAATAATTGTTTTTTAAATTAAATAAGATAAATAATTTAAGATTTATTTTTTAATTAATAAATGAGATAAAATATTTTATAATGAATAAATATTTTTTAAAATTAAATGAGATAAATGATTTAAAATATACTCTTCAATTAATAAATGAGATAAAATATCATGAGAAAAATAATCAAAATACATCATGTTCAATTAATAATCATTATCATCATCTTGTCCAAGTGGTTCTTCATCACCAGTCATTTGATATTCTTCAAAATTGTTTTGTTCCTCTTCATTATCTTTCATTTTATTATCCTCATCAACAAAAAATTGTGTGTCGTTGATGTCATCTAGAGGTTCAATTTCATTTTCAGTAGTAACCACTGGAATGGATTCGACTTCATCCTCCTGAAATGCAGCATCAATCTACCTTGACTCAACAGTTCGTCTAACTTTTGTTCATCATACAACCATCCAATCAACTTTATCTCTTTTTAAACTAGGATATTGAGCGTAGTACACTTGGATAGCTTGTTGTGGTACGATAAACGGCTCATCTTTCTTGTACAGACGTTTGTGATTTATATCAACCAAGTGATACTTCAGGTGAATCTTCATTCCTTTGGTAGGATCAACCCACCTACACTTGAACAAAACAACATGCATATTTTGATGTTCAAATTTGTATTCAAACTGTATTATCTCATCCAACCATACAAAAAAATCAGTGTCAGAGTCTGTGTAACTAGAGCTACGCACAAAGACCCCGTTGTTCATAGTATTCTTCCCTTTTCCATGGGTTAAAGTTTAAAAATTGTATCCATTGACAAAGTAAGCTGGCCATATACATTGGATGCTCACAATCCATCTGTATAAGCTCACCATGAGATGTCCAATTGTAGTAATTTTTCTTAAAACCTTTCTTATAGAGGTCGCATGTCACCTCCTCCGTGGATTTGTACTTACAATTTTTACATACACTACATGGACAATGAATTTTCTCCCCATCCATAAAATCATGTTGTGTTTTTGCCCATTTTATATACTCAGTGATCACATCTATAAATTCTTTTGTAAAATGACGATTACTGGGCACATTTTTCTCATACATCCACTTTCTCAATTCTCTCAACATCTTGTTCTAAAATAATCAAATATTATACATATTCATTAACATACATACATAAAAAACTAAAAATTCTAAGAATAAAATGAATATATATAAATATACTAGTAATAGTTTTGTACTAACCTTAATGTAAGTCAATTAAATGTCCAAATGTGTGACTCGTTCATTAACGTGATCATTAATGGTCTAATGCAAAGATTGATTAAAAAATCAATTGAGTGAAAGGAGAGAAGAGGAATAATTTGTTATGGACGATTACAATAATGAGTGTGAAATAGAAAGAAGGTTTTCTTATATTACGCTTTTTGCAACGGATTTCACAGAGGATTCAGAACGGACTTTACCACGGAATGATATTTCCGTTGCGAATTCCATTGCAAAAAATAAAGAGTTTTAAAATAATGGATTACAGCTGTCACAAACATATTACAACGGATGGATCCGTTGTAACATACAGATTGCAACAACTTCATAGATCGTTGCAATAGCGTTGCAAAATTATCGGCAAGTTTTGCAATGAAAACATATCCGTTGCTATATCGGTTGCAAATCATGAAATGCATTTTGCAACAACATGTTTTCGTTGCAAAATGCGGTGCACATTTTTTGCACCAAATGTAACTAGAATCTTCGTTGCAAAGTATGCAGCGAAAGATTTCCATTGGAAAAACTGTTGGAAGTTTGCAATAGAATTCGTCGTTGCAACAGTTATGGGCAACGTAATATTGCAATGGGTAGTCCCCTACCAAATGTCATCATTATTTTGCAACGGAAGTTGCAACTATAATGTAAAACAAATCAGAATTCGTTGCAAAGTCGTGGAAAAATTCGTTGCAAATTTGCAACGGATTGGTCCTTTGCTCTAAGCCTTTTTTTGTAGGGAGAACACGAGCAAGTAGGCCCTGTTGCTTTCCTCTTATACTTTCGAAGAATTTCTTGAACACACGTAAATGCTTCGTCCAAGCCCTACAGATAATAAGCGAGTCATCTATGAAGAATAAATTATTCATACATAGATTACCTAGAGCAACAACCACTCCTTGAAGATGACCTCTCCCCTCTGCATCCTGCAATAATGCACTAAATACGTTTGAACATAGAATGAACAGATAGGGAGAAAGTGGATCTCCCTAACGAAGACCCCTCGATGGTCGTACAAACCCAAATGTTTCCCTATTTCGAATAAGTGAGAAATTCATCGTAGAGAGGCAAAGCATGATTCGAGAAACAAAAAGACTCGTAAAACCTCGATTTCTTCAAAGTAAGCATAACAAGCGACCATTTAATTCGGTTGTAATACCTACTCATATCTACCTTCAGTGCTGCATAGCCCTTCTTCCCTTTCTTTTTATTCTTCAAGAAATTATTGCATTCATATTCTAGCAAAAAATTGTCAAAGATTAGGCGACCACTAATGAAAGTTGATTGAGATGGGAAAATGATAACATTAAGCCTATTTGCTAACACTTTCTACACAGAGTTATATGTGACATTACATGTGACACCCCCTCTGTAATCCTATCCCATCTTAGAAGAAATTCACATTTAACCCAATAAGATAACCCAAGTTTTACTCAATATGTTATGTAGACATTGTAGAATGGAATACGTCATCTAAATATAGTATTCAATACTCAACCTTAATATTTATAAAATATAAGGAAAGGAGAAATATGCCATTTCTAGTTATTACAAGACTTAAAATATAAAAAACACTAAAATTCTAATATATATATATATATATATGCAATTAGTAGCTAGGGCTCCCAACTCAAGATATCACTGCAGACCACCTAGTAATACTGATGATCGGCTTATGATTTAATTCGCCTAGTGTCTATAATGTATCTCCTGAAAATTATTTGGCAAAAGGTGAGCTGCCTACTCAACAAGTATAGCTAATTAGCATATATATATATATACTCACATGTGCAATAAGATGAATTTCTTGTAGTGAAATCAACCAATCAATATTTGTTACGGAATTATCAAACAAGATCATGAAGTAACTCGTACCGAGAATCATGCAAAATCAATACCGCAATCATGCCTCAACTACAACATAATGCACACATCATTATTGATTATTCTCTTAGGACCCTGCTTATCTTAGCTAGAGTATATTCAATGGCTTTGTCGGCTCTAATCACCTCAATCAATATCATACAATCACAGGCACATGATACCCATTGTATGTGATATCCCCACACTGGTCAAGTGTGTAGCAATATCAGCATAGGACATGAAACCGAACATGGCACCCCCACACCACCCCAGTGTGTAGCCATCAGCACGAGATATTCGCCGCTACCCGAAATACCCCGGTATCCTTCGCGCTATGGTACCTAGCACACCGTTCATCATCAACCACATCATCATAAGCCATTGAATATGCCCCAGGTTAGGCAAGTCATCTCTTTATCTCAATTCACAATATTTCCATCAACAATCTCATCATTCAATTTTAATACACGAAAATAGCATGGCAACGCACAATCATTCATCTGTCTTTCTTACACCATAACCACATATAAGTATATAATGACAACTTCACAGAAATAACAAGATAATCCAAACAAATAGCCAATAATTCACAATTACATACACAATACAAGAACATATATCCATATATATAAATACATATATATATAAATTAAATTAACTACACTTACCTCAATCTCACAACAATTAAATTAGTAGAATAAGGTGTTGTTTAGTTCTCCACTACAACCCCATGTCCTACAAAAATTTATAATGCATATAATCAATATATCGAGACTGTCATGGATTCTAAATAAAATAATAGTAATAATAATAATAATATTCATACATTTTCCACAAATGTTTTTATATTTTATTTATATCAAAATTCAAACATCAATTTTATTTCCTTCTGAATAATTAGACATTCTAGACTTTTCAAATATATATCTAATGTATCGATTGACTCATAGGAATTTATTTTATCAAATACCTCACCTTTTATAACTACTGTTCGCAATTACATCTCTACGTTAAATTGTAACAATTACCTCATATTCTTTTTTTTTTTGGAGAACGCCGCCTATGCCTAGGCAGGGGGTTTGGCCGGACCCCCTCATATTCCTTTTAAATATATATATATATATATATATATACAATATTTCTCAAACATAATTTTCTAATATCCCTATCTATTTCTAACAATTCCTTAAATATAATTCTCTGATATACCTAGCCATCTATTTCTAACAATTTCTTAAATATATATTTTAATCTGATTTAATTGAGCATATCAATTATATAAATGATTAAATCTAAGATTTTAAGTAACGTAATTCATTAACTATGACACCCATAATTCAATTGAGACGTTTAATCGATCACTAATTTACAAATACTCAAACTCATAAAATTTCTCGATTAAACATTAAATCTGATAGTATAAATTACATTTGATAAATGAACTAATCAAATAATATATAATTATAAATTTAAACAAATTCATACCTCTGTCGTCGAGTGGGTGAGTGTGTGTGTGTGTTTTATCCAAATGATAAGGTTTAGAAGTATATAATATATTATATAGATATATGCATGTGAGGTAGTGGGGTTGGCAGCTACACTACAAAAAAAAAGTTTTATTGAAACTGATTTTGGGACGGAGGTTGGGACAGTATTTCATCCCATTTCAATGTTGGAACAGAATTTGGGATGACCTTGGGACGAAACAACATCGGTCTCAAAAAGCCCTGTCCCAAAATATTTGGGACGATTTTGGGACGAATTTTGACAATCGTCCCAACATTTGGAACGACATTTGGGATAGCCAACAAGCCCTCCAAAAAAATGTTCAAAGGACGGATAATTGAAATAACAGTTTGGGACGGCATGACGGATGGTGTGAGATGGATTGTCGTTCCAAATTCTATCCCTAATTTAAATCGGACATATTGATATTGGAATAATTATTGGGACGCTGTTTGGAACACGTTCTTATTTTTATTTGGGACGGCCTTACAGACGGTTTGGGACGAAACTTTTAAATCGGACGCATTATTTTTGGAATGATCGTCGGGACGGTGTTTGGGACATGACCTTTCCTTTTTTATTTGGGACAAATGTCGTTCCAAATTCCGTCCCTAATTTCAATTGATTTTAAAAATAATTTGGTAGCATTTTCTTCTATATATATTTTTTTGTTAATATTGTATTAAATTTATAATTGAAGACAACATTTCTCATACGGAAAAAATTAAAATTATCCAAAATATATTGTATTTACATCCAAAATTTAAAAGGAAAACATAAAATATCCTAGTCTAACGGCTGGGGCGGATGCTGGTCGATGGGCTCATCCTCTGCCGACTGTTGCGTGGACTCCTCGGCTGGGACCTCAACAGCCGAGGATCGAGGTGGAACTATAGGTGGATGGTTGGGGTGCAACCTTGAGATCCCCATCTTGTCAAAGAGCACATCCAACATAAGGTTAATTTCCTGAAGCTGTGTTGAGATAGGAGGTTCTGGCGGCGGGGTGGCAGTGGATATAGATGGTGTGTAGTCTGTGGTCTATAGGCGAGCGGCATCTGATGTGAATGCCTCCCAATGCCGAAGAGTTGGCCCCGCTTCCTCCCCCCAGCCACCTTGGCCTAAAGCTGTTCCTCCTCTAGTGTTGTGATAACAACAGTTGATAAGGCACCCTCCTCTGGTGGCGTCAGCTGTGAGGCACGCTCCTCGAGCATCTTCTAATATGTCTCCTGAAAATAAGTAAGTTATGACGTGTTAGTAAATAATTAATATTATTTTAAGAAAAAAAATTGTAACTTACTGCCACCTCCTTTGCCCGCGAGCCACTCCAGCCGCCATCCGCTTTCTTTTTGTAGCAGTCAGCAAGCACCTCCATACTCTGAGGTGCGCGGCCAAGCCGAATCTACTGCACAGATATTTTAAAATGTTAGACATTTGTAGAAAAAATATTATTGAAAATAATTAAAATTGTTCAAAATCAAATTTACTTACGAGTTTTCTCTTATGCTCGCCCATTGAGGAGGACCCTCCACGGTAGATGGTGTTGGCCGCTGGGTTAGCCAGTCGGTTAGCCTTGTTCTGGGCCGATGTCTTTTTGAATTCATCTGATGCCTAGTACACCAGAAGGCCAGCCCAAAGGTCGTCCGCCAACCATTCGGGCTGTATATTTACTTTCCTAGCTTCATTGAATTTTTTACTAATCCATTTGTCGGCGTACTGGTTGAACAAGGATCTAATATGGCTGATGGATTTATATGCATGGTTACACTCAAAGATGATTCATATGTTGGTTATTTCTCCTAGTCCTTTTTTCTTTCCCCCAAATTAAATTGAGATGGGGAAAAGAAAAAGAAGATCATATATAACAACATTTAACTAATGAGATGTCCTACATTCTAGGGAAGACCTAACTCTCTCTCTCATCTATATACACACAGTCTTAACATCGTGCATGTTAGGATTCTTTTGACACACATAAATTCTAGAATTTTGACGTGTAATCTAATTTATGGTCCTTAATTCATCATCCTGTCCAGAAATTATTAAATTTTAGATCTACCTTGAATGTAATTCTGCTCTGTATTTGGTTTTTTAAAACCAAATGATGATGGTACCGACTATTATCGATCTTCACCGTTTCATATTGAACAATCCGCATTAGCCAACTTATTACATAGTTCAAGAACACTTACATATTTTTTCATCTAATGTCTATTCTTCCCAAACTTAGTGTCTCACTCAAAGCTTCCAATTCCACTCACCCTTTTCATACCAATTTTACATTTTTTTTGGAATTAAAGTATCCCTAATATTACTTAGCACTTAATCGAATTAAATGGGATCACAATTATATAAGAAAAAAAAAGAAACACACATAGAACACAACGATGAATGGATATATATATATAAGAATAGTTGTCTGTTTCCTCTCTGACTTATTTCCAGTGGCTTACGCCCAAATGCTTGTACAACTTATAGTAATCAACACAAGATTGCAAATTACAACAAAAGTTAAAAGCATTCATGTTAAATAATAGAATCAGTCGAACGAGAAAGCATAAACAGTCACTACTTTCCCTTAATACACTACTAAATTAACTTTGAAACATCAAAGTTGTGGAGGAGTCTCAAGATTGGAGAAGATATCAACCAACACTATAAAGATTTTCTTTAAGCATATAAGAGAGAACATCAAAACACAATTTATTTAAACACAAAAAACACATTAACGTACAATGATTCTATTTAATTTCTCAATGTACAGTAGGATGTTTCATATCAAGTTTTTTTTTTCTAATAAATGCAAATGAAACCCATTACAGGTCTCCCATTACACTCTCACTCGAAATTCTGGATTGAAACTCACTGCTGAATCTCCGAAAATGGCAGAGAGAAGAACAGAACCTGAACATTTCAACACATCAGGAGTGGTGCGGCTGTGCGGTTATGCGGTTGAGTGGCGGTGCGGCGTGGTGGCTGAGCGGGGTGGTGCAGCGGTGCGGCTGTGCGGATGAGCGGAAATGAATAATATATATTTTAAAAATCAAATACAACTAAATGGCTTAATAATTGTTATCTGTCAAATGGGAACATCCACCTATATTGCACGGGTCCTACCACACGTGCCTCGTATGGCAGGTGAACAATGAGGTGCTCCATTGAGTCGAAGAAAGTTGGAGGAAATATTTTCTAAAGATTGAACATGATTACAGTGACATTGTCTTCTAACTCCTACACTTTCTTGACATCTAGCGTGGTTGAGCATAGAACTTGAAATAGAAGGCTTCCCTGCGTCAATGCACTCCTCACAAACTCCGGAACCATCTCACGGAAGGCAATCGGGATCAAATTCTGCATGAAGATGTGACAATCATGGCTTTTCATGCCATGCAGCCTCAACTCCGTCATGTTGATGCATCTAGCAAGGTTAGATGTGTAACATCAGGAAACCTCAAACACCTCACCCACTCACATATCCTTCTCTTCTGATCCTTTGTCAAGGTATATGAGGCTTTAGGCATAGCATTCGGTCTGCATTCATCAACCTCAAGCTCTGGGCGATTACATATGTTCTTCAAATTCTTTCGTGCATTCAGATTGTCCTTCGTGTTTTCCCTTGATGTCTATTATGGTGTTGAAGATGTTGTCAAACACATTCTTCTCAATGTGTATGACATCCGGCTCCCACGGGTTCAGGCGCGAGGCGCCGAGAAAAAGTGCAGCCCAACAACTCATAAACCATCCGCTGGTCCCAATTCATTTGCTCATAATCACTTCAATGCATCGCCATGTCAGGTGTAACAGGAGTCTCCATAGATCCTGGTGCAGGCGGATCATCATAGTACTCTAACACTTGAGCCTCGCCATGAGCAGTCCAATTGTAGTATCCCTCTATAAATCCTTTCATACACAAGTCGTACATAACCTCGTCCGTTGTTCTGAACACACGATTTCTGCACTTACGACACGGGCAATTAATTTTCTCGCGGTTCATATATGCTTGCTAATCCTTAGCCCAATTTACGAATTCCCGAACACCATCCTCAAACTCCTGCCAAGCTGCTAAATTTCCTCGCAGGTACTTCTCATACATCCACCTCCTCGTTTGTCTTAACATATTTACCTAACTATACAAAAACACAATATATATTAATTGCAAACACCTCAAAAATTATTGATATTATATTAAGAACAAGAACAACATCACAGGTTAAATGGTCACATTATTTAGTACCTGGATAATGAAGCAACTCCACCACCTCAATTTTCAGAAAGGAATGATCGACGGTAAAATAGATATTTTTAGAGCTTGATAAGTTTCACAAATAAGAGAAATGCAATTGAATGGGAACACAAATGAGATGGAGCACAACTATTAATGCACATTTTTGGGGCAAATCTTGAGACGGCATTTGGGACAGAATTTGAGACGGAAAAGATCTGTTATAATATAGCCGTTAAGATTTGGGATGGTATTTGGGACTACATTTGAGACGAAATCATATAGTCGTTATAAATTAACTGTTAAAATGTTGGGACGAATATTTGGGACTATATTTTGTCACAAAAAAGGATTATCACCCTGTCATTCCAATTAAATTTTCAGTCGTCCCAAACGTTGTGCCAAAGTTAGGGGGGACCAGATGTCGTCCAAACATCGTCACAAACTATTTCCTACCAAAATATTGGGATGACATTTGGGACAGTTACTTTTTTTAGTCCTATATCTTTCGGACGGAATTTGGGACAAACATTTTATTTTGGGACGGTACTCGTTGGCATAAGACCTTCCGCTCCAAATCCGTTCTAAATTGTTCCAAAACGGTGCCAAAGTGGGATGACTATTGGGACAAATGTTGGCCGTCCCAAAATTCCATCCCAATAACGCCTTTTTTTTTTTGTAGTGGGCCACTTGCCCATTTTCACTATTTCATATTAATTTTTTGTTTAATTTATTTTTTTTAAATACTCCATACGTCATTCCTAGTTTTCATAATTAATACAATTTGCTCCCAAATATTTTATAAAGCTCCAATTCACTCCATTCAAGTTCTGATGTAATCAAAATTGAATCCTTATTTATTTAGTAATTAATCAAAATTTTTAAATAATTACCAATTAATTCCACAATTATGTATAAAAACTTTTGGATGTTACATTACATAAGTTATATGCCGGAATTGGGAAAGGTTTTGAGGTGATTTAACCTTTCAAAAATAATATTTGTATGATTTAAAGCTAGAGGCATTTCACAATTGCTCAACACAACTAATACACATTTTATTGCATAAGATCCCACAATACCCTAGAATTTTTGGAAAAACTCTGGAGGAAAACTATTTGAGCCCGGGGATTTTAAAGGAAACATAACTAAAATAACATCCCAAATCTCACTATCCGTAAAAGGCCGAATCAACCACTATTGAGCTCCTTTGTCAACCTTGGCTGCATAGTCGATAAGACTTAGTATATATAAAATGTAGTCGGCTTTAAGGATGCAAGGAAACCTCGAAAGTAATCCAATATCACAGCATGTACATCCTTCTTCTGCTCATACCATATACTATCCGCTCCCTCAACCCAATAAAATGATTTGTTCTACGACAATATGAAGCTTGGGCATAAAAATACCTCGTATTATGATCTCCTTCCCTTAGCCAACACGCTTTTGCCCGTTACTGCCAACAAACCTACTCTTCCATCAAGAGATCCTCCAATTTTTTTCCTCCAAGCCACCAAACCACCCAGGGAGAGCTACTATCAAATGCTTTGATTAAAAGTGGCCTACTTCTTTTTCCAGTAACTAAATATGCTTTTAGCAGATTACCAAATGCCACCTTAATCCGATTCAGCAATGCCTCCATACTCACAAAATTTCTGTAGTAAACAAAACTCATCACCATCCTGACAACACCTATTGCACACCCCAACAATAACATGTGCACAATCCTTATACCTCATCCAATAAGCCTCAAATCTAAACCAAGAACAACCACTCTTTATAAATAAAGGCGTGGACTTACGAACCTGAATTAACAACGGGCAGTGATCTGAATAGATGACTAGTAAGTGATGAACTTCTAACATCCGGGAACATCACCAAGCCAAGAAGGGTCTGCCGGCGCTCCATCCAGCCTACTTCTCACAGTATATGGTTGTTGTCGACCATTAGACCATGTAAATTGAAACCCGTTAAAGCTCAGATATGCACCTCAATATCCATAAGCACTTGCGAAAATCCCGCATAAGCCAACTCGGAATGAGACAATGACTTTGCTTCTCATGGGGGCAAATACAATGGAGTTTAAATCACCACAACAGAGCCAAGGTAGATTCGAACGAGACCTCAAGTATGCAGTAGATCCCAAACTAGTTGATACCTTGCATCATCGGCCTCGCCATAAATACCCGTGAAATGCCAGTAACCATTCTCACTCTCCACTCCCACATCGATATGATACTTAGAAAAACTCATCAACGAAACACTAAGGTCCTTTCGCCACAACAACAGAAGACCACCACTAAGCCCCACCAGCTCAATTGGAAAGATATATATTTACCGTGAGATCCTCAATTTACTTCACATTTTTGGGGGAGCTTACAGAGGGCATTAGGTACAAAGTTACATTTCAGTGCTACATTTCATCCTCAAATAGATGGACAACCGGAAAGGAAAATTCAGACGTTAAAAGATATGATGAGAGCCTGTATGATTGAATTCAAAGGTAACAGGGATGATCATCTGCTACTGATGCAATTTGCATATAATAATAGTTTTCATTCTAGCATTGGTACGGCTCCATATAAAGCTTCGCATGGAAGAAGATGTAGAAGTCCCATATGTTGGGATGTTGAGGGACTAAGACAACTCGAAGGTCCAGAATTAGTGCAGGAAACAATAGATAAGATACAGATAGTAAAGAAGTATTTGAAAACAGCACAAGATCGACAGAAAAGTTACTTTGATAAACATCATAAAGTGATAGAGTATGAAGTAGGAGAAAAAGTTTCTCTGAAAGTGTCCCCGTGAAAAGGAATTTTAAGATTTTGTAAGCAAGAAAAGCTGAGTCCGAGGTATTGGACCATATGATATTACCGAGCGAGTTGGACCACTAGCTTATTGATTGACATTACCAACATAATTGTCCTAGATACATGACGGATTCCATGTTTCTATGCTACGACGATCCCTTTCTGATCCTAGTCATATTTTGTGTGAACCGGAGATAGAAATCTCAGATAACTTGACATACGTAGAAGAGCCAATAGAGATTCTAGATAGGACAACAAAGAAATTGAGAAACAAGGAGATATCAATGGTAAAAGTCAAGTGGAGTCATCACTCTCCAAAAGAAGCCACTTGGGAAGTTGAGAAAAATATGAAAGAGAAGTACCCTATTTGTTTTCTTGAATGGGTAAGATAATCAAATTCGAGGACGAAATTTTTATTAGGAGGGGAGAATTGTAACATCCTAAAATGTAAATACATGATTATCATTTATTTGCCTAATGAAATGGATAGTAATGTGATGATTTATATAATATTTTGTACTTAATTAGAAATTATGTGATAAGATATATTCTTGGATATACTTGAAAAGTAATAAAAAGTTGTTGGGGGTCTAAATAGAAAATTTGCAAAGATGGAGGAGGTATTATATATTTATAAATATATATAAATACATTCGTAGATGTATAACCTCTAGAAAGGGCCTTTTTCCCACTTCTTTTAGATAGAAAGGATTTTTTATATTCTGCAGGTGCAGATTCGGCATCGGCCTAGGCAAAATATGTGAACCTTGATGAAGCAAAATTTCCTTTAATAAAGGGGGGGGGGGGGGGTATATTGGAGTGACTTGTGCTAAGGGAAATATACCTATTAACTGGTTCAAGTGTAGGACACATCTCATGTTTGCCGAATCTAAAAACCATCGCTATATCCCACCCACATTCCAGTTAGTTCCTCTTCAATGCTTTTTCTCTTATGAAATTTCGAGTTACCTTGAAAAACAAACTGTATAATCAGTCAGTAGTGCTTTCCGGATTAAAGCGCTTTGTTGCAGATCCCGAAGAATTCTCGGGGATTGAACGAGCAGGGTTCTATCAATGAAATCTGAATCAATCTGGAATTTTCTAGCTTAGCTAGAAAGTGCAATCAATCCAAGAGCAATCCAAGCACTAAAGGCAAAAGGTTCATAGATATGCCTCTATCTTACTTTGACTTTTCATTTTAGAAGAATTCATTCCAAGGAAAGGCAACTATTTCATCTGAACCAAAGTTTGTAGGAATAGGGCGAATGGAGTCTAGTGTTGCAATCCTGCTAAGGCCTAAGACTGATGAGTTGAGTGAAATCCTATCAGCCTTGGAAGCAGGGCCTAATCCTCCAAACTAGGACCCAATTATAAATAAATAAGCACTTTGATGGAGATTTGTAGCATCATTCAAGTAAATACAAATAGAGATCGTAGAAACATGAGCTTGTGATATAACTACACCTGATTCCAGACCGGTTAATGCAAGAACTATAAATAAAGGCACTAGGATCTTCATCGATCGGAACCAACTGATGCCCGCACCAAACGAGATAACTCAGTTGGCTTAGGATTCGTAACTATCTGGAACATCTGTTCCGGTCTTCTTCTTTCCTGACTCGATTCTCTCTTCACTTCAACTAGGCCTATAGTTCCGGAATTTCTACGTGAATCGAAATCAAGAAATGAAGTTTTCCAATCACTGACTCAAACCCATTGCCGTCCTTAGCATTAGCAGCTGAGTCCTTCATCCCCAACCGGCAACCGTATCTAGAAACAACGATTAGTGGATATTGGTACTGCCACTGCACAACAAGTAAAGGATTGGGGATTCAATGCTTATGGTAGGACTGACGGTCTTTGGCAAGGTACTTAACTTACTATACTAGAAGAGGGACGAGAAGGTGTAGACCAGCTTATTCTATTCATCCTTGCAGTCAGAATAGCGCTGGTCGGAAAGCACCGTTCCTTCCCTCTGGTCAGTCACTCAAGATCTCTAGTTCCAAAAAGGTAAATAAAGACCGTAGCCAAAAGCAAGGCATTTTTTTTTCTATCTGGCAGGACAAACATATAGGAAGGGATGGCGGGGAGGCGATACTAGTTATTAGGTCAGAGAGAAAGAACGGGGAGTTTGCACCTACATAACGGATTGCTTGTTTACCAAGCCATCTAGGCAAGCTCCTCCTATCTCTTAACTTCAAGAGAGAAAAAGAAGAAAAAGGTCCGATTCATTGATATATGGTAAAATTTATACATAGCGGCAGATCGAGTGCGATTTGCCATTCAGGTTTGGAGGGTTGCTTAAGCAGAAACTCCGGAAAGCAAGAGGAGTGACTGATTTCCTAGTTGGAAAGCAAGAACGGAGCTAACGCGAATGCCAACATGGAGATTTGGTCGAAACCAAGTTTCGTGTCTTCAAAAATTGTCTGCTGTCGTTGAAAGATAGTGATTCCCCTTCCAGATTCTTTAAGAAAGGTTCTTGGAGCTGGATTTTAGGGAGGGAGTTCTAGTAAGTCCAAGGGCGAGTCTAGTATTCCGCCCTTTCTGGTCGCTTGCTTCCAATTCCCCCACTCATCCTGATTCAATCCCTCTTGCCTTCCTCTTGCATCTTTCTACATGATGTGGACGTAAGCCTATCTGCACAATCTTCTCCTCCAGCATCCTGTGCTTTGCCACCAAGCCCAACCTCAACTGCTGTCATTGAACATTCAATTAAACCCACTACTTAGAATTAACCTCAAATGGTTACCAGAGGGAAACATGGAATCTTTAAACCCTTGGTTTAACACTCCTTGGTCAGGCTGCGGGGAACTAGATGTGAAATCTAGAAAGCCCCTTTTCATGGTTGTAGAATTTTTTTTTTCATTCTATATTCTATTCAATTACAGTGAGCTCCAAGGTAATTCTTTGTGAGTGGACAGTGTTGACGTGTGTCCTCCGCACCCATTTGAATGAGCTTGTTCAAAGAATGTGCTCTCCTTCTTCCTAAGTTCCTAGTTCCTTTAATGGGAAGCAAAGGCAACGAGACGGCGACTATTGCTCTACAAAAGTCTGTTCCTTCCCTTTGGTCAGTCACTCAAGATCGCTAGTTTCTCATGGAAGCTAGCTTGCTTTAAAGATAGGAAAGGCAACGCCTTTATTCCATTCCTTCATAAACTCAGGAATGGTCGGGCGCGAACCCACGGGGCGGTAACTAGCCTTTAAGGTAAGGAAGGGAGGCCTTGAAATTTCTCGAAAGATATGCTAATGAATCCTTTTATTTTGAGCCTTTTTCCTACTCCTTTGCCTAGTTGGCAGGCAGGAATGATAAATGAAGCGATGGTGTTACGCACACGCAAATGATACCCGCAGGAAATTTATCGCTAGTACTTTAACTCGAAAGGAGTCTGCTCTATCCCAACATCCAGCTCTTTCCTTTCTATTTCCATTTCCCCACGTCCAGGACCAATCTTCTCGGTCATGAGAGCAGCAAAAGGGCTTGGTTCGTCCTTCTGCTGCGCTCCTCTTCAATACCCCCGAGTAGGCTTTCAGCGCCTCATATCTTCAGTTGATTATGTACTTCTTCATGCCCGACCTGGTCGACAGTATAGATACTGTGTAGAGCATCCTGCATGAAGCAAGGCATGTGGGAGGCAAGTCTAATGCGAGTAATTGAATCAATCCGATCTATGGAATTTCCGGAAGAGTTACTCGCCAAAGCAGAGGAAGGCCAAGAAGTCCAGAACTATCACTTTTATATATATATATATATATATATATATATATATACAGGGTTGAGAAGTGTTTCGTCCGGGCCTTTGGGTTGTAATACACTACAACAACTACATTCGCAGAAACTTCCGATGCCCCTCTCAGGTCTTTTTGTACTTGTGAACTTGAAGCCAGCGCCCGCATGCGTTTAGTTTATATTACTTTCTCGCGTGCCCGCGCTTTACCTTGCTCACTATCGTTCACTGGGTTAAGCTCTTCGGGCAAGTCAACCTTTGTAGGGGCCCGGGGAGCAGCCATCAATTGATTGAAAGTGGATTATCAATTGATTGAAAATTTCTTTTTCTTTTCTGAGGTCCCTTTTGGTCTAAAAAGTCCCTTGGGCCGTGGAATCTTTTGTCTTGACGAAGGAAAAGGGCAAGGATTTTTTCGTAATAATAGTGGGCGGGTCTCATGAGATCTATGCCGGCCGTCGGAATCAAACGAAGATCACTTTTCTTGTACTCGGTACACTGAACACCAACCGAATCATGAAGTCAAAGCAAGTAGATCATTCGGCGTCGGAGGGCTAGCCCATTTCAGTTATGCTCATTGACCTTTCGCCTGGTATTTCTTCTTCTTTGCTTAGTGAGGAGTCCTTCTTGTTCACCTCCGCCTCCCGACGCTCCGCTTTATGATGGTATTTCACTTGGAGTAGAAGAATATGGAAAGATTTTGCGCCATTCTTCTCCAGTACCTCTTACCGACCTTCATAAGCCGATACTCCTTTTCCTTTCCAGTACTATTATAAGCCCCTATAACCAGGGAGTTTGGGAGTTTAACTAGAACCTAGATAGAAGCTGCTATCTCTAGTGGCTTAGAAAGTTTCTGCCCCTCGTCTGACCCCGGAGAAACTAGTGATGATTGCCATGAATGCTGCCCTCGAGGACGTGTACAAGGTCTTTGCCGATTCCTATCAACATGGTGCATCTCAAGTGGATTGAATCTTTTCTAGTCTAGAGACTGGCGGGCCCAGAATGCCAAAAGGTGGGGGAGCAAGAGTTGTCACTATATATGTATATAACCACTTGTATTAGCTTTGAAATGTTGTAGAGAATTGTATAAAATCGAAAGAAGACAAAAGAAGAACAAAAGGGAGATTATCGATATGTATTTATATAATATAAAATGCATATATATGTATACACACCTAATTACACACATACATATATATATAGACATTTATATATAAATATATAGATAAATATCAACTGTAGAAATATGTAGAAGGGTGTGGAACCAGCAAAAGACAAAAAAGAGAGTGGCTAGGTGGTGGAAGAGGTAGGATAAATAGGACTTAGCTCCTCATTTACATTTTCTCCCTTTAAGCAAAAGAACACACTAGCATCACACTGAACAACTCTTTACTGCTGATTGTGGTAATCTTCTTATTCATTATTCCCTAAATTTTGTGGAGAAATTAAGTATAAAATGAGTTTAAAGAAAACAAACTGAATATGTTGAAATAGTAGTAGCAGGAAACAATCACATCGATTAGTTTAGTGATTTTTGTGTCTATGAAAATTTTAGGATGTTTTCTACACCTTTGTAGTTTTGTGAAGAAGCTAAATCTTTTTGTTTTAATGGCTAAATCGGAGTGAACATTTATGTTGCCCTATTTCTGCGGTAATCCACACCGAGTGTGTTAAAGACTTTGTAACATGAGTTATAATGGTTCAATTTGCATGTTTCTTAATCGGTTGTACTAAAACCTAAATAATTTGTTATATAAAAATCTGATTCGTATGATTCATGTTGGAAATGAAACTAGATACATATGAGAGTATTTGGAGTGAAAATAATGCATTTATAAATTTTATTTTGGTCTGGAGAGAATTTATAAGTTGGTACACAAATTTTATCAAGTAAAACCATGAACAATAATAAGAGATATTCTTAACACATTTATTCCTAAGATTTAATAAACAAATTTTATACCATTTGAAAGCCTAGGATGTCTAGCTTATCATACTAAAACAACTTTTCAAGTTGGATTAGTATAATTAATGTTGTGATTTAATTAGTGATCAGTGTCCATGCTCACAGGATTCACAGGTTAAAGGGCGGTAAAGGAAATTCTTACAAATATAAACACTGACTTAAATATAGCAAGATATGTACTAACGGAAAGATAGTTGAGTCTAGTTTACGTATAAGAAAATGGGCTAAGGATCTGAATTTTGTAGAACAATATATTAAAAGATTAGTAAGAAAGTCTGAATATTGTCTAATGCTTTATTAAGAAATTACAATATTATCGATATATTGATTATACGTCTTATAACTCATATAGGATACGGGAACAACGTACAAGACTGAACACATCATTTTACTAAGTAAATCATTATGGAATTAAGGTAAGTATAGTGAATTGGATATATATATATATATAGATGTATGATTATGTGTAATGTTGATCGTAAATTGTCATATGCTTAATGGACTATATGGTTGTCTTGTGAAATTGTTGTTATGTGTTATGTCTATATGGTAAATAATTGTGATACACTTCAATTTTGTTGTTGAACGAATATGAATGATGGAGTTTTCGTGAACGATTGTAACATGCTTCTATGTGATTATTGATTGGAGTTGGATTATGAAGTCGTTAATGTGCAGATGGCAAATTGAGATGAATAGATGGCTTAGCTAACCTAGCTAGGCATATTCAATGGTTTACGATGATGTGATTGATGACGAGTTGTGTGTGGTCATGATGATATGATTGATGATGTGATATACGATATGAGCAAATGAATATACAACTAGGTAACATGGCGCGAACGGTACCGGAGTATTCCGGGTAGTGAGGAATATCCTGTGTTAATGGCTACATGCAGCTTGGCCAGTGTGGGGATATAACATACGATAGGTATTCTGTGCCAGCGATGATATAATATTGATTGAGATGATGAGAGCCGACAAAATCATTGAATATACACCAGGTACGTTAAGCAGGGCCCTAAGTTAATAAATCATAATCATGGTGTATTATGATGTAGTTGATGGTGATTCTGGCATTGGTTTTCACATGCTCATTGGTATTGATTACTTTGTGATATTGTGGAAACTGTATAATGAATGTGGTTGATTAGTGTCATTCAATAAAATTGGTCTCCATTTGTATGTGTTCATATGTGTGTGTATATATATATATTTATATATATAGCTAATTAGCTATAATTATTGAGTAGGAAACTCACTCTTTGCCATATACTTTTTTCAGCAGATAAATTGCAGTAACACACCTAGCTAGCTCGTCGCCAGTTGTCAACCTTATTAGGTGGGTCAGCACTGAAGTGTCATCATGAGTCGGAAGCTTTAGCAACATATTTGTGAGAATTAAACTCTATATGAATTGGTATCTTAAGTTTTGTAATAGCTAGAAACTCCACGTTTGTCCTTTTCATATGAAATAGTGAAGTATGTTATATAAATATTTTGATAAGGTATTAACCGATTGAGGTCTATATAGAATATTGATATAAAATGATTTATCTGGTAGAGGTTAAATGTGAATTAATTATGAGATGGTTACTGATTACGGAGGGCTAAATGTCACACCCTCTAATAAAATATGCTCTGAAACCACTAAATGTCACACCTCAAAGATAATATAATTTTTTGTTGCCTAACAGTTACACATTAACAACATTATTTTTATAGATAATATGAACCAGTTCGTAGTTGGTTATATAACATACTCTATCAACATAACTACAGAAGTATTTGCTTCTCTACAACAATTATACATATCTCTTTCACATATAGCAGCGTACAATATTAATAATCTATTCACAAGCCATTCTTTCTCTAATGTATGATTGATATTCTTAAAACTTGTGACATCTTATCATATTGGGGCCCGACCTAACTTGGAATGTACAACATTAACCTATCCCGCAAGAGTGAACACAACCAGAATTTACACCTGAAAAATATTCGCAGATGAGTGAGCCTGCACCTCAATGAGTAAACAACCGGCACAATTTATACATGTAAATTGGTTTAATCTAAACCATTAGAACATCACACATAGAACGTCCAATAAATCAATTCCAACATTTCCAATTTATTCACAAAGTGAGTATCTTATAGCAAGATAATCAAACACATTAATACCTAGTCTGCTTACAAGAGAGTGATATAGTGTCTTTCTCAACCTACTCAATCTCACCAATCATCACATTACGCTAAGTGAATCGCCCTTGGTATGCTACACAGGCTGATTTGCCACACAGGCTAGTATGCCACATAGGTTGAGTTGCCACACAGGCTAGTTCAGATCACCAAAGGGTATCCACATGATAATAATATTCAATTTTCATAACTCCCTTGCTTCCCGTGTCACCGTCTTGTAAACAGCTAGTCACACAAGATAATATAGCATCACAAGTTCCTTTACCAGTATCAATAAAACTCATGGAGCATGAAAAATACACTTTCTCGTCTTATTTCCACCACATCATCATTCAATGGTAAGGCATCAAATCAATCATGCCATTATAGTAATTCATTCCCAATACCATTCATACTCCAAGGTAATGTCAAGAGATAATATGGAGCACATATAGATGACACTAATCGTCTACTTACCTTGCTTTCACGACCTAAGCATTCAACTCAAACCACCCATCAATTATATCCTCCTCATAGGTTATTAGGAACACAATCATAGACTTACATATAGTTATTATCAAGATTAAGAGGAGCATATATAGACATCGCTAATCATCTACTTACTAAATGTACCTATCACTGATGGTCTTAGTTCGTGGTGTGCGTTTCTCCCAATATATCCAGCTTCTAAAATATTCCAAATATATTTATCTAATATAAACAATTTCAGCAATTAAGATTAAAAGATGAATACTTATGTTCCATGTTAATCAATCTCTTCTAAACAGGTTTGGCCTCTGTCCTAACTTACAAGTCTCCTACAGACCAAAGTATAGCTGATAAAAGTTTTATTTTTACTCAAAATATTCTCCTTTGTCTCTAGTTTCATCTCCAACAAGAATCAGGTTAATTGGGTTTCTATATAATAAGTTATCTAGAATTTAGTACAACAATATTTTCATTGCTATATATTAGGTTTTACTACTTCAAAATTCTATAAAACATCACATAGGCACTCAAAAGTCATGATATTCTCAAAATATTATATCCTATTTGTCTAGTTTTATTTTAAGTAAGAATAACATAATTTGAACCTTTATATCTCAAGTTATAAGATTTTTAATACACCTTGTCTGATTTCCCGCAGAAACAGGGCAATAGAATGTTTCCTCCGATTTAACTATTAAAACGAGTGATTTATCATCTGCTCAAAACTAGAAAGTTATAGAGGACATCCTAAAGGTTTTATAGACATAAAAATCACTAATTTTGGACCAATAAAACGCGAGAAAATTGGGATTTTCAGATACTATTTGGACAGAGCTTATCCTGATGCCTTTTTTCCATCTTAATCAGTTAATTTCTTCAAATTCAACTCACACACCAGCTCCTACACGAATTTAGACATGGAATATGAAATAGAACTTACCATAACAGTAGTAAAAGTTTCTAAGCTTGATGAAAATGGAGGATTACACAAGCTTCTTCTTCTTCTTCTTCTTCTTCTTCCTCTCTCTCTCTCTCTCTCTCTCTCTCAACCGCCTCCCCTCCTTTTTTTTTTTTGTTTTATTGATGGTTCTACACCCTTCTACATATTTCTATAGCTTATATTTATCGATATATATATAAGTGTCTATATGTGTGCGTAGTTAGGTGTGTATACATATATATGCAATTTATATTATATAAATACATATTGATAATCTACCTTTTATTTTCTTTTGATCTCTTACAAATCTCTACAATATTCTAAGGCCATGTTTACTTTCTTCTATTGAGTAGTCTTGCAAAATAGTACGCCCCTACTATTATTTAAATTAAGCTCTACAAAATTGTCCTATATTGTTGTTTACAATCATCATCTAGTTTGAGCACTTATCCAATCAATTGTATGGTACAACATTTACTATGTAGAACTCAATGTTGGAGTATGTGTGGTGTTACTTTTTTGCGCTTCAATTAATGTTGGTCCTTTTACATAGTATTTGACTAACACCCACATTCTCATATTCTCCAAATTCATCTTCCGGCAAGCTCCATTCCGAAGCGACGAGTCTTCGTCCCCTTGCAACAAACTCACACCCACCACTCCAACCCCGCCCTTCGCCGCCGCCACCATGGCGATCTCTCCAACCCCAACCGCCGCTGCGCTCTTCCTCGTCAGCCTCCTCTTCCTCCTAGCACCCTACGACACACCCATTTCATCCGACTCCATTGTCTCTGAACTCTCCGCCCTCCATCTCAGTCCCCAATCGGCGTCTTTCACCTCACTGATTCACTCCTTGCTGCATCGTCTCTCTCCCCTCTTCTCGTCCCTTCTTTTTCCTCATTTTCTTCGACGATCATTAGCTCCATTCCAACAACAACAAACTCAGATCTTCTTTTTATTAGGTTAGATCCACTGAACCTGCAACCAAAGACGGTTTTTACTCGGTAAACCTCTAGCAGTAGCTGCATTTTCAGAGATCCATTGCCGTCGAATCTCCCAAAGATGAAGGTTGTCGCAGCATACTTGTTGGTTGTTTTGGGTTGGCAACACCAGTCCCTCGGCGGAGGATTTGAAGGATATCCTCGGCTCAGTTGGCATGGAGGCTGATGACGACGAGATTGAGTTGCTATTATCTCAAGTTAAAGGCAATGACATCACTGAGTTGATTGCTGCCGGAAGGGAAAAATTGGCTTCGGTTCCTGCTGGTGGTGGCGCGATTACTGTGGCTGCACTTGTTGGTGGTGCACCTGCTGAGGCAAAGAAAGAAGAGAAAGTTGAAGAGAAAGTTGAAGAGAAAGAGGAGTCTGATGATGTGAGTTTGCAATAACAATGCATATATGTCCTATTCCTTTATGTTTTCTGGGAATTATTAGTGATAATGACTTCTTTATGTCCACAAGGACTTATATAAAGCACTATTTTGATGGCCTGACTTTGTCTATTTTTTCTTTTGCAGGACATGGGCTTCAGTCTCTTTGACTAAGAAACTGGAAATGTGGCTGTGTACGAAATATGTATAAACAACTTTCCGTTCTTCAGTTTACCTTAGTAGAGAATTTTTCTATATTAATTTTGGATCTGGAATTTTGTCATCTAAACAAGTTGAGGAAGACGATTAAGATATAGTATTGTCAAAGTTGGGAGAGAAGAACCGTAAGAAAAGGGAGTAGGAGAGAACAGTAAGAAAAGGTTTATGGAGTAATTAAACGCCAACTACCACATTAATGATTTGACAGATGTAAATTAATTAATTGTTGAGCGCAAAAATATAAAAATTAAGCTCAAATTGAGGACCTGAATGGAAGGTAAAATTAATATGGGACTTGGTGGGTCCCACATATTGTTAATATGTGGGGGTGGGTCTGGATTGCAGTAGTGCATTTTGTAGGAGTCAGTAGAGGGCCCAAGGATTTAGTAGCGGACTTCAACTTTGATTAGTAAACACTGGACAAACCCCTACTGATCTGGATATGGGGGTTTATCCAGTAAGGTAAACATGACCTAAACCTCCCAACAACTTTTTATTGTTTCAAATTTCAAGTATCTCCAAAAATATATCTTATCAATATAATTTCTAATTAAGTACCAAATACTAAATAAATCAACACACCATTTATCCATTTTATAATGCTAATAAATCATAATTCTATATACGGAATTTCGGGAGTGTCACAAATTGTTATTTTTTTCACAGAGATAATTTGTTCATTTGCAATATCACATCAGATAAATTGCCTCAAACCCATTAAAAAAATTAAGAAAGTTATCCAATGAAAAATAAACTAAATAAATCTAATGATCTAATCCGCAGGATCTAGGAAAATGAAGTTCCAGAAAACTAAGAATTTCCCCCTTGCAATATGAAAACTGATTATGTCATAAACTCAGATCTCTGTTGATATGTCTCCAATACAATTTGAAATAAAATTGTCAAAGTTAGAATATTGAATAAAAGCCATGTTTTTCAATGCTCGATCCAGATAAGAAATTATGACTACTAATAAAGAGGTTAATTTTATTTTATTATATATATATATATATATTTATACTCGAATGAGTACCATATGTCAAACTATAAGTTTTCAATGAATTATATTTTCCCATATAAAAAAGGAAAGTGACAATGAATGCCCCATGAAAACATCAGTCAATTTTGGCCATCCATTATAGCTCATCTTTAGACATTGATTACACCATATCAGTGTTATTTTCTTATTTTATTTTTTGCAATTTTTCTTAAAAATATATATTTAAATAATTAGTTTTGCTAGATCAAATCTTCTAGTCTTTGAAAAACATAATTGCTTTACGATTGTTTTTGAAATAGTTGTCATGCCAGATCAAATCTTTGTATTATTGAAATTCAGATTTCTAATTAAAACTAGTAATTTTGTGCACACTCTATGTGTGTGCAATTTATTTTAGATTATTTAAAATAATATTTATTGTTTAATAAAATCCATATAAAGTAATGATAATAATAATAATAATAATATATTACATAATTTAAAAGATGCATAAAAATAATATAAAAAATAACTAGCAAAAATAATGGGAGAGTAAGAAGTTAATAAATAAATTAATAAATTAAATTAAATATTGAAATTGACACACCCAAAATTGGGAGACACCACTTGGTGCTCTCGTTTAATAATAAGGTATAAATATGTGATCTTAATTAAGTAGCAAATGTTTTAAATGCGCATAAACTATATAGTAATTAATATATAATATGGTTACTTACACTTAGACCCCCTTTAAAAATATGAAATTACACTTTTTCATAAAAAAGTTTTAAAATTACACTTACACCCCTTCCAAAAGTTTACCGTTTACACCTGTCCCCCTTACGTTAGGATTTTGATGAAAAATACTGACGTTAGCAAAATAAATTACATAAATTTTTAAGTTTACTCTTCATTTAACATCCACATGTAATAATTGTGTACTTATAAGGGAAAAATAAAATAATGTTAATCCCACTCTCTATATATACATTACATTTATTCCCTTAATAAGTATAAAAACATACGTAAGAATATTAAATGAGGGGCAAAATCGAAAATTTATGTAATTTTTTTGTTGACATAAATATTTTCCGTCCAAACTCTCACGGAATCGAAAATTTTCGAACGGTAATTTTAAAATTCTTTTGGAAAAAAAGTGTAATCTTTTATTTTTAAAGGGAGTTCAAGTGTAATTAACCCTATATAATAATTAGAAGACAGATAAAATAATGGGAGATTCTTAGACAACAAAATCCTCCATAAACTATCCCCTATGAACTATATATTAATAATGTGATGCACTAAAATATTTTTCATGCATGTGCAACGTTGTGCAAATAGCACATTGCAATCAAAAAAGGACAAATTTTTTGGCTTTGCAGATCTGAAATTAAGATCTGAAATCACACCTCCATAATTGATACTACAAGAAATTAAGACTTATGAAAATACCCTCAAGATTGTAAGTTTATTACGTCAATGCCATCTAAGGAGGTTGAAAGGAAGTTGGAGGCGGAAGTTGCAAAAGGAGTGGGGGACGCGGAATGACGAAGGTGCCCTCGCCAATCTAATCTAGACCGTAGGATTGAGGGAAGTTGAGAGATAACATTGTACTTTCACCCCCTAAAATTTACTATAAATAGGGGGTGAATCTCACTTTGTAATTCACCTTTTTCATGATGAATAAAACATCTACTTTCTACTCTTTCTATCTTTGCATTTCCTTGCGTTGACTCGAGGCAACGTGCTTAGGCTATTCACCTCCCGAATAACACACCATCAGCTTGGCGTCGTCTGTGGGAAACTAGTCTCGGCATCGAAGATGAACACTCGTTCAAGAGCAAAGAGTGCGAGCGCAAAGGCAAGAAGACCGAGAGGAAGAGGTCGAGGCCCACGCCTCGGAGAGTCCACCGGCGCACCGCTAGGAGGAGGAGACGCAGGAAGAGGTCGAGGCCCATGCCTCGGACAGTCCACCGGCGCACCGCCAGGAGGAGGAGAGGAAGGAAGAGGTCAAGGCCCACGCCTCGGAGAGTCCACCTGCGCACCCAGGAGGAGGAGAGGCAAGAAGAGGTCGAGGCTCCCCCCCCAACAGGAGCGAGGCCCACGCCTTGGAGAATCCACCTGCGCACCCAGGTGGAGGAGAGGCAGGCAGAGGTCGAGGCTCCCCCCTAGCAGGAGTAAGGCCCACGCCTTGGAAAATCCACTTGCGCATCCAGAAGGAGGAGAGGCAGGAAGAGGTCGAGGCTCCACCTCCACCCCCAGTTATTCAGATAACTCTCGAGACTCTTCGCCAGTTGGTGGAGGGTGCATCCGCCCAAGCCGCCAAGCCGCCGGAAGGGCCATATAGGAAGATAAAGGGTCCCCTTAGGGCATAAGGAAGTAAGCATGAACGCGGACATGTGCCCCCAGGGGATTTAACTCAATACACCCCCCGGACCTCACGGACTCAAATGCTCGATGCAACCAAGCAATAAGGATTGGGATCGAGACCGTAGCTCGAAGGAATGCCACTACTTGGAGAAGGAGGTCGAGGAGTTGATCCGAAGAGATTACTTACGAGAATTCGTGGGACAAATGAAACAAGAGCTCATGGGAACCACTTCTGGAGACAGGTACGTGGTATGTGGGAGTGAAGCAGGAAGCAGAATGAGCTAGCAGGGACAACCTCCCAACCGCTTGAGTTATGAGGGTTACCTCGGGAGGCCCAATAAGAATAGATACGAAACAAGAGTCGCTCAGAGAGCAAGGCAAGCTGAAGGAGTTGCGGTGAGAGCAAGCATGAGTCACTCAGAGAGCAACGCAAGCTGAAGGAGTTGCGGTGAGAGCAATAGGACGCGATGCCAAACTGTATCATCTGTGGCAAGAAGGCAGCAGTGTCGCCAGCAGATCCAAAAACAAGTCGGAGTGTGATGCGCTGAGCAAGGGGAGGAAAGCTGACTTGCATTGCAGGAGCGACATATGCAGGGGGAGAAAGCAGGAGTGGCATATGCGAAGGCAGATAGCGACTTCCAACTTGTAGTCAAGCAGTAGGAGGGAGGCTGCGAAGCTAGGAGAGCAGATGACCAAGTACTTACCAAACATCCAAGCGTTAAGAAGGAAGTTCGGTGAGTTCATCCCAAAATAAATCCCGTGGTCATGCAAGGAAGAGGTGAACGGACTCTTTAAATAAGCCAGCTCATTGCCTCCTTCGTAGAGCGAGAGAATAACCCTACAGAGTCAAGAGCGACACGAAGTGGACGTAGTGTGGGAAGAAGCCTTGACGGTGAAGAGCGTTTCATCAAGCTGGGAAGAAGGTTTGAAAGAAGATTGAGAATTGGGGATTTTGCTTCAAGTGTCCAAATAACCTCAAGGAACCTCAAGGAAGTAAGGGTAAGTCAAGCTAGGTCAGCAGAGCTCATGGTAATTGGAAGTAAGCTACATAAGAGAGGCTTTTTGCAAACCTCATCTTGGATACGTCGACGAGGATTAAGCAGAGTAGGAAGAGGAAGGCCGCGTAATCACTCCGGAGGTAGAGTATTAGAATGCCAGGCCCCGAAGCGGGGACACCTCTAGCCTATAGAGCGTAAGGATGCATGGAACTTAGTGAAAGACTCTAAGGATGCCAGGAACATGCCGACATCATTCACGCCCTAGAGCAAAGTATGGACCTTCGCAACATCCCGTTCGGACGGGCAGGCGGAAGTAATCAGCAAGGTATTTTTCCAAAATTTGAAGGCGAGGCTAAAAGATGCCAAAGGCAATTAGGTAGAGGAGCTTCCGGGAGTCGTATGGGCATATCAAACCACCCCACGTCGAAGCACAGGGGAAACCCCGTTTAGTCTGGTCTACGGGTCAGAAGCCGTGGAGATTGGAGGAAAGACACTCAGAGTGAAGTGCTACGAGCCGACTAGCAACGAAAGTGAAAGGGGAGTCGACCTGGATTTTCTAGAGGAACTAAGGAGCAGCACAAATGTCAGGACTGGAGCATACAAAACGTTGAACTAAGGAGCAGCGCAAATATCAGGACTGAAGCATACAAAACGTTGATGGCGAGAGCCTACAGTAACAGAGTTAGACATCGAGGCTTCCAAGTGGGCGACCTTGTGTTGAGGAGGGCTGATGCCACAGGTAACATTAGGAAGCTGGACGCCAAATGGGTTGGGTCGTATCAAGTGATTGAGATTGTGGGGAAAGGAACGTACCGCCTGCAAAAGTTGAATGGACAAGAAGTACCGCGTATATGAAACGTAGTCAACCTAAAGAAGTATTTTGTATAAATTCTCTCATTTTAAGATTTGTAAGAAGCTTTAGTTTAAGAATTTCTTGTACATTCTGTTATGATAATGAAACATCTTTTTTCCTATTGACAAGTTTTTTCGCTTCTGTGTTTTATTTTTTGGAAGAGGGGGATGACCCTTCACGTATAAGTTTATTGATGAAAGGGGGATTGCCCCACATAAATACCCAGTTGTCACGAGGGGGATTGCCTCTCGTAGGGGGATCGCCCCTAGCATTTGAAACATCATCGAAAAGAGAGGGATTGCCTCTCATAGGGGGATTGCCCCTAACATCTGAAACATCATCTAAAAGAGAGGGATTGCCTCTCATAGGGGGATTTCCCCTAGCATCTGAAATATCATCTAAAAGAGATGGATTGTCTCTCATAGGGGGATTGCCCCTAGCATCGAAAACATCATCTAAAAGAGAGGGATTACCTCTCAGAGGGGGACTGCCCCTCACATTGAAGTTCTATCTAAAACAGGGGGATGGCTCCTCACATTAACATTCTATTTGAACATTAACATTCTATCTGAAAGAGGGGGATTGCCCCTCAAATTGAAATTTGATTCAAAAAGACGGGGGTTACCCTTAATATTTAGTTAGCTCAACACTTCGCTTATAAGGTATTTAGTTTTGATATTTTATTTATAAAAGGGGGATTGCCCCTCATATTGATATCCAGCTTAAAAAGAAACAACTTAACGTAATAAGCAATAGAGAAGCAAAATTTGATAACATAGTAAAAAAGAACCCCTGCGAAATTCCAAAAATATTTTGATAAGATGAACTCTTAAGAAGTTTCTCAAATGACAAAAGAACTCCCGCGAAGTTACAAAGTGTCCCAACCAAGGGAACTCCTACAAAGCTTTCGAAGAGATCAACATGATGCGTCATGATGCGAGGTGATCTAAATGTGATGCAACACAACACAATTACAACTACCATCAAAGGGGCGAGGTCCCCCTCGCCTCAACGGTGGCATACGATGTGGTAGAGGATGAGGGAGCGAGCAACCACATCTCCCTTCCTTGACGAAAGGCGAGAACAGACTCGCGAATTGCGCTTGTAAAAACAACACACCAAGCCTCTAGGAAGAAAACGTTTACAACTGTGGAGAGGAAGGGTTAGAAGGACGAGTTCTTAACAACTCACCCAAGGATGAACAAAATATCGAAAAGCCACAAGAGAGGAAGTGGCGCCAAGATCCCGCAAACGCCGGAAGAAACTCTTCGAAGTACGCAAAAGGATAAGGAGCGGAGTGGCTGACACGTGACCTCGAGGTTTGAAGCGGGGGGCTTGCGCTATCGAAGGAAATCAAGGAGTTGTCAACTTTTTTCCGACTCTAATTTCTGAAAAATCTAGCAAATCAGATGAACGTTCCTGGCGCCCTAAACCAAAATCACTTCGTGATCGAAATCGACCACTTCAGCAAGCAAGAGAGGAAAAAGGAGGGGCAACAAGACACCCTCAATTGAAATCCGACCGAGGCAGGGGGCCACTGCCAGACTCTGGCTGAGGCGTCTCTCCTCGACCAAGACTTGGCCGAGGCATGCGCCACTGGCCGAGGCGTGCCTCGGCCACGTTTAGGTCGAGGCATGTGCCTCGGCCACGTCCAGGCCGAGGCACGCCTCGACCAGGCCATTATCCACCATTGATGGATCCGCCATTGACGGACCCCTGACGACGCCTCATTGGACATTTTCTTGAAGTGCGTGACATCCTAAAAATCTTTCGGACTGGCAAATTATTTATGTTTCTTCCAGATTAACGAATGATGACTTTTGGAAGTCGAACAACGAAAACTACTGCAAGGAAAGAGATGAAGAGCCATATACTCGAGCCAACTCGTTTCGACATCTTTCTGGAATGTGGCTGAGACCAAGTAGACAGACCAAACAAAACAAGAGAAAGAAAGTCAGAGTACCCCACTAAGTGTATACATAGAAGACAGGGACTCCCAGCCAGGGAATGAGTTGAACCAAGAGTAGTCTCGAAAGAGAAAGAGCCTATATGAAGAAGGGTCCCAAGAAGGAAGAAACCCGTGGCAGAAGCAGAAGGAACAAGAAGGAGAAAGAGCTCCAGTAGAAGAAGGAATCGTGCCAAGAGAAATCCTAGGAGAAAAAGACTCTACATCAAAAGGGAGCATTATCAAGAAGAGGAAGATGAATCAGAATCAAATTATGTGTTAGAACTTCCAAATTTTCCAGAAGCATTTGGAAGTTGGGTGGCTACTGATAGTGCAAGAAATTAAGACTTACGAAAATACCCTCAAGATTGCAAGTTTATTATGTCAATGCCATCTAAGGAGGTTGAAAGGAAGTTGGAGGCGGAAGTTGCAAAAGGAGTGGGGGACGCGGAATGACGAAGGTGCCCTCGCCAATCTAATCTAGACCGTAGGATTGAGGGAAGTTGAGGGATAACATTGTACTTTCACCCCCTAAGATTTACTATAAATAAGGGGTGAATCTCACTTTGTAATTCACCTTTTTCATGATGAATAAAACATCTACTTTCTACTCTTTCTATCTTTGCATTTTCTTGCGTTGACTCGAGGCAGAGTGCTTAGGCTATTCACCTCCCAAATCACACACCATCAATAATAATAATAATAATAATAATAAAGTGTTTAGTATTGTGTGTTTTCTGCAATAATTTATGATATTCTTGTCATCTCCGTAGTATATTTTAATGAATTTATAGTAGAATAGCATACATCAAGAACTAATATATGTTTTGGTCCAATAATTGAGGTTAAATTATGCTTTGGTCCAATAATTGGGGTTAAATATTATAAATAAAAAAATAAATATATATGTATATTTATCTAAGAATTGTATATCAACTGAAAAAAATGAGATATATTAATTTTGCATTCTTCAAAAAAGAAAAACATGTAGGCGTAGATGTATGTAGGTTTGGAAGAAAATAAGATCTAATACATATTATATAACCTCATAAATCCTAATTCAATGTATATACTACAAAACACCACTACAAAAAAAAAAAAAAAAAAAAAAATTCATTGGAAAGGTATTTGAAATGGCCAGTTATATTTTTGTAATATGTTTAATTAATTTGGAATGGCCTCTATAATGGTCAGAATTCCGTTGCTTTGAGAGGCGTTACAAAATATTTGTAATGGTCTCGTATTTGGAATGACCAGTTATATTTTTGTAACATGTTTAATTAATTTATAACGGCCAGACTTCCGTTGCTTTAAGAGGCTTTACAAAGTATTTGTAATGGTTTTGCCTCTTACGAAACCGTTACAAATTGCACTGGCTTTTGAACCAGCTGGGATAACCGTCATAACTTATCACCAGGTGTAGAAAAAAGAGTGGGTAAATTACATTTTTAGTCCCATAAGTAGACTCGTTTCTAGTTTTGGTCTCATACTGTGGAGAATTCACACATTACATCCCATATGTGCATTTTTTTTCCAATTTTAGGATCAAAAGGAATTTTCGTTAATTGCTAACAGCAGAATCACGTGACTCGCACACCTCCGTTAAATTGCTCGGGGTAAATGATATTTTTGGTCCCATAAGTGGACCCGTATCTAATTTTGGTCCCATAAGTGGATCCATTTCTAATTTTGGTCCTATAGTATGGGACCAAAATTGAAAAAGGGTCCACTTATGGGACCAAAAATGTAATTTACCCCGAGCAATTTAACGGAGGCGTGCTAGTCCGTTAGGAATTAACGGGAAACCTATTTTGATCCTGAAATTGAAAAAAAATTGGACATATGGAATATAATGTGTGAATTACCCACAGTATGGGACCAAAATTAGAAACGGGTCACTTTATAGGACCAAAAATATAATTTACCCAAAACAAGAGTTGTAACTATGTTGGAAGGACCATCATAGAAAATAGGCTAAACTCCCATTTACCTCCATGTGTTTTGCTGAAAAAGCTAAAAATCCCCTGTGATTTGAAAATAGGCAAATAAACACCTCATGTTTTGTTAAACTCAGCAACTATATGTCATAAAATTTCACAGGAAATAATCATCATAAAATGCACAGAAATTACCAAATAGTTTCAGAATTTAAGAAAAAACACAAACTAATTTACAACTGATTTTAACCTAATTTACAAAAAAAAAAAATCATCATAAAGTACAGAAAAAAATTAGAAATTAATTTACTAACCTGGTAGACGGTGCCTGGCGACGGAGGGTGGTGGTGGCGAGGCAGCAACGGAGGGTGGCGGCGACAAGGACGACGGAGGGTGGTGGCGGCGAGGCAGGAGATAGAATGGTGATGAGGCAGCGACAGAGAGTGGTTGTGGCGAGGCGGGGACAGAGGTTGGGGGAGAGGGGGATTTGCAGCAGAAAGGGGATAGAGAGGATCTGGAGAAGACGAAGATAATTGGGACACATCTAGTAAGTATTCTTTTTATATTAGAGTTTTTGAACGGCCACGGCCGTTCCAAAAACTGGTTCAAAAGTAAAAAAAAAATGATGTCGTACACACTAAATCTTCTATGTATCCGTTCATACAGTTGTTCCAAAAAGAGCTCCAGAACTTCTATCCATATACAAGACCGTTCCAAACGGAGTTACAAAACATATGTACATTATTTTATTGATTATCCATACCAAAAGGAGTTGCAAAACTTCTATATAACATTTGTCTTAAACATAAAAGTATACAATGTGTGGAATAACACATTTGAAAAAATAATAACCGTTACAACTGAGATTGATACATGGTTACAATATGAAATAAATTTGTATATTCGTAATTGTTAGTATTGCACTGATATAACTATCATGGTATATTGTTGTACTGCATCGCATAATTAGACCGTCAAAATTCAGATGAGACTGTTAGATAGATCAAACCAACAAAAGAATACATTCAATGAAGTTCTGGACTAAATTGGTATATAGTTGTCGAGATATCGTACCCGGAACATAAACGTAGTTTTTCAAATCGGATCATTGAATCAGGCCATGTGATTTTAAATCAGGCCGTCAGATATGATCAAGTGGACATAGTCTATTATTTATTTAAGTTTGGTATAATTCTGGTGCACGAATTTTGAGATATCGTACTTGGAAATATAAGTTTTAGAACTTAAACACATTTTGTAATGACTTTATTCATTGATGTGGATATCAAAATTTTGGAACGGCTTTTGTACCATTACTCGAATGACCATTTAGAATTTCGTATCCGTCCAAATTTTTAAAGTTTCCTGACAAAATAGTAAAATGGAAAGTGAATAGCCCGATTTTTTCAACAATGTATGCCTCGACAATGAACATCTCAACGTGTACTTTGTTCTTTACCTTCTTCTTCAAATCATGTAGGAACCTCTCAAATGGGTACCTCCACCTATATTGCACTGGCCTCCCACGCGAACCTCGTATGACAGGTGAACAATGAGGTGCTCCATTGAGTCGAAGAAAGCTGGAGGAAGTATTTTCTCCAGGTTGAACATAATGACGGCTACACTATCTTCCAACTCTTGCAGCTTGGTGACATCAAGCCTCGTAGAACATAAGAGCTGGAATAGCAAACTCACCTCCATTAATGCGCTCCACGCATGTTCAGGAAGCATCTCATGGAAGGCAATGGGAATCAATTTCTACATGACTATGTGACAGTCATGGCTCTTCATGCCATGCATCCTCAACTCTGTCATGTCGATGCAACGAGCAATGTTAGATACATAGCCATTAGGAAGCCTCAAACAATGAATTCAACATAGCCTCCTCTTCTGCTCCTTCGTCAGGGTACACACTCCTAGCGTTTGGTCCCCATTCTTCTACCTCAAACTCCGGTCGATTACATATAATTTTTAAGTCATCCCTTGCATTCAGATTGTCCTTCGTTTTTTCATTTATGTCCATCACGGTATTGAATATGTAGTCAAACACATTCTTCTCAATGTGCATGACATCAAGGTTGTGCCGTATCAGATGCGTTGCCCAGTATGAAAGATTCTAGAACATGCTTTTCTTCATCCACTTGTAGTCGGTACCGTATCCTAGTGGGACTGTATTTGGTTCTTCAATGGCAAGATTGAAGTCTGTTACCGAATCAGGAATTTGCTCTCCAATCAGCCTTCTACGTGCAACGTTTCTTTCACTTGATTTTTAGTGAACGCTTGTTCATTGCAGTACAGATGATCCTGGGGGAAAAACTGTCTATGACAGTTAAAGTAGCACGCCTTCCTATTGTGCTGAAAAATAGAATCCCCGTGTGTCATCCGTACAAACTGGACACCTCATAATACTAGTGGTACTCCATCCAGACGCCATCCTATAAGCGAGTAGGTCGCTCACAGTCCACACCAACGAGCATGCTCCATGAATGCTTGATTTGTGGTACTGTCGTGCGTCCATGCACCCACATGCCACAATTGCAATAGCTCCTTGATCAACAGCTCCAAGTACACATCGATCAGACTCTTCGAATTGGACGGGCCAAGTATCACCATTATGAGGAACATATACTCTGACTTCATGCACATCCTTGGTGGGAGATTGTACGGTGTAAGTATAATCGGCCAACATGAGTACGTACGACCATACTATCCGTGCAGCGAAAACCTATCTGTGCACAACACCAACCTAACATTACGAGGCTCTAATGAAAAGTCGGGATATGTTTGGCCAAAATGCCTCTCAAGCCTCTGCATCGGATGGATGACATATGGAGCCCTCCTCCGTCTGATGTGTGGCATGCCACGTCATATACTCCGCAGTCGCTGTCGAAGTACACAACCTCTATAGTTGAAGAGTAAGCAACATATACCTAAGAATGCATACGGGGACTTCTAGCGGCAGGGGTCTCGCTCCCTGGTCGGCTTGTCCCTAGCGTCTCCACAAAACTTGTAGTAGTCCAGATCAATGTCGTCCTTCCAGTACAACATGCAACCATTTTTACACGCATCAATCTTTTCAATGGGTAAACCGAAATCCCTTATCAACTTCTTCATACTGTAGTAACCGAGAGGTGGAGTGTGATCGTGGGGCAATATATTATTAGCCCACTTGGACAGTTGATCATATGTTCGCTCGAAAAAAATTTCCTCGGTCTTTATTCACCAAATCAGCAACTGTCGCCAACTACGATTAGGTACAACCGCTCCACAACGGCTGGTCGGCAGCATGCACTGCATAAAAATATGGTATAACAACTCTGACACATAATCATAGGACCCACCCCCGTACCATGAACTAGGACTGATATCAGTAGGATAGGACCTCGTATCATCATCAGGCACACCCTCGTGATAAGAAAAAAAAAATAAGCTAGGCCGGTTGCATCAAAAACCATCCTCTGCGCCCAATTTATCTATTGGTCATCACCCCAATGCGAACTACCCTCCTCCTGAGTAGCTGAGGTTTGCTCCTCCTACACTGGAGGGGTGGTCACAGCATCAAAGTACTCATGCACCCTCTCCTCGCCATGCGAAGTTCAATTACAATATTCCGGCTTAAACTCTCGCGTATATAAGTCAAAATTGACCTCATCACGTGTTTTGAACCTTTGGTTTTTGCACTTCGAACACAAGAATCTAATCTTATCTCCAACCATATGTCTATGCTAAAACTGAAGCCATTCTATGAAAGTCTTAACACCATCCTCAAACTCCAATGTAAGACCCCCATATTCGAGGGGTTCTTCTCATACATCCATCTCCTCAACTATCTTAACATGATGATCACTATATATACACATACATATATATAATTATATTTCGACCTATATAAATAAGAAACAATAATAATTAAACTGCATTTTACTTAACCTAAAGGGTTCAAGTTGCTACCTGTACCACCAACTTAAGAGATCAACGTATAAAATGACGCAATTCTACCCGATCAGGTGTATATGCACGAAAATCAGAGAGAGATTGAGAGTGTGTGTATAGTTAATCAATTCTATAATAAAATAAATAAATAAAATAAAAGTAACATGCAACATATATATATATATATATATTTATTTATTTGGAACGACTCTTGCAACAGCTTTATGGTCTACAAAAAATAGTCGTTTGACTATAACCATTAAACAGACTAATTATCATTTTGCACCGACTTCTGGGATGACTTTTGACGTGATCAACTAGCCGTTAGACTCAGTGAATATTGCAACAGCCTTTGGAACAATGTATTACCTTCAAACAAAAGCCGTAGTTCAGTTATAATACAATTTTAAACGTTGTTTTGTACAACATTTGGAACGGAAGGTCTTGTATTTTGCGTAGCCCGTAACTAGTCGTCCCAAAAGCCGTTGAACACAACAGTTGTTCTTCTGGGACGGCCATTGGGTAATACTCATTCGTGACTGTTAGGGCAGTGACAATAGGGGGAGGGGCGGGCGCAGGGAAGGTGGTTTATAAGACCCAAGCTTTCCTTTTCCTAACTACACACTTTCTTAAAGACATGCGTGAGGCTAATATAAAGGCAAACGAGCAACACTTAGCATAATGGAAATACACGTTACATTATTTTATCTTTTATGTGGGAATGAGGCCGTGTTCCCACCCCAAGCCCTTTCCCTTAGAGGCTGATTATGTTGGCACCCAATTTAGGCCTATCAATGCGTGTGTATTGCCCTATTCAAACTCATACCTAATAAATACTCATAGTTGCTACTTATACACCCTAGCCATAGAATACCCATGAGGTCTTACTCATGTTATACACAATATAATTGGATCCGATTTTGGCCTTACCTGTGAACGAAACAACTATACATATATATTTTTTATAATAATATTACTATAACATATTACTAAATTAATTTATTAAAAATATTTCATGAACTTTCAATCTATAAAATAAATTAAAATTTGTTCGAAGTTTTACCATATGAAAATTAAACAATATCGTTGAAATATAAATAATGATCTTGATTTTGTTCAAATAATATACCATTATTAATCAAATACACAATTCACATAGATTTGAGATATTAACGAAAATTGAGGAACTAGTCGAAAAAAAATGAAGTATAAAAATCATATTTTAACTTCAGAATAATTTTTTTTATTATCCATTTGAAATTCTGTTCAACTTTCGTTTGATGAGTTTTTTACATTGCAAATTCAAAAAAAATTTATTTGCTCCATATATTAGTCGAGTCTTAACTAATATAAATTTCTTATGTATTTTTTCTTTTCTAAAACTATCATGTTACTTTCAAATAATATTATCATAACTTAATTTGGAGTTGTCACTACGAGAATAAAATAGAAACTCTTGAATATTTTTTCAATATCAGTACGAAAGACAAATTAATAGACTACGTACAAAATTCAAGAATTTTATATGTCAAGTAAATCGCGACAAAAAAGTTATTTTCCAAATATTTACAAATTCAATGCTTTTAAGTTAATGGATAAAATCTGGATTCTATCTATATCCAAAATATTTACTTAGGTCCGAATTTTGATATTTACTATTATAGTGGGTCTAGTTTTAGGTATATTTCGTCCATTAACAGGTTTAGCATCCATCCCACAAATTACAACAAGCAGTTTAAATTAGTTTATAAACTTCTGAAGTGTATAAAGTCAAAACAGATAAACTTGCAAAATAAGACACCATCACATTGAAGATCGTGTTAAATATATCTACACTTTATTATTATTGAAGAGCACCTCTTTGGTGTGTCAAATTTTTGGTCTCTAATTTTTTTTTTATTTTTAAAATTATAACAATATTTTTCCTTTTCTCAAGTTTCTCCAACTCTCTCCCACTCTTCTCTTAATAACTTCCCATAACTGTTTATTTAACTAACATGAATATGTTAAAAAATTAATAATTATATTATTTGATGTGTTGGTTAATATATTTAATTTTTCTTTATAATATATTTTAAAGCAAACAAAAAATATGTATTACACGCACACAAGAACGAATGTGTGTGCACAACTAATTAAGTTTTTAAAATAATTATTTTTTTAAAAATAAATGAATTAGATTAGAAACATAAAAAATATTAAAAAAATGAGAAAATAATGAAAAAAAATGAGAGAAGAAAAAGGGATGTAGAAGTTGATAAGAGAAAAAATAAAAAGTTGAGAAGAGAGAGAAAAATAAGAAGTTGAGAAAAGGAGAAAAAAATAATAAAATATTAAAAAAATAAAAAAAAATGGCAGATCAAATTTGAGAGAGACACCAAAGAGGTGCTCTTCCTTAATATAATAGTATACATAATAATAATAATAATAATAATAATAATAATAATAATAATAATAATAATAATAATAATAATAATATATAATAATAATAATAATAATAATAATAAAATAATTATAATAAATATTTTTAATATATTTCCAAATATATATTTCAAATATTTTTAATATATTTCCAAATAGATATTTATATATTTTAAGAAATATATTTATTTAGATATTTAAAATATATTTTCATGTTAATATTATATTTTTAAGATAAAAATTAATATTAATTATACTTTCTTTTAAAAAACATATTAATTAAACATCGATATTTTTATACATAAATTTTCTATGATAACACGAAAATATATATTAGTTGTTTAAAAATATTTAATACATTGTAATATTAATATCATTTTATATTAAAATACTTTCAGGTATACACATCATAAAGTATTGTTGGGCTAAAAGAGCATGAACAAGGTGGTTTTAGCTTCAGTTGACCAAGGTTCAAATCCCATGAACGACAAAAAATTTCAATCATTTAATTGTGTGCCACATCAACACTACATCATCAGTTTCCTTGTTTAAGTGGCAATTCCGACGGACATGTAGCAAATTCCGGCAAAAATTGCCAGTAAATTATCTGAAAATCCTAAATCGGATTACATTTTCACCTTTTTACAAGTTAGTGGTAAAAATATGATAATAGTAGTACTTAGAGGACTAAAATTAATTTGGGACAAAATTAAAGGACCAAATTTTTTTTTCCCTTCTTTAATATGTAAAACATCATAAGACCACGAAAATTATTCTATAGTCAATATCGTAGGATGTTTCTGGAGGTTTGAGAATAACTCATACAATGATTAATGTTGGTAATTTAATTGATATGTATACTTTTAGGCTAAATTGCATTTACTGCTCCGTATAGAAGGAGTGGCAAAATAAAGATCTTAAATATAGGGGTGGTAGATACTGCCCTGGAATTAATTTTTTTTTGGCAATTCCAGAATTACGGCTACCGAATTTTTAAAAGTGGCCGAAATTTGCTGATGTGGACAAATTTAGGGTTTTTTAAGTTGGGAAAAAGCTGTTTGGGCATATTTTAAAAATATCCTGCCACATAAGCACTGACATGGATATCACGGGGATCTCCGTGGCTAGCTTGTTGTAATTTTTAATATTTTTGCTATCAATACAAAAATGTATTCGCTGCAAGACGTGTGATTAATTTACTGATTCCACTGCATTATATTGTCGATTGTTGGAAAATTGTTGTTGTTTTTGTTGACAGCCGTGCGAGGCGTTGGTGGAAACTCGATTGGTATTGCTGTCGGTTGACGGAACTAGTCGTTTGCTGTGGACTACAAGCCACACAGTGCCCCTTTCCCCGCATTGCGGAAGGTATATTAGCCGTCGTGGTATGTCGGACCTACATATATTACATAAATAATCTTTTATGTTTTAAATATATATATGTGAGTTGGTATCACAAAAAGTTGGTGCAACGTTGTCATTAACTGCTATTTATGAAAATAGACTTTACTTTTTATATTAATAGAGATATTAGTAATTTTTGGCACATACTATTTATGTGTGTGTGCAACTTCTATAATACTATTTAAAATAAAATATTTATAAATTTTATTATTTTATAAATATATATAATAATAATAAATTAATATTAAATGTATAAAAAATAGAGAGAGAAAAGATGAATGTATATAAAATAAATAAATAACTATTAAAAAATAATGTGTGAGTGAGGAGTTAGATGAGAAAACAAAAAAAATAAATTAAATGAGAAAAATACAGACTAAAAAGGGGAGAGACACCAAAAAAGTATTTCCTCTTAATATATACTAGTAAAAAATGCATACTCAATGCGTGTGTAAATACAATAATATTTTATTAAACTAAAATTTATTATCAAAATGCAATTTAGTAAGATAAAATAGATAAAACAAATGAATAAAAAAAATCATATATAAAAATATGGGGTAAATTTTAGTAACACCTTGAGATTACACCAAAATACACAAATATCGCCTGTTTTTTGTAAAATTATAGTTACACCCCCTGAGGTTATAATTGTATTATAATTACACCCCCTATTAAAAGACAAAGCTTACACTAATACCCCATGAAAAAATATTACATTAACACTCCTAAGGGGGTGCAACTGTAATTTTAAAAAAGATAGAGGGTGTTTATGTAATTGGACTTAATCTCAAGAGGTGTCAATGTAATTAACCAAAAATATGATTAATGGGATAATAAATGGGATAGAAGTAGTTACTTGAACATGGCATTTAGAAAAACAAAATAAATAATTAAATTCTAAAAAAAATAAAATTGACGAACCAAAATTTGGGAGACAACAAAAGGATACTTTCCCTTAATAACAAGGTATATGTATAGTATAGAACTATATATATATATATATATGGGAAAAATGTAATTTTAGTTCACTAACATAGGAGTGGTGGTACTTTTGGTCCAGGACTATTCCCAAATAGCATTTCAGGACACTAACTTTTAAAAAAATTGCAAATGACGTCCAAAGTACCCTATTTCACGGATCAATCACGCACAATGCACGTGACCCTCAAAAATTGAGGTTTTCTTACGTCTCCGGCCAAATTAGCCTACGTGGCATATTAAATACATCGGATGTTGATGTGACAAGTCTGACATGTTTAGTTTTAACATGTCAGACTTGCCTGCCAATTCACCTTGTTCAAAAATTAAACATGTCAAACTTGTCACATCAGCATCCATCGTATTTAACAAGCCGTGTAGACGAATTTGGCCGGATATGTCAAAAACCCCTAATTTTGGGGGGTCACATGCATTGGCGCGTAACAGATTCCGGCGAAATTAGGCCACTTTAGACACCAATTGCAATTTTTTAAAAGTTACTGTCATGAAATACTATGTTGAAACAGTCCTGGATCAAAAGTGCTACCACCCGTATGTTAGTGGACTAAAACTACACTTTTTCCTATATATATTTATATATAATCAGTCCAGCGCTACATACAAGACCTGGAAATGGACCTGTTAACATGGCAGCTCGCGACCTTGCTTGTTCTACTCGTCATTCTCTTGATAACTCCTTTCTACTCTCTGATAATTAGCACAGGCAACAAAAGAATTCTCACCAAAAACTTACCTCCACAGGCAGCCGGAGGATGGCCTATAATCGGCCACCTGCGTTTGCTTTCCGGGGTCGAGCTACCTCACATAATCCTGTCAGACATGGTAGACAAATACGGCCCGATTTTCAGTATTCGTTTGGGCGTGCACAGAGCGCTGATCGTGAGCAGTTGGGAAATAGCAAAAGAATGCTTCACCACCAACGATATGATCTTCTGCGATCGCCCAAGAACCACAGCGATTAAGCACATGAGTTACAATTACGCCATGTTTGGGCTCGGAAAATACGGCCCGTACTGGAGGGAGCTTCGCAAGATTTCCGTGCAGAAGCTGCTATCCAACCGCAAAATTGAAACGCTTGGACCTTTATACGTAGCCGAAATCAGGGCCCTGATGAGATCCTTGTATAATTCATGCGCTGGCAACGGCGACGGGAAGCCGCCGTCGCCGGTGGAGATGAGGAAGTTGTTCCGGGACCTGAGCGTGACCGTGATGGTGAGAGTAGTTGCGGGGAATACTGTACGGAGTGAGAACAAGGTTTTGGGGGAGATTAATGAGAAATGGCATGAGCCGATAACGGAGTTCTTGAGGGCGATGGGGGTTCTGACTGTACCTGACGTGCTCCCGTATTTGAAGTGGTTGGATTGGTTTGGAGAAACAAGCAAGGCGTTTAAGAAGACGGGGAAAGATATAGATAGCTTAGTACAAGGGTGGCTTGAGGAGCACAAGAAACTCAGGACAACTTCTGAAAGTGATGAAAGCTTCATGGCAGAGATGGTGCGTGTTGCTGATGGGATTGCTGGGGAGTTCCCTGACTATGACGCTGATACCATAATCAAAGCTACTTGCCAGGTAAATAAAACTAAGAGTAAATTACAAGGATCCATTATGAAGTTAGATTTAATTACATATGTAATTATCTTTGAAATATGGGTAAGTCGCAGCCATCTTCCTTAAAATTTAATTAATTATAAATATTTTTTTGTTGTTTGAAAAATTTTAAATAACATATTACATTAATGTCGTCTAACAATGTCTATTCAATTAGTCTCTGTTAGGTTTCCATTCAATTTTTTTTTTGTGGTGAACTGTCTAAAATACCCTTTTAAAAAATAACTTATAATTTTATATATTTTTAGAATTTTTTAAAATATTTTTATAAACTAATATTCTCTATGAATTATTTAACTTACCCACTCTAAGATTTTTTTTTTACATTTTCTTCAAATATTTTTTTTAAAGAATAAAAAATTAAACAAGAGTAAAATAGTACTTTTCACATCATCATTTAGAGGCTACATAATTATTTTCTATTTGAGGGAAATATTAAAAAAAATTTAAACAACGAAAAAATATTTATAATCATGTCAAATCTTAGGGGAGGAAGCTGTAATTTATTTTTTAAATATTCCATGTACTAATCACAGGAGTCCAGGATATTGTACTGTATTCATAATGTAATTGGTTAATTATTTTTTCAAACAACAAATTATTCACATAATAAGTATAACTTTAATACCATATAAAATTACTTGAATTTGGTCAAATTAGATTTAAACTAGCCTTCCTTTGATACATACTATAAATATCAAACCAGGGTGGTTATAATTAAGCAAATTTAATGTTACTATGAAATAATCAAGACTTTCATCAATTTTGTAGACAATGATGTTAGGAGGAAGCGCTACAACGGCGACAATTCTTATGTGGGCTTTGTGTTTACTACTCAAAAATCCGCACATCCTCAGAAGGGCTCAAGAAGAGCTAGACAGGCACGTTGAGAAAGAAAGACTAGTAAAAGAATCAGACATTGAAAACCTAGTTTATATCCGAGCCATAATCAAAGAAACACTACGGCTCCAACCAGCGACGCCACTATTGCCACCGCGGGAGTCGGTGGAGGATTGCACCGTGGCTGGCTACCACATCCCAACCGGCACACGTCTTATGGTGAATGTGTGCAAACTCCACCGTGATCCCCGAGTTTGGGATAATCCATTGGAATTCCGACCTGAAAGGTTTCTACTCGAACATAAAGAGGTCGATGTTCGAGGAAATTACTTTGAATTGCTCCCATTTGGTGGTGGCAGAAGAATTTGTCCAGGAATATCTTTCGGCCTTCGGCTAATGGAGTTTGCACTTGCTAGTCTCTTGCATGGGTTTGAGATTGAAAAGTTTTCAGATGAGGCAGTCGATATGACGGGTAGTTTTGGTACTACCAATATGAAAGCCGCGCCACTTGAAGTCTTTCTCAAGCCAAGATTGTCTTCTAATCTTTATGCTTAATCAATCAATTTGAGGAACCTAGTAAAAGTAGGAAGTATGCACTAAGGCCTCATTTACTTCATAGTATTGGGTTGAATTTTCGGCCCAATCCTTAAATATAAGTTGTTTACTTTGTTTTTTTCTGAGCTCGTGTGTTCATCGTCCAACCCAATATTTATAAGGTTAAAAGCCATGTATAGAAATACCTCGTCCCATTTTGCCCCCATCATTCCCCTCACTAATTACCCATTTATCCCTACTATTCCACAAACTAACATTATAACTGTTCACACAAAATTTCGTGTCTACAAAAATAATTACGAGACAAGAAAAAAATGGACAAATGATTTTATTAAGATAAAAAGAAAAGTGGATACAATCTCTAATTTGGATGTAATCCCCTGATTCTTCCTTCCGAATGTCAATCCAAGGGCTAATGCTTGTTCTTGGACGTGATGTGTAATCTCCTCCGGATTTGTGGAGTGAACTACGTATCACCTTCAAATTTGGTATCAAGGCTTGATGAATTTGATCCCAAGGAAGATGTGGAACCTTCGTGGTCGTGCATCTTCGTTGTGGCAGAGAGCTTTTGGACTTGGGTCCCTTTGGATTTCTTGTGTTGTATGGAGTGACTTCTTTTTTTGTGTTGTCTCCAATGCTCTATGTAATCCTCACTTCAATGGTGGAGGCCTCTTATTTATAGGCATGAGTAGGGCTACGGTAGCTTGGACTCATGTCTGTTGGGCTTGATCGCCGTGGGCTTTGACATGGACTAGTCTTTTGATGGACTACATTTTGAACATGTATCTGGCCCCATTTAGCCAACCCAAAATAATAAATTTATATTTATTTTGGATTGACCCATAAAAATACATAAGACCCAAATTTAGTATGGGCTTATGAATTTCAATTTATTACGACAAGCCCAAATTTATTATGGACTTTTATTTTGGAACCCAATCATTAGCCGATTTATTTGGGCTTAAATTGATAATTTATTCCAAAATATTTTGACGTCAAAAAATGCCCACAGTTCAAGGCTCGGCGAAGAACATGCCAGTTATTGTTGAAGGGGTGACTTGAAGTATTTGATTTTCTCACTTTTTTTTTTGTCATGGGCCCACAAAAAGCCAAACTATATTTGCCTTTGATTTTGCATTCATCAACCAAGCATTCATTCCTTTGTAAGACAATGGAAGGGTGATCTTTTTTTTCCCAAACAAACAACCAGCCATCCATATTCATGATATTTATCAACAAGGAAATCTTCCCCCCCCCCCCCCCCTTTTTTCTTTGCAATTCTGTGATAGCTGTCCATTTATTTTGGATTTTTCTGAGCAAGTGAAATTCTTCATATTGACAACTCAATATATTTTTCTTGGGAAGAATCCTTTGATAAACTTTCAAATCCTTTATTTCCATCGTGACTCCCTTTTTCAAGAAACTAAATGATGTAAATTTGTAAGTCTTAATCACCCATTGACAGCCATCAATAATTATACAAGGAGGCATTAGCTTAAAACTCTCTTCAACAGACTTGCACAAGTTCTATACCGCGAGTTTTATGAATTTGTTGTTCTAGAGTATTTCTTTTCCAAGCGAGCTGCAACTCAATTTTCTGAAGAAGCCGAGGCTACCATTTGTTGTAGTTCTAGCAAATGAGAAGAAGTCTTGACTCTCATCAATATGTTTATGCACACACGTACACAATGTTATCTCTCTTCGCGATTTTTTTGACTTCTAATTTCTTTATGTAAATTTGCTTTTCTAACAAAGGTGGACTTTGAGATCACGACTAGCCGTTCCCACGCACCATTGCTTGAAGTGGTAAGAAAAACGTCAAGCTTAAAGGCACCACCTTTTGTGTCCACGAGTCGTTCCTACGTACCATCAGTTGAAGTGGCAACCTCGAGTCGAAGGCGTCACCTAAGAAGAAACTGAAACCTGATGGGACCATTGATAAGTTTAAGGCCAGATTGGAGGCTAAGGGTTTTAAACAAAAGGAAGGAATAGACTATTTCAATACCTATTCTCCAGTAGCTCGGTTGACTACAATCCGGGTGCTTATAGCATTGGCTTCAGTGTATAATCTTCCGGTTCACCAGATGGATGTGAAAACAACCTTCTTGTATGGTGAACTAGAGGAAGAGATATACATAGACGAGCCTGAGGGATTTGTAGCTCATGGTAACGAGCACAAGGTTTGCAAACTTGTTAAGTCTCTTTATGGACTTAAGCAAGCACCCAAACAGTGGCATGATAAGTTTTGATAAAAACTATTCTTGCGTTTGGCTTCATCGTGAATGAGAATGACAAGTGCGTTTACTGTAAAGTTAAAGGAGATAAAATTATCATTCTATGCCTGTATGTAGATGATATTCTGTTAATACTATCATTTTTAGACATTATTATGGAAACCAACTCATTTTTGAAAAATAAGTTTGAAATGAAGGATATGGGTAAGGCTAATGTAATTCTGGGCATCAAGTTGATCTGGTCAAACTGATGGGATAGCTATTTCTCAATCTCACTATGTTGAGAAGATAATTGAGAAATTTGGCTATTAGAACAGTAGAATAGCTAAGACACCATATGATCCTTCTATGGCTTTATTCAAAAATGAAAGTGGTATACCTGTTGCACAACTAAGGTATTCCCAAATTATTGGGAGTTTGCAGTATTTGGTAAATGGCCCTAGACTAGATATTTCTTTTTCTGTCTCGAAGCTGGCTAGATGCACTAGTTGTCCGGACAAAACTCATTGGGGAGCTTTTGATAGGGTACTAAGGTACCTTAAGGGTACAGTGTCACTATCCATTCATTATGGCAGATTCCCTGTTGTTTTGGAAGGTTATAGTGATGCTAGCTGGATAGCCAAAAACTCCGGAATTAATGCGTGTTCAGGATATGTGTTTACCTTAGGTGGGGGCGCAGTCTCCTGAAAGTCTGCAAAATAGACTTTGATAACCCGGTCTACTTTTGAAGCCGAGTTATGTGCGTTGGATACCACAGGTACCAAGGCAGAATGGTTGTATGGGTTGTTACTACAACTTCCCATTGTAAGCCAGCCTCTTCCACCAATTGCTGTATATTGTGATAGTTAGACCACAATAGCAAAGGTTCGTAATCGTAAAATACAACCAAAAGACAAAAAGACACATCCAAGTTAGACTTAAGTCTATAAGGGCATTAGTGTCGGACAGAGTCATAGGCATTGACTTTGTGGGAACAAAAGACAATGTGGCTGATCCTTTGACGAAAGGATTAGATCTGTCACAAGTACAAAAATCCAGATTGGGGATGGGACTGAACCCCTCAGTGATATAACTACGATACCAACCCAACCTTCCAAGTGGAGATCCCACAAAGAAGGTTCAATGTGGTATTAACAAGTCGTAGCGGATATCTGAGCACCTACAAAAATAGACTGATATTTTGTATCTGGAGTTTGTCCCCTGTAATTCTGGAAGGTGCTGTTACTGCAAGTATAGTAAGATTTTTAACTTTGAATGGGGTCAAGTCTTTATTGACGAGATGCTGAGCAGTGCATCCCCGGAGATGCCCAACTAAGTGAATGTAGTTGTTTGGCCGCAACTAAGGAATGAGGTTATTCCTGAAAAACATTCAACGAACAGGATCAGGACACATGGCCTAACGTGTCAACCCTAAAGATCAACACAAAGCCAGTGACTTGTTGTTACTAACAGACGTTGTCACAACCACAGGCTCAATTTCAAGGCTTAGTTCCATTTGACCCAGTGACAGCTGACGTTAGATAACTTAGGTAGTGGTTCAAACCGGGAGATACCATTACTGAAAGCAAGTCACAGAAGCTTGAGTTCAAATCTATGAATTTGTGGGGGATTGTTGTAATTGACATTTATAATGTTAATTTGTAACAACAAATTTGTTCTAAAATATGGGTTCAATTACATGTGAATCCATAGATTAGATAGTGAGAGAAATAGAGAGATTACACTTGTCCAACATAGGATAATGATGGAAAAGTGTGGAGCCTTGATAAGGATATAAGGTGTATGTGGGGGTGAGTGTTTCATACTCAATGCTGTCCCACATTGAAAGTTTAAGGATAACTTAAACTCCTTATATCAAGTTCAATGTTTGATATATGTTTGAAGTGTTATGGAGACTAGAGTGAACATGGGTTGCCTATACGCGCGCCGCCGCCACCCAGCTCCGGCTCGGGCGGGCGCAATTGTCTCAATCTCAGTATCTATCTTTTTTTTTTTTTCAGCAAAGAAAAAAAAATTTGGATTTATCTGATAAAACCCAGTGCATTCATAACTATCAAATGGTTTTAAAATCTTTTTTAAAACTCGTTTTAATAGTGCTTTAATACCAGATTTTAAACCTGAATTAAATGCTGATTTATTACAAACCTGAAACTCCCGTATTTATGTGGTGGTTTCAGCTGGTTTTAATGCCTGGTTTTAATAGCATTTAATGGTTTTTAAACCTGTATTTAAAATCATTTTAAATTCTATAAATGGCTATTTATGTCAGCCTTAATGGTGGTTTAATGCTGTCAGGGCTGGGGGGGGGCTTCTACAGTTCATAAGCTCGGAGATTGGGTCCAAGTATATCGTGCACTATTGGTTTTTGTTGCTGAAACTAAATGTGGAATATACATGTTTGAGAGGATCCGTGAGAAGCTCGATATGTTTGGCGTATGTGTACCAGCAATAGGAAAATCAAGGGATCTTACTCTATTTTGGAATAAAGATGTTGTAGTATAATTGCGACTGTTCTCAGCAAACCATATTGATGTTAACGTGTTATCAGTGCCCCATTCCGCAAATTGGAGGTTTACGGGGTTTTATGGGGAGCTGGGTTCAACAAAGAAGCGACGGGTTTGGGAGAAATTACAGCAATTGAGTACATAATCCCCATGGCTTTGTGCGGGAGACTTCAATGAAGTACTTGATCAACATGAGAAAATAGGGGTAACACGGCAACAGTGGTGGATTGAAGTCTTTCGTAGGGTGCTGGATAGAAGCGACTTAGCTGACTTGGGATCCATGGGTCACAAATTCACATGCTGTAATCGGTGGCAAGGGTTAGAAGCTGTATGGGCAAGGCTCGACAGAGCGTGTGGAAATTCTAACTGGAATATTAGACATCCGAGCACGATAGTCACTCATGTTTCTACCCGTACTCGGACCATTCAATGCTCCTTATACAATGGGAGATGAGGAACCGAGGTATTGGTAAACGACGAAGGGCACTATTCTGTTTTGAGGCAAAAATGGGTTCATCCGAGGGAGTGTGAAAGGGTCGTGGCAGATGCTTGTGCTGCTCAGGTGGGAGGTGATCTGGGGCTAAGAGTGTTTCAAAAATTCAAGAATGTCGGCTGCAACTGTTAAAATAGAACAGAAAGAGTTTTATAAAACCTGTACAAAATCTAAACGGCTGGAGGATAGGTATGTGGTGTTGGAGAGGGGTCAGATTACGGTGGAGGAGCATAGGGAGATAGAGAACATTTGAAAACAGCTTGAGGATGAATATGTACGTGAGGTGCTGAAATGGCAACAAAGGAGTAAGAACCATTGTTTGGCCTATGGGGACAACAATACGAAATTCTTTCATGCTTCTACACATCATAGACATAATATGATCCTCGACTTAAAAGATGAGATGGAAGGTGGAGGGATAAGGAGGAGGATATTCAGGGTATATTACTGAGTTATTGCACAGAGATATTTGATTCTTCTAAGCTATCGAATGTTGTCATCACTAGGGTACTTTCGACCATTCAGCCACGAGTAACCTCGGAGATGAATCAGGCTCTTGTTGCACCTTTCACTGATGCGGAGGTCAAATATGCTGCTTTTGGTATATCCGCTCTCAAATCACCTGGTCCTGACGGTATGCCTCTCTTTGTTTTATCAGCATTTTTGGCATGTTATTGGTTGTGATCTCACTACTGTTGTTTTGCGTATGTTAAATGAGCATATACTCTTGCATAAATTTAATTATACGCATGTGGTCCTTGTTACAAAATGTAGTTTTCCTGAGACTGGATCTCAACTTTGTCCTATTAGCTTGTGCAATGTTATTATCAGAATAGCATCGAAATGTGTGGCAAATCACCTTAAGTTTATGCTCGATTCCATTGTGTCTCAGTGTCAATCTACTTTTATTCCGGGTCGATTGATTACTGATAATATTTTGATTGCATTTGAGCTTAATCATCAATTTGGAATGTCAAACCGATCAAAAGAGGCATGTGTAGCGTTAAAGTTAGATATGAGCAAAGCTTATGATAGGGTGGAGTGGCCCTTCCTACGGGGGTTTTTTTGCTTAGAATAGGGTTCCACCATAGGTTAGTTGATTTGATTATGTTATTGGTTACTACTGTGTCGTATTTACTAATTTTTAATTGTGAACCGTTTGGTTATTTTAGATTAGACAAGGGTATTAGGCAGGGGGATCCTCTTTCTCCCTATCTCTTCATTTTTTGTGTTGAGGCATTCTCTAGTTTGATACAGGAAGCTGGGGGGGAGGGGGGGAGGGGAGGGACGGATTACGGGGGTGGCTGTAGCACCACGAGTATCTCATCTTTTGTTTGCAGATGACACAATGTTGTTTTGTGAGGCTACGAGGGATCTTATGAGGGAGATTTGGATGATACTTGAGGTGTATGCTAAAGCATCGAGTTAAGTGATAAACTTAAAAAAATCTAACATGATCATTAGTGGTAGGGGAGTGAGACATGAAAGAGGGAGGTCACGGGGGTGTTAGGGGTTCATTTGGTACAAAAACATGAAAGATATTTGAGGTTGCCGGTGGGTGGAGGAGGGTCGAGGGGGGCTATGTTTCAGCATTTGCAGGACCGCATGTTGGATAGGGTGGGGGGCTGGAGCTCAAAGTTCTTATCACATGCACGAAAAGGGGTGTTAATTAAAGCGATGTTGCAAGCGATGCCGACGTATGCTATGTCTTGATTTCAGCTTCCTAAATATCTATTACACAAATTAGAATAAACAACGGCTGATTTTTGGTAGCATAGTTGGGGGAACAGAAGTTCATTAGGTGGCGTGCGCTAGGTTGTGCCGATCGCGGTCGTAGGGGAGATTCGGGTTTCGGGCAATGCATGAATTTAATTTAGCTAAGTTGGCAAAACAGAGGTGGAGGATTATCGCACAACCCAGTTCAACTTAGTCGGGTGCTCAACCCAAGGTATTTTCAACATGGAAACTTTTGGAACACGACGGTGGGTTCTAGGGTGAATCATTGCAGCATATGCTCGTCGATTGTGCTGTGGTGAGGTCATTGTGGGTTGTTTCTCAAATTCCATGGAGCATAGTGTCAAGATGGCAAGGAGGATCTCAGGAATTGGTGAAGTCAGTTATGCAACATATTGAAGAAGACAAGATGCATGCGGACTTTATTCATAACATGTTGGGTCATTTGGCAGCTGAGATGCAAATGCGTGATGGAGGGGAAGCACCAGGATGTGTACAAGAATGGTTGAAGGCTAATGTGCTGCTGGCAAAGTATAAAGATTTGCAGTCAAGGAAGCTCAGGCAAAGGGAGTAGGATTAGATGTTGTTTCTTTCTTTTAGTTTCGTTTCATGTTTTTGACAAAGTATAGTAATTTGTTTTTTTCATTTTTGTTTGTGGTTTTTCTGTTAACAGCCATTCAAACTTGAGGAATGGTGTGGAGTGGTATTGGTTTTGTTTCTTATTGGTTTTAATATATCATCGCTGAAAATTTATAAAAAACATCTTATAAGCTCTGTACGATCTTACTTTATCCAAACACTTCATGAATTTATTTTAAAGTAAGATGTGAAATCTTATAAAATGTATGGCTTATAAAATTTTTTGAATAAGCTTTTCCAAACGGCCTCCTAGAATCATTATGGAAACTTTCATCTAGAGATTTATCATTATACAAATTAATATGCACAGAACCTCCATGCAACTACAATTTATAATGTGAGTTGTGTTTATCCAAAAATTCTACATGATATATGTAACATAGTGGTGCATAATTAGATGTTAGTTATGCATATAGCCCGCCAAAAGATAATATATTATTTTATATGAAATCATAATTTTATATTCAGTTGCAAAGACAAGGTTTTATAATATATCATGCCTCGCGAACGGATATATGTATACATATATATATAAACAAATAAAGATATGTATATATATATATATTGGGTTAAATGCAATTTGCCCCCTGTGTTAACCAAAAAGAGCAATTACCCCCGTGAAAAAATAACTAGCAAGTTACCCCCCTGTGTTATTCAAAAAGTAGCAAACAACCCCCTCACAGGGGGTTTTCTGCTCCATTTTTAGGGATTTTTTGCTCTATTTTTTAAAATACAGAGGATAAATTGCTATTTATTTTTTCACAAATTTTTTTTTGCATATTTTACATATCACAAGGGGGGTAATTGCATTTTTCCCTATATAAATTTCTTTACCAACACAAACTATACACTTGTGTACATGTCTATATAATTACGACATTATCTCTAAGTTTGTAAATATGGAAAATTGTATACATGTATCTCTTATTAGTTACTATATTTGTGCAATTATTAAATTAAGTACAATATTTTTCTACCAATTTAATAAGTAAAAGTAAATAATTGATATGATACTTTATCAAAAAATTACTTCGGTATGCAAGAATATACACATTTCAGGGGCCAAATTGCGGAAAACCCCCATATGTATAAAATGTAGGCAAGAAACCCTTCTGTTTTCTTAGATTTAGATACCTTTCCCCTCTCTATTAATTACACCTAACATGGTCAACTTTTTCCGCAAGTGTCCATTATGTCCTTTTTTATTATATATTATTTATTATTTTTAATGACTGTTGTATTTTTTTAGTGTATAAAAATCGTAGAATCTAAATTAATTTATCTTAATCGTTAGATCTTAAATTTATAAAAAAGAAAAAAGTTAAGGGCCTAAACTTAACAAATTCTAAATGTATATTGTATGTATAATTATAGTTATAAAAAATAAAAATTATTGTTTAGAAAAAATATATTTATTAAAATTAACCCCCTACCCCCTAGGAAACCCTTCGCCACCTAAACCTCTAACCCTTGTCGCTCACTCTCAATCTCTCCCATCATTTGGGCTGGGTCCAACTCGCTTGACCCGATCCTTTTTTTCTTTAATTAAATTGTGAATTAAATACTTTGTTGTGTTAATCAATAAAATTAATATAGTTTATACAATTATTAAATTAACTATCATATAGTTATTTTAAATTTGAATCGATCCAATTTATTATTATTTACGTGGTGAAGCCTTGAAACAAACTATTTATAAAAAGAAACTCAAATTATTAATTCACCAAACATAAATTTAATCAAAAGCAATATTTCAATACTATCAAACAAATAACAAGTTCTGCAAATATACAACTATAAACAAACTCCATGCATTTAAGTACTACAAAGAAGTTTCGAAATCATATTGCCATTGTTCATTAAATTACCACAATTATTCATTATTAATTATTTAAATACAAACATCGTCTATACTTAATTTAAAATTATAATTCTCAAATAATTTATGTGGGTGAATTAAAAAATTCAAAACTAAAAATACTAAAATTTAAAAACAATATTAATAATAGTATTGTGTCAGATTCGAGGCCGGGCGGGTCCACAACAAAATCCCAGACCACCCTGGACCGAGCCGGATTCAAAAAAATTAGACTCGAATCCATCGCGAGATCCATTTAATTGGACCTAAACCCGTCCCGCGACCCAAATTAGATCCAAACCCACCCCATTCGAGTCGGGCCCCAGTTTACCCAGACCAGTTACCATTCATAACGTGTGACGTCTCCCAATCTGGGTGACCGCAGTTGGCCAATGCAAATCTGGCCAACGACGATCACCCAAATTATTTATTTTAATTTTTTAAAATTTAACAAAACTTATTTAAATTTTTTTAATATTAAAAATAATTAAAAGAGAATATTAAATTTTTATTTTAAATATATATGATGATAATTAACCCGAGCACAAAGTTGCTCGTCAGGATTGTGTTCGACTTGGGATTTTTGGGCCTAATTTTGACTAGTTTTCATATGGGACTTGCAAAAAATATGTTAGCACTCGGACGCTCAAGTCAATAAGCATTTAAAGAATAAAAATGGCATAAAGAAGAAAGAGATATAAGATAATAGAGCATTAATTTGTCGTAAGAGAGTGAGTGTTTTGTGCGTATGTATGCTGCAAAAGTTTGTTTTCCTTTTACCGGAGGGGGAGACTTGCTTTTATAGCCTTAGTCCTCTACCACTTGAAGAAATATAGCTCCTTTGGGACTCAGGCGAGCGTCACACTTGATAAGTCTCCGTCAAATTCGAGCAGAGATCTCGAAGATTATCTTTGTTGAGGACTCTTGATCAAATTAGCCTCATCATGGAATATGCCCTGAATCCCCTGGGGTGGTTGGAGTGAGTCCTAGATCCTTGGGCTTCGTCAAAGGTTACTTAGCTATCCGACCCATGTGATGAATGGCCTTTTGCAATTGAGCAATGGGCGCCGACACCCAGGTAGGCATCATGTCATCCTCCCTTATGGGCTTCCGAGAATTTATTGCAGCCCGTTCCCCCTACGCCTATGCTCAGGGCCTTGGCTCGAGGATCCTTCTCACTTGGGCCGTGTGCACTCTTTGGTCTCTTTCCAAGCTTTATCAGAACTGGGCTTCCCCTTGGGCTCAGCGTAGTTTTAGGGCATCACTCCATCCCCCCTCCCCCCCAACTCAGATGAGGTGGGGCCTTTATCACTTGGGCTAAGTTTTTGTTTGGGTGCACCATCCACTCCCAGGTTTCGACAATCTTTCCCTCAACAGGGGGTATTCCTTGTCGTCAGGTACCTTCTACCAATCTTACACCCTTGGGGGCGTAGGCACCTTTCTCGGGATAAGTGCACCTTTTGAAAAATGCAATTTGGCAACTAGGCTAATTATATCTTGTAGTGACATGACGGTGCGTGGGCACGAGTCTCTAGGCAGAGTGCATAGCGGTTGAGGGTAACCACCTCTCGGTAACCGTTCTTGTGTAACCGCCAATAGGAGGTTGTTACTGGGCCAAGAAACAGGGGTTATCACATCTTTTGAACTTCGTCATTGCTACACATTTCATTTTTTGCTTCATTTCCTCCACTATCCAGAGAGACATAGATTAGAGCTTTTGAACTTCCGTTTCTTCCTTTATTATTCTCCTAATAATCTTTATTTTATCTTTTGTGTTTGATCTTTTGTTGTGCTTCTTCTCTTTTCCTTCCTATTTCGTCCTTTACACTAATGTCACCCACATTTTTGGGATTCCTTTGAACCAACTTGCTCCCAACTCTTTTGGTCTACTTGTCGATTTTGCTATAGTGTCTAGTTATCATGGTGTCTCCCCCACAAGTAGGGATGTTTTTGCTTTTCAATTAGAAAAGTCTGGGCCTGGCATCTTCCATTTTTTCCCCGTTATGGGATCTGTTTCCTTCCTGCTCACAACGTTCCCATGTATTGTAGGGGGAGTTTCTTTTATGTGCTTTCCTTGCTCGATTGGAATTCCCCCGCGAGTGGATATTCAACCTCCCCCCAACCAGGCCGTTTTCTATCCGGGAGACAAGTAGAGAGTTGTTCGCGTTCTTAGAAAGGTGGAACCCCACCCCGACTGTACCCTGGGTACATGTGCTTCTTATTTTGTTTTTGAGTGTTTCTTTCTCGATTATAATGTCTGATCTTGGTGTATGTTTTGCACAGGTTTAAATCATTTTCAACAAGTATCTGAAGAAGATTGTTCAGGGCAGCCTTAGGGGTCACCAGGCGACCCCAACTCCTTCTACGAGGGCATCAAGTGGGAGCCTTCCTTCAATGATTCTAGGGGAAAGAGGCCAGCCAATACCTCCCAAGGGGCTTCCAAGAAGGCGAAAGGGAGGTCCTCCAATGAACCTATAACAACAGTCCCCCTATTGGTGGTGACACGGTCAACAATTATGCTTCTTCCTCCTTTTCCACCTCCCAGAAATGCAGGGGATCCTCTCCTCGGTGCCAGAGGTTCATCCCGGAATAGAGCTTCTATATGCATCATTCCCTTTAAAATGAGACAGAGGGGGAGTTCACGTTGTCCTCCGAGATATTCTAATGGATGTTGCTTCCAGGGGATAGGAGGTTTCAGTCTTACTCCTCCAAGGAGGACTTGGTTTGCATCTTATCCAACCAACTTTTTAAGGTAATTAACCTTATTGTGTTTCCTTATGTCGATTGATGTTGACTTCCTTTTCTTTAGTAGTGACTCTTTCCTCTTATTAGCTATTATAGGAAATAAAGAGAAGTTTTAGCGTAGTAAGCTAGATGAAAATTACCTTGAAGCCTCCCAGCTTGTATGAGATTTTGTTGGCTCGACCTCCTCAGTTACCCTTCTTTTTTCGGTGATTGTATCTGAAAAGGAGACAAAGATTATTAGAAAACACTTGCTTGCCTAGAGTCATGGCTTATTGTCAAGAGTATGCCTGCTCGGTGGCAAGACTTATTTTGAGAAGGTGTCTACCCAAAAGTGAAGCTTATTTTGAAGGATGCCTGCCTAAAGACAGGGCTTATTTCAAGAAATTGCCTGCTTGGGACAGGGTTTATTTTAAGATGGTGACTGCCTAAAGAGAGGGCTTATTTTGAGCAGGTGCCTACCTGGGGGTGGGGCTTATTTTGGGAGGGTGTCTACCAGTGAAAGAAACAATGCATCTCCGGAAATAAAAGTAAACAACAGAAGACAGAATTTAAATCAAATTTAATACAGGGTCAAGGGGATGTACCCCTTGATTTTCCTAGCGTTTGGCACTTAAGAACGTAAAAATTGAATAAATGATAAAAATTCATAAGGGGTTTAGACGAGGAAAATGAAAAACAATACATAATCTTAAATAGAATTTACCTCGTTTGTTTTTTATTTCTGATTCTGCTACATGCATTGTTCCGGATATGCGTTCATGTAAGGATCATCATAGATTCTCGCTATTTGTCAATCGCACATAGATGGAAGCGGTACACACGAGACTATTGCTAGATATTTAGTGCTCCCTAAATCAAAGAAACAAATTGGGATTTGCACTATCAATTAGTGAACCTAAATTGTTAGGTCAATCTTGAACCTTGTTCAACAGAAAACACGAAGAGAGGAGAGTGTAAGGAGAGGAGAGGGTTGAGTTGTGTATTTTGAGAGTAGGAATGAAAACGAATTTGATTTATTGCTAGATGTGTATTCATCTTTTGTGAAATAAACACATGGACTAATTGTGTGCTTACCATAGCATACAAGTCACCCTCAATCAAGCAAGCCAATCAAGCTATCAAGCCTTGATGTGTTTGACTTGTCATAACATCCAAGTCAAGCATCATGAACCTAGTCATGATGGTGTTGTTGGTGGATGAGAATGAGGCCCTCATGGGTCCTATTCTCGGCCACATTCATGAAAGGAACGGTATTGACTTGGGAATCTAAGGCTATGCAATGGAAATACAAATAAAACAAATTTAAATATAAAGTCGACAGGATCGGATCATATTTTTTTCGGGCGTCCAAGCAATCAACCTTGTTCATGAATAAACGTGTGGCTCATTTAAAGAAATGCTGAAAGCTAACCATGAATTATACCTTTGAAGCAAATGCAGTTTTTGGCGTTTCAGCTCTCTTCTGATCCGCTCACACAAAGACGAAAGAACGTCTCCTCTAACGCTATCCACAACACCACCGGTGAGGAATTTTTTCGTCTCCTTGCTAGAGGATCTGAGGTCACCAAGGGGTTCGAATTATTCTAACCAAAAGAGGATCAAAAGAATACTTTTAGATTAGTGTTCTCAATCTCAATCTTCAAGCCTTCGAACCTAGTTCCAAGCTTGAAGAGATATGTGTGTGTAGAGATGTTCTGGAGAGTGAAGGAGAGAAGGGAGGGAGCACGAAAATTGAATCAATTTTTCTTGTGTGCTAGCCAAAAATATGCCTCTCTCAAAGTCCTTGTGCTTGGCCATAGCCTTTTATGTTTGAGGAGTTGTAACCCATCCAACATTCCTCCTCCTTGGACTCTTGACTGGGTCCTTTGTAGGCTAGGACTTGGCTTATGATAAATATGGGTTTGGATATATTTAATCCCATTAATCTAATGCAAGCCTATCATCTAAATCGTAGCCTAAATTAATTTAAAATCAATTTTATAAGCCAACTTATTTTATCTAATCGCATTAAACAAAACAAGCCCAAGACCATTAGTTAGTGCAATTAATTAATAAGTCCACCTCAATGTAAATCAATCCAATTAATTTAATTGAGCTTACCAAATTTAATTAATCCTCCCAATTAAATTCTTGGTGTTCCCATCATATGTGATCTCTACGTAAATAGTATTATTATTTACTTACACAAACTAATTAATTTAAACTATTTCAATTAATCATCCTCTTTTAGAATTAATTCCATAACTAATTCTTCTACCTCTTCGATGATTTACATGTGGCTCTTTAGGTTCACCCTCAGCTAGACTTGGGCTTTTGTCCAACATAAGCCCATCACTATGAGTGGTCGTCTAGCAACGCTCCATAGCACTAGTGACTAGGTGAATGTTTGACGTGAATATTTGGACTCCTGATTTTGCGCAAGTACGGTCATTTCATCTACCGTCTCCCGGCCTTATTCTAGGGCATTGAATTTGACGTCGGTTCTCATCCTGGACTAGGCAGCTATGTTTATTTCTCGATACTATATTTGCTTCATTGCCTTGATGTAGGGAACCTTTCCATGCTGGATCAACTACTGTGGCCATAGTTTCAAGCAGCATAAACGTGTCTCCGAGTGCATAGGAGATACCTTTGTCACATATTGACAGGGGATGGATCGTCTTCTTAAAACCCATCGTCCTTGCTATACATTCTGATTGGACTGGACAAGGCTTATAATGAACATGTCCGTGATACGATCACCTCTCGTCAAATTCAAGATACAATCATTGTGTGCACGTGACTGATGTGGTTCCTCAAGTCCAAGGACTACCCTGGTACTATCAGAACCGGGAAACTCTTGTCATACTGACCAAGCCTCCAAGGTTCCCATATGATGATTCCCCATGAGTCAGCTCAGTCGGCTGGACCCCCAGTCGACCAACCCACTAAGATCATATAGATGTCGGACGTTTGTTGCCAATGAAATACGGCACTCGTCCAATGAATACGATACAAAGTGCAAGTCTCAATAGGATGCTCGAGACTTTGTCTCGAGGTCCTCGAATTGGAACGTTTTAGACCCTTTATCAGTTGGTTCATAACCATCATCTAATACGTGGCCAAACTACATAAGTTGTCTATGTGGTATGTGCGCTTTACTGTAATATATGTGAATAGAAATAAACATACTGGAATGAGCACAACAAAGCTAATACCAATGGTAATGAATACTCATTTTATTCATTACATAATCTTACGTTACATAGAGTTGTCAAAAAGATTACATAAAGGCCAATCTAATTAGCTTTCAGGTCACCTATTCTGAAAAATCTCCCACTTGACCTAAAGCCAATCACCTATTGACCTCAAGCCCATCTTATTCGGATGTTGAGTATGAGCAATTTGTGGCACTGGTTTAGTTAGTAAATCTGTTTTGTTTTATGTTGAGGTGATTCGATCCATCCGAACGTCGCCTCTGCTAACCATCTCTCTTAGCAGATAGTAACGTCTAAGTATACGCTTGGATCGATGATGAGGTCTTGGTTCCTTTACTTGTGCTATTGCCCTGTTGTTCTCACAAAAGATAACTACCGGCTCAGCAATTCTAGACACTGCACCCAACTCTAAGATGTAGTTCTTAATCTAAACCGCCTCTTTTGCGGCTTCCAGAGATGCTACGTATTCAGACTCTGTGGTGAAATCCGCTGTGGTAGCCTACTTGGGAATTTTCCAAGCAACCACGCCATTATTAAGTTTGAATACAAAAACCTGACTGGGACTTAGCATTGTTATCATCTGATTTGAAGCTTCTTCGTCGTAGCCTTCCAGTATCAACACTCCACCATTGTAAATTAAGAATATATCCGTAGTACTTTTCAGGTACTTAAGAATAATCTTGACTGCACTCCAATGTGAATTGTCCATGTAGAATTCCTTAGTACCCATTCAACATAGAATTCCTCTAAGTGTTATCCACACCACACAAGGGATTCAAACTATATTTTATTGCTAGATATAATATAGTAAATAGAAGAGGAAAACAATTCCAAAGCAACACTATCAATTAGTGATCTTTAGAATGTTTTAAGTCTTTTCTTTTAAAAAAAAAAAAAGGAACACTTAGCGAGAATTTTCAGAGGTGTATTTGGCTAAAATCTCCAACAAATTATGAAGCAAGTAATGTATTTTTGTGTAGTATATTTTTATGTGTAAGTAGGAATCGGAATTCAAAATTCAACCTCCATCAATTAACCTCCAAGGCTAACTTCCACATGTACACTATTATAGCACAAGTATCACCCATGATACCCATAAAAGAAAACTACCACACATGGAGATCCACCTCCACATGCATTCCACATGCCCTATATACACTAGGAGGAAGCTCCAAATTCTCCTACAACTTGCTCCAACTTGTATAAGATATGGACTTGAATTCCATGCTTTTGGACTTTCATTTAATCTAATTAAATTTAAGTCCAAACAAAAACCATTGGGCATTAATTAATATAATTAATCTCAATCCAATTTAATGCAAATAGTTTATTTAATCCAATTAAATAAACATAAGTCCAAATTAAGAATAATTGATCCAATCAATTATTCTAGCCAAAATCCGATAAATTAATCCAATTAATTTAAAATTTCCTAGTCCAAAACTAATCCAATTAATTAAGTTTGGACCATCCATGAAATAGATTTCCCAATAAATGATCCAATCATTTATTTTCTCTCTTGAATAAATTTAATCCAATTAAATTTATTCGCTTCTTCTAGAATTAATTCCAAATTAATTCCACCAAATCCAAAGTGATTTGTGTGACTCATTAGGTTTACCCTTAGCTAGAATTGGGCTTGTGTCCAATACAATTGGTCCATTAAATCCAATTAAGTTAATCGTTTTTCAAGTAACCATTAATCGGAAAAACGCCCGTCGGCCATCTAGCAATGATCCATGGCACTAGAGACTAGGTGAATGTTGGCATGAACATTTAGGCTCCCGAGTTCCATACGAGTACTGTCCTTCCATCATCCGTCTCCCGGTCTAAGTCTGGGGTATGGAATTAGGTGTCACCCTGACACCCTTGTCAATTAACCCACTAATATTGCATAAACGTCCAATGTCTGTCACGATGAAACACGACACTCATCCAATGAATGCAATCCTTAGTGCAAGTCTTTATAGGACCCTCGATGCCCTATCTCAAGCTCCTCGACTTGGAACATTTCAGACCAACCCTCAAAAGTTGGTTTCATAGCTGCCATCCAATCTGCAACCCAACTACATGGGTTATCTAATTAGTCTGTGGGAATTTGTTGTGATGTTAAAACGTAGTTTGACGTAAGTAGTAAACACAACAAACAAATAGTGCCACGGATGAATACTTACTACATTCATCAAGTCAATATTACTCTAATAAAGATTGCTAAATAGTACCCAAAACTACCAATCCAATTGGCTTTCTGGTGACCTATTCGAACAATCTCCCACTTGACTTAAAGCCAATTACCCATATCGCGCAGACTTACCTGAGCATGAGTAATCTGCGATATCCGGCTCAGTCTCATGGGTCTACCTTATTTCTGCAAAGATGATGCGGTCCAACCGCACGTCATCTCTTCATACCATTGCCCTAAACAGATGGTACTGTCTAAGAATTTTCTTGGATCTGTGATGAGATCTCAGTCCTTTAGCTTGCGCTACAACGTGTTGTTATCCTCTGAGGTAACTATTAGCTTGGTCGTGCTAGGCACTACACCCGACCATTGGATGTGATTTTTCATCCAAACTACTCTCCAGAGCAACTTCTAAAGTTCCCATACATTCACTGTCATGGTCCGTCGTGGTAACCCGTTTCAAATCTTTCCAAGTCACCACCTTACCATTAAGCCTGAATATATGTTCATACTGAGACTAGATATTATTCACATGATACTGGAAGCTAGTATCGCTATAGCCTTCCAGAATCAACTCTCCATAGAACGTGCATCAAGAACACTTCTTTAATCTTTATTCAGGTATTAAAGATTATTCTCAATAGCAGTCTACTGCCTCCTCGGTACACACCCAATTTTCATCGTTATGCCCAGAGCATAAGCAACATCAGGTCCAATGCAGCAAACGACATACTCATGCTGCTTAAGGGAAAGACGTAGAAGATGTCGAACATCTAAGCTTCCTCATTAATCAACCCTGACTGAGTCTTGGACAGCTTAACCCTATATATAGCAATCCAATTCCTTTCATGGAGAATTGCGTGAACAATGTTTGTGTTTTAGTGTTTTGTGATCTTAAATTCATTCCAAATGAATAAGACGTAACACACTTTAAACACCAGGAACACAACCAAACTCGCACTAACCTTCAAGTTCATTACTGATCAAGTCATATCCCGTATGCACTGATCAAAAGGAATATTCAAGTTACCTGGAGTTTCAAACCTAGTTTGAATTCCATGTTGAATCACATGGCTCCAAGCCATTAATTCGATCCAATGTCCAACATTGCTTCTCCTTATGTCTTTTGAATTATAATCTAATTGACCGGACTGACCCAGAAACATGTACCTCTCAGGTATCTAAGATATTCTGGCCGTCCTTAGGAGTACTGGAATATAGTCAACGGGCAAAAACTCAATTACAAATGATGTTTTCTATATCTTGCTAAGGTGTCGCTCTACTTGATTCCTCAAGGAGCTACACTTTATGATAGTTATCCTTTGAAATCCAATTTCCCTTAGGACAACACATAAACCTGTGGAAACCTAGTTTGTCACCACTAGTCCCTTGACATGTGCATGACCATCCTACACACTTAAGTACTTTGTAGAACACAGGATTGCCATGCCATATCCAATATGGTGTCTGGGCTACGATCTTTAGAAAGTGCCATGTTTTACAACTTGGCTATTGTCTTAAGAACATGCCCAGATGGGCAAAGGTAGTTCAGTGAAAACACCGACCAAATCATGTCCTACAAGGTTCGATCCCTCCCTTATCAGAGACGTCGTTCAGTTGTGGCGCTTCAGGAAGAATTCCACTGAGTGAGAATTCCATTCTCATTTAGATACATCAAGAACTCCCACTAAATACACACAACTCGATCCAATCAAAGGTTTAATTTTGCAACCAGTTTGGTTCCCACTTCAAATCTAATTCCCTGAGCCTTCTAAAGGCCCTTAGACTTGTGAACCCTCTACTAATCTTGTGACCCACAGATACCTGACTAGATCCAATCCAACAGACCAATGGGAAGCATACTTTGTCCTACGAAGAGCTTCTCGGCCATCTTCTTGCTCAGGAAGGACTTGCAAGCTAGCAGACTTAAATTGTCTATTTCTAGACTCCTTGAATCTACCAACCTCTTTATCCTATCTAAAGAAAAATATGACCTAGCTTTGCATGCCAAATTTGTGAGTTTATCTTGATTATCCATTTTATCATTTGTTTTGAGCATTCATAATCTAATTATGGGTTAGTATTGAAACGATTATACAAACAACCTAGCAGACAACAATAACCATTCTTTGTCAAATAAAAGAAATTTCATTGATAAAAAACATGTAATCCTAATTTTCCAACAATAGAAAAATATAATTTTGATCATGCTAGGTTATAATTGTGACCTAGCAGCTCTATCCTAACATGATCACTGACTAAGCCTAATTGGTCCTATAGCTTTTGCAACAACAGCCCTGCCATTGCCTAGCTTTAGAACCATCTCCGTCTCAACATTCTACTCCTTTCCATTTCCTAAAAATCATTTGCAGATATGAACTCTACAACTGGTATCCAATATCCGAGAAGTACAATAGTAATCATGTTAAAGCTCAAATCAAATGTACCTTGGTTGGAGAGGAGTTCAAGACACTCCCTCTTCCAATGCCCCTTTTCATGGCAATATATGCAAACATCTTTCTCAATCCTTGATTGTTGAATCGCCTTTCTCTTTCCTTTGCCCATGCCCTGCATGGCAATAGGAGTGCTATGAGCGCTTGTAGCGGCTGATTCTGTCTTTCCCTTCTTCCTCCTCCAGGGTCCGGCCCCTTTGCCTTTTGCTCTTGAGGTCGAAGCCTCCTCCACCAATACAGATGGTACAGACTTTTCAATTGTTGCCTCGTATTAGACCAATATGTTTATCAACTCATAAAGGTCTTTTTTAAGCCCATTCATGTTATAGTTAACGATAAACAAATCAAAAGAGGGAGGAAGAGACTGAAGGATCACGTCGATGTACGTCTCTTTTCCAAGATCAGCTCGGAGGTCTTTGAGCTTCTCCACAAGGGATAGCATCATCACTCCATGCTGGTGTACAGACGACCCTTCTGTCATCTTAGCTGTGAAAAATGCCTTCGTCGCAGCTATCTAATATGCCGGTCTAATACCGCATAAACGTCTTTCATGCGGAGCATTATCGAGCAGACATCATCCAACCGATCATACTGTTTTTGGAACTCATTAATCATGGATGCCAGTATGATGCTGCAGACCTTACGGTTGTCCTCCGGCCATTCATTGAACGTCGAACGCTCTTCTGACGAGGACCCTCCAGCAAGACCCAAGGAAGAGGCTTATCCAGAACGTAAGCCTGGTCTTCAAAATCGAGAACAATCCTTAGATTTCGCAGCTAATCGTTATAGTTTGTTCCGTAAAATTTGGTAGTCTCAAGAATTACAGCAAGCGGATTCTTAGACATCTGCATTCAAAATGCAAAGCAAAAATTTAGTATATTATTATAATATTAAATTCAAGTTAAGACTTGGTCTTTAGTCATTAACCCCTCCCACTATTTCTTCAAAAAGCCCACCACTCTCAAGTGGGATTTTCGAGAAATCATTTTCTAGTGGGCCTGGAGTCCATAAACGTAATTCTCCATGCCTCGCTTTTACGATTCACACGGAAAAATGATTTGTGGGAGGTAACCTATACCATTCTCATCCAATGAGATCCCCAAGATATTTTGGCTCGCCTCTTCACATGATCCCAAGGACTCCAAGCGAATTATGTTACTTAGCGTTAGGCCCGACCCAGAAACCAAATGAATATCTCAATTATTGCCCCCCACGACTCGTGGGACAGGGAAATAGGAGTATATTCCTTTCCTTCACAACAACAATGTAACTTTCTTTCATTTGAAACATGCCACAACTCGTGAGACCACGAATGGGTGAAAGTAGCTTCCTCACTACATTGCTATAGATAGAAGGCTTGGAATAACAAACCATTTGATTTTAATTCTATTTTGGGCCTAATATTTACTTAGACCACCCAAGTGAGAGTTTATTGTTTAAAACCGAGACCTCATCATTATTAGTATTTTGTATGCTCAAGTTTTATACATTAATGTAAATCGATGCATCCCAAACACACCATACATCAAAGTATTAAAACATAAGCACATGCAAAACAAGCCTGGCACGCCCCTGTTAGGATGATCCCAAGCCCGTTCCTAAGTAATTATCTAATAATTTAAATAATTCATTAATTTAAAACTAAAGAACCGCATATATGTACGAACATTAAATATTATTTCGTACACATAGATTTGTGTGCGAGGAATTAATCATAATTAAATGATAATGTGAGGGACCAGAACCCTAGATGATCTGGAGTGAGCGTGGATGAGTGTGGTCTGACATCTTCCAATATATAAAAATAATTTTCAAAATTTACCTCAACCACAATAATATATGAGCAAGTCGGTGGGGTGGTTGTAATTATTGAAGCCTTAAATTATCAACGCTAATGAGGCCTAGTTCGACTGGCGAAGTTGGGCCCAGAGTATAAGGTCATGGGTTCGAACCCCAACAACATATTGGATGTTACTATACTTTAATAGTAGTTGTTGATTATATATAGTTATCTGAAATTGATGATTAATTGGTATATGATAATTATAATTATTCCAAGGCTAAAAAAGATAGAAGGAATAAAAACAAAGAGGCACACATGCCTCACCCAACATAAAATAAACCATACATAGGTCAATGGGCTTTGTGATCATCCATATTGTTTATCCAATAACAACAATTACACATTTATATCAAATATAAACATGCTCACCAAATAAATATATCCCATGCATTATAAATAGATATCAAATATCTTAAACTATAAAAATCATTAAAATGCAGAAAATGCTATATTAATAATGCAATTAGAATTATGGATATCAACTATACATCCAATATAAAAATCATTTTTATTAAACCTTTTCCAAAATAATCTAAGGCATAAAACTTTTTTTAGAAAAATCCACAATTTAACTAAAATTAAAATATGTAAAAATTTATCATTTCAGAAAATTTACAAAAATGAGGAAAATTCAATTTTTTAGAAAAATGCCAAAACGCCACAAAATAGTGCTACGCGCAGGTGCGCCTGCTGCCCCTGCCGAGCGGCCAGCACCGTTTATCACCATTGTTTTTTTAATTTCTGCTATAAAAAAAAATTGAACCATAATCATGCATTTATAGAAAATTCAGTTCTCCTAAAATGCATGGATATCCATAATTTCAAAAGCAAAATTAACACATATTTTCATACATATAATCATGCTAGAAAAATCATAAAATATATTTTTCAAAAGTATTTTTAAACACGTACTACATACTTTACACATAATAACATGTCAATTCTAAAGCTACAACACCGAACTGGGCTCTGATACCACCAAAAGAAACGGATACGGCCTGGGAACGCAACGGAAGCAAAAAGAGTGTAACTTAAGGCATAATTTAACTTGAAGTTTTCGGGCGTTGGGTGTTTGTCAAAGCATAAATAACAAAGGAAAAGATGTTAGACATGTGGCTAAGGATTAAAAACAAAAAGGTACACGTAACGTAAACGAAAACCAACTTATGTTCGTTGCACGTAGAACGGGTTCTAGCTTTGTTCCCTTTACATTTCCTTGTTCCGTTCACTTGAGAATTCAATGTAGAATTCTTCTAAGTATTTTCCAAACCACACAAGGGATTCAAACTCTATTTTATTGCCAGATATAATATAATTGAAGAGAAGAAGAAAGTAATTCCAAAGCAACACTATCAATTAGTGATCTTTAGAATGTTGTAAGTTCTTTTCTTTCCAAAAGAAATTAACACTTAGAGAGAATTTTCGGAGGTGCATTTGGCTAAAATCTCCAGCAAATTATGAAGCAAGTATATGTATTTTTGTGTAGTGTATTTTTATGTGTAAGTAGGAATTTGAATTCAAAATTCAAACTCCATCAATTAACCTCCAAGGCTAACTCCCACATATACGCTATTATAGCACAAGTATCACCCATGATGGCACATGGAGAACCACCTCCACATGGCCTATACACACTAGGAGAAAGCTCCAAATTCCCCCACAACTTGCTCCAACTTGTATAAGATGTGGACTTGAATTCCATGCTTTTGGACTTTTATTTTAATCTAATTAAATTTAAGTCCAAACAAGAATCATTGGGCATTAATTAATCTAATTAATCTGAATCCAATTGAAGCCCAATAGTTTATTTAATCCAATTAAATAAACATAAGTCCAAATTAAAAAAAAAAATTCTCCAATCAATTAGTTTAGCCAAAATTCGATAAATTAATCCAATTAAATTTAAAGGTTCTTAGTCCAAAATTAACTAATCCAATTAATTAATTTTGGACCATCCATGAAATGGATTTCCCAATAAATGATCCAATTATTTTTTTTCTCTCTTGAATAAATTTAATCCAATTAAATTTATTCGCTTCTTCTATAATTAATTCCACCAAATCCAAAGTGATTTGTGTGTGACTCATTAGGTTCACCTTCAGCTAGACTTGGGCTTGTGTCGAACATAATTGGTCAATTAAATGCAATTTAATTAACTATTTTTCAATTAACCATTAATTGAAAAAACGCCCGTCACCATGGGTGGCCATCTAGTAATGGTCCATGGCACTAGAGACTAGGTGAATGTTGGCGTGAACATTTAGGCTCCCGAAATTTCATACGAGTACAGTCCTTCCATCATCTAGCTCCCGATCTAAGTCTAGGGCATGAAATTGGGCGACGGTTCACATCCTGGACTAGACAGCTATGCTCAATAACTTGAGACACATTTGCTCTATTAATCGACATAGGAAATCATTCCCTACTCGACCAATCATTGTGGCCACATGCTTAAAGAGTTTAAACTGTCTCAAAGTGCATAGGAGACTCGACTATCATATATTGACAGATGACGGATCATATCTGGGAATCTACCGTCCTCAATACATATTCCGACTGCACTGGATAAGGCTTGTGATGAACGTATCCCAGATACGGACCTCTTTTGCCAGATCCTAGATACAACCATCATATGCATGCAACTGCCATGATTCCTCAAGTTCGAGGACTAATCTCATACTATCGGAGCCGGAAATTCCAGTCATACCGACTAAGCCTCAAAGGCTTCCATATAACGATTCCCGCGAGTCAGTTCAGTCAGCTGGCTCCCTCGTCAACTAACCCATTAACATTGCATAGACATCCAACGTCTGTCAACAATGAAACACGACACTTATCCAATGAATGCAATCCTTAGAGCAAGTCTCTATAGGACCCTTAATACCTTGTTTCGAGGTTCTCGACTTGGAACATTTCAGACCAATCCTCAGAAAGTTGGTTTCATAGCTAACATCCAATGTGCAACCCAACTACATATGTTATCCAATTGGTCTGTGGGCATGTGTTGTGACGTTAAATGCCGTTCGACGTAAGTAGTAAGCACAACAAACACGTAGTGCCACGGATGAATACTTACTGTATTCATCAAGTCAATATTAATCTATTAAAGATTTCTAAATCGTACCCAAAATCGCCAATCCAATTGGCTTTCTGGTCACCTATTCTAGCAGTTTTGGCCCAAAATAGTATGACTCTTGCACACAAGTCCAATTTTTGTTCACTGACCTGACAGGCCCACGGAAAAGACCCGTACAACAAGCCTATTCATCAAAAAATAGGAATTCCACGTCATACGGGTGGCCAACAGGTTGAGCCACATCATACCAAAACATTTCATCCGAATTCCCAGAGGATCGGCCAAAACTCGGATGTTTCTCAGCAGATAACCATTTTTCCCAAAAATGTGGCAAAAATGGCAAGGTTGACTCAAATAATCATATCTCCTCCAATTCTACTCCAATTCTGGTGTGGTATGTTGGTTTGAAAAGCCGACTTCCAAAAGATTTCAATGATATACAGATCTCAACCTAATTCCCCTAAATCGGACACACGGACCAATATACAATGACTAATTGCACAGTCATTTGTCAAGTATCTTCTCACTCTATTTTGCAATTTCACTTGCACACGTTTTCTCTATATTTTCCAACTATTTTCATCATACTTTTGAACACCCAATACTTCACAACATCATTTTACCATTATTCTCACTTATTTCAAGTTTTCTCATTTATTTTATTAATAGAAAATTATTGACTTAAGCACCGGAGTGCTAACCCCTCTCTGCAGGTCAATCTCCCCATCAATCATGGGATTTTCGTAAAGATCTCTCGACATTTTGTGGTGCTATTGGACCTTGGTACGCATCAGTATCAATCATTCCATTATTCAATTTCTTTCGACTATCAGTGCCCATTGACAACTTCATCATTCACTTTTATTCACAATCAGATTTAGTATCACATAATCATCCACCCCACTCTCTTACACCACAACCACAAATAAGCACATAATAACAATTTCACGATTTTATAACAACATCCAGAAAATTAACAAATAATTAATAATCAAGTATATATACCAACAACAAATATATATAGCCATTTATATATATATATATATGTAACTCAATTAATTATACTTACCTTAATTTCAAAATGATTGCGCTAATACGAAGAGTTGGTCGACCCTCAACTTTATCTTCGCGTCCTATAATAGGTTATAATATGTATATCAAATATATCAAGAATATGTAATATCTGAATAAAGTATTCAATAATATTCGTACATTTTTTTACCAATCTTTAATATTTCATTTATATCAAAATTCAAACATCTATTCCATTTTCTTCTAAATAACGACATTCTAAACTTTCCAGGTATATATCTAATTTATCAATTAACTCATAAAAGTTTTTTTTTTTTTTATCAAACCTCTCATATTTTTATGACTACCATTCTCTAAAATATCCTAAGTTAAATTATTATAAAAATCTCTTATTCTTTTGTAATAATATAATATTTCTCAAATATAGCTTCCTAATAGTTCTCAAATATAATTTCCTAATATTTTTAATTTCTACCACTTCTTCACTATTATAGTAACTATTTAAACATTAGTACATATAACTATGTATTGGGTTAATAAAACCTGACTAATTGAGTAAATCAATCATAGAAATGATTAAATCTAGCAATATAGATAATTTAATGCATTTACTATAACATCCCTGATTCAAATGAGATATTGAACCAATCACTAATTTATAATTTGTTAAACTCATAAAATTCTCCAATTAAATATTAAATTGGATAGTATAAATTATATTTAATAAATACACTAATTAAATAACATGAATATACAAATTAAATAGAAAATTGAAATTATATTTCGTACCTGTTTTCCGGAAACAGACGAGAGACTTAAGGTTAGTCTGTAACTAATAGTATCTAAGGTTTATTTATTTTATTAATATTAAGAAATCAAAAAATAGCAAAAATAATTATAATATATATTATATAACAACAATGGTAACAGTCGAACTCTTTACCAATTTTTTATTTTTTATTTTATAAAATTGTGAAGTCGAACTCTTTGAGTTTGACTTCAACTTTTTCCTTTTTTTTAATTTTATTATTATTATTATTATTATTATTATTATTATTATTATTATTATTATTACTACTATGTATATTATATAATATACAATTTACTAATTTATTTATACTGATAATTATTTAAATGTACAACAAAAAATATATATTAACACAAAAAAATATAATTACATCAAAAAAATTATATTTAAATCAAAAAATAAAATTTTCAAAAATTAATTATAATAATTACAATTCTTAAAAATTAATTTATTGAAAAAAATAAAATACAATTATTATTGTCTTCTACGACCCCTCACCGACGCAACTTGTCTTGAATGGCCCTCCCTTTGTTGGTATTATTGTCTATCTTGCGTTTGTGTCCAATCCATCTCGTTAGGAATACGTGATGTTTGGCTTCTATCAGGACGAATGATGCCACGCAAAGTAGTGTCATGGACCAACTCAAATTGTGGAACATCCCAATAATCTTCCGCCATCAAAGGATGAAAAGACTTAGAATATGTTTTTCTATAAGCCATTATATTATAATAGTCCTTCACCATTGATGGGGCACTAATTCTATATGCAACGCATACCTTTTGAGCATGCGAGCACGGGATGCCGGAATTGACTCCATTTTCCACATGAACATTCTCGTGTGGCAATTTTGACGACGTGAGTGTTGAATCCATGTCCTGACGTTTTGTTACAACGGAGGTTGATTGTTAGTGTTGACTGTATCTCGTCACAGCATGTTCAACACTTAAAAAAAAAAAGGGAGGAAAAAGTTGAACTTCACAATTTATAAAAAAATAAAATAAAAAATTGGTAAAGTCGAACTCAAAGATTTCGACTTTTATCATTGTTGTTATATAATATATATTATAATTATTTTTGTTATTTTAATTTTTTAATATTAATAAAATAAATAAGCCTTGTATCTAAAATGATAAGATCCAAATGTAATTTTATAGTAAGTTATTAGTGAGGCGGTAGGCATTTGTTTGTTTTATATTAGAAAGGGTTTTTTTTTTTTTCTTCCATTTTTCGCACACGTGCACACTAAATTTTATAGTAAATTATATATGTATGTATGTATATTATAACTTTCATGAAATTCCAATTGTATCTCTTAATTTTTTAATTTATATATTTTGACCATAAATATTTTATAAATTTTGATTTAGTCATTTCAAATTTTAATATATTCAAATTTCAATTTATAATTTATAATTAAAGAGTTAGAGTTCCTTAATAATTACCAATTAACCTCTCAATTATGTATAAAATCTTATGCATGTCACAAACCGTCCAACCCCGGGTCCATTGTCCGCTTAGCAAGAACCACATAAATAAATCCAGAAAGACAGTCGAACAAATATGTAGAAGATAGACCATTTAAAGACCGCATGCATTGAATTAAAAATTTTAAGACGAACATAACAATATCAAGATAAATGGGACCTCTTGGGTACTCATATGGACTCTAGAAGTGGCTCCCAACATAGTTCATAAACAATACCAGAATACCACATGACCAGAGCAATAACCACGTTGTAGCACTTAACTCCATAGAGTCCCAAACCCAATAAATTCGTATAAATAACCAAAAATCATATTCATTTTCTTACATATCTATTAACAATTTCAAAAGCATTTTACTCAAGTTCGTCGCAAGAAAAATATCAATTTTTTTACATATGTAATAACTATGCACGATAACATATAATATTTCTCCAGTTTTGCAAATATTAGTATAATTTTAAATGACTAATTGTATAATTTATTTTCTAGTCAATATTAGACTTTATATTTCTTACAAATAACTAATTAAGTTTCATTTAATTTTTCTTTATCTCAAATTGACTCAAATAAACCTTTCGCAAATAATCTCAAACAAGAATATATGAAAAAGAAATGATAGTATATGTGACACTAGAAAAAAATCATTATTAGCTACATTTTTAATGACTATGGTAAAAAATTGTGGTAAATAATTATTACTAACTACAATTAAATTAAAACCATTGTAAAAACTAGCTTTTCTACTACAAAAAATTTATTTGCCGCGGTTAAGGGCCGTGGTAAAAATATTTGCCATGGCTTTTAGTCATGGCAAATATTTTAACCACTCTCGCAAAAACTACGGCCGACAACTGTTGCTTAACCGTGATTAATAACTATTCGCTATGGCCAATTTAGTATTAAATATGGTAATTAGCTGTAATTAAATACCATATTTCTTGTAATGTGATAATGTATTAATTTGTTAAATAGGATAACTAATATTTAATATAATAATAGGTAAGGGACGTCACAAATCCGGTATTATTTCACCCAATCGGGTAAACAATTAATAAAAGAATACTAATTTATCCTATTTTACATTTTATACAATGGGGCTCTATCAATCATTTAACACTAACAAAATATGTTTTTCACTATGTCTATTATGATGGTTAAAAATAAAAAATTACGACGAACGAACACTAATTAATAGTTATTGTTGACGTCAAAATGTTTTGGAATAAATTACCAATTTAAGTCCAAATAAATCGGCTAATGATTGAGTTTCAAAATAAAAGTCCATAATAAATTTGGGCTTGTCGTAATAAATTAAAAATTCATAAGCCCATACTAAATTTGGGTCTTATGTATTTTTATGGGTCAATCCAAAATAAATATAAATTTATTATTGTGGGTTGACTAAATGAGGCCAGATACATGTTCAGAATGCAGTCCATCAGAAGACTAGTCCATGTCAAAGCTCACAGTGATCAAGCCCAACAGACATGAGTCCAAGCTACCGTAGCCCTACTCATGCCTATAAATAAGGGGCCTCCACCATTGAAGTGAGGATTACATAGAGCATTGGAGACAACACAAAACAAGAAGTCACTCCAAACAACACAAGAAATCCAAAGGGATCCCAATCCAAAAGCTCTCTGCCACAACGAATCCACGACCACGAAGGTTCCACGTCTTCCTTGGCATCAAATTCATCAAGCCTTCATACCAAATTTGAAGGTGATATGTAGTTAACTCCACAAATCCGGAGGAGATTACACATCAACGTCCAAGAACAAGCATTAGCCCTTGGATTGACATTCGGAAGGAATAATCAGGGGATTACATCCAAACTAGAGATTGTATCCACTTTTCTTTTTAAATTAATAAAATCATTTGTCCATATTTTTCTTGTCTTGTAATTATTTTTGCAGACACGAAATTTTGTGTGAACAAATTTTTGGCACGCCCAGTGGGACCATCTCTGCCCCTCATCGCTTCCTCCTATATCAAAGTTCAAGTCATCACGTCAAAACGTTCAATAACGCCCAAGAAGGATCAAGTCACCGTCAACGCCACTACCGCTGGTCAATCCTCAACGGGGGCAAGATTTTTGACCCGACCCCTTCAGACGGTTCAAGCTCGGCAAGTCCTACCGAGATCAACTCCAAGCCCACGCATTTCGCAATCGTCCCTGCCAAGATGGCCGGCGCAACTGCAATGGAGGGACAACTAGCACAAATGGCCGAAGTCATCGCTAACCTCCAGATGGTCATCGAGGAAAAGGACCTCCAAATCGACCAATTGATGAGAAACCAAGAGCATACGAGCGTTGAAGAAACCAATGACAGCCACAAGCATGCCTCCTTCTCAAACCATGTCCAAAGCGAGAAGCAAGTGAATAAAGCACCAACGACGCATGACTTCGTGTAAAAGTCTACACGTTCTGAAACATCTATTGCTACATGGTCTGTTCAACAACTGCAAGAGATGATTGCCAACACCATCAAAGCCCAATACGCGAAACGACCCAAAGCTCACCCGCGTATTCAAAACCTTATACCAAGCGCATCGACGCCTTGAGGATGCCAATGGGATACCTACCGTCAGAACTGCGACAATTCGATGGAAGAGGCAACCTAAAACAACACATCATCCACTTCATTGAGACATGCAACGACGCCGGCACTAACAGTGACCTCTTGGTGAAGCAGTTCGTTCGATCGCTTAAAGGAAATGCTTTTGATTGGTATGTCGATCTACAGCCCGAGTCAATTGACAGTTGGGACGAGATGGAAAGACAATTCCTAAATCGCTTCTATAGCACCCGTCGGACGATGAGCATGTACGAACTCACCACGCAAGGCAGTGGAAGGACGAGCCAGTGACCGATTACATCAACCATTGGCGCACTCTAAGTCTGAATTGCAAAGACAAACTCTCGGAGGCTTCGGCGATAGAAATGTGCATCCAAGGTATGCATTGGGGTCTTGTTTACATCTTGCAGGGGATCAAGCCAAGAAGCTTTGAGGAGTTGGCTACCCGTGCGTATAACATGGAGATAAGCATCGCCAATCACAAACCCAAGTTTCCAATTGACTACCAAAAGAAAGAGTCAAAAGAGGAGGCACCTCGAAGATGGTTCTGCGCGACAACTGAAGAAAAGAAGTCAACTTGACCCAACAGACAAATCGATAGAAAAAGGTGAAAGTCAAGAACTTCATATGTCTCGGCCCCGGGGAAGTAAGATATCATTCTTGCTCATCCCCTCAAACAAGCCAATCAAAGTGAAGCGACGCCTCGCCAGACAATTGCATGATCCATAAAGCACTTTAAATAAGGAAGATGAAGAAAGCATGAAGCTACGTCCATCCAACCACGTCATTGTTGCTGAAGACTCCAACTTGAAGATCTCCAGAAATGAGATTCAAGACGCTCCGAAGCACAACTCGAGGACGGAGAACATGAAACCTCTATATCACCACAAATCAAAGATACGGCATTCACCTCGCAAATAACAAACTCATGAAAAAGTTGCTCCATGACGCTTGAGCCAAAACTGCATGTTACTCCTGGCCCGCATGAGTATAAACTGTGTACGGCATCCCTCCTATTAAAAAAAAAAGAGGAGAAAAAAAATTCAAGTTTCTTTGAACTACGTTTTGACTTGATCCCTTCGCGGGGTACGTAGGCAGCTTCGGTATAATTCACTCAAGTTCAGTCATATCTTCAAAAAAATTCTTTGTTGTCATCTATGATACATCCTCTCGGCCATGTGAAAAAAAAAATTCTCTCGAGAAGGAAGAGGGCAATGTAGAGGTTGGTCGATTTCATATCCAAAGTAAGCAAGTTTTGAAGTTCCGATTGATCTTAAATGTGCATTGCAATCGTTTGTATCACGGTCATTGTCAACAAGAAAAGAAATGCTCCAAATGTTACACAATGAAAATTTCCAGAGGAATATAAAGAGATTGCGCAAAAGAAATACTTTTATTGCACAAAGATCCATTTACATCACAAGAAGATAAGAAAAAAAAATGGAAATATCACTAAACAGCGAACAAGTTGAAAGTTAAAATTTGGTCTTGAGTCTTCAAAAAGCACATCCACCCTCTTCAATTTCCTTAGTTGGATTCTTCCAACAAATATGAAGTGTCTTCAAGCAATGGGGTCTTCTCTCTCTTGGCGACCATGTCCCTCGAGGTTGGACAAGCTCTCTTCGGCTTCTTGGCAAGGGTCTTCTCGCTCAAGTAGAAAAGGCTTTTCATCAAGTGCTTCACAACTTTTGGGGTAATTACTACAAAAAATGCGGGAATAGGAATGGATAGAGACGACCGTTCCAAATAGGAACGGTTGTAGGGACAGTTGTGGAACGGTAAACCGTTGATGACGTCACAGTCATGCTAATTGTAATTACAAATTAATAGGAACGGACCGACCGTTCCTATTAGAGTGCCAAAAATGGTGAGCCAATTTGTACACCTACAACCGTTCCTAAAGGGACTTGATATATTTTGGACTTCAATTTGGAACACATGTATGAGATTTGGAACGGCACGCTGACTGGGAACACTTACTGTTACTATATGTGTTCCAAAGACCGGGTCTATTTGGACCGGTGGACTGACCGTTCCAACATGTAGTCCTACAGAAGACCCTTTTACGCCATGGGAAAAAATATAATGCAATTACCATTCCAAATTATGGGTATATAGTAAGTGCAATATTGTTACAAGTACCGTTCTAAATTGTACTCCAAGTAGGAACGGTCCTTTTGGGTGTGCCTCATACCGTTCCTAATAAGCGCTAACGGCTATATTACAATGGTAACATTACCGTTCTTATTTCCTCTCCTGAGACTGTTCCTAAAGCTGGAACAACGGCTATTTTTCAATGGCTAGTCTTGTGTTCCAAATAATATTCCAATGCCCGTTCCAATATTTTCTATATATATGTCCCCCTTCTTTGTCATTGTTCTTATACTTACTCTCCAACTCATTTTGTTGTAACTCCCCCCCCCCCTTGATTATTTATACGAAAAATCGAACATATCAATTACCGAGCGCGAATTTTGCATTGATATTAATAGGTGTTTTGCTCAGGTAAGTATGCAAAATTCTGTTATTTTTCATGTATATATTTATATATATAATTTACTCTTATCATTTAATTGCGTACTGTTGTGAATTATACGTAGGACCAATCATGTTAAGACAGTTGCGGAAATTGATGTATGATGGAGACGTCCTGGGTGTGACGCCGGAGTTTGAGGATGGTGTTACAACATTTTTAGAATGGGCCTAGTCTCAACGTGCATATATGGACGGGGACAAGATTAAGTGTCCTTGCCAGAAAGTGCAAAAACGAACGGTTCAAAATACCAGACGAGGTAAATTTTGATTTGTGTATGAAAGGGTTTATGCCAGAGTATTACAATTGGACTTCGCATGGTGAGGAGAGGGTGCAAGAATATTATGAAGCATTGACAGCGCCCCTGTGCAGCAGCAGCAAACGCCACCCGTTCAGGAGAAGGGTAGTTCGCATTGGGGTGATGCGACTCAGATGGATTGGGCGCAGAGGATGGTATTCGATCCCGCCGGGCCGTCATTATGGTCTTCGTACAACCAGGAGGGACCGACTGATGATGGTACTCGGTATTGTCCATCTGATGTGGGTCTTAGTTCATATTACGATTCGGGGACCTATGATTATGTGTTTGGCTTGTCAGACCGTTTTTTTTTTATGTAGTTCATGCTGCGTCCCAACCTTTTTGGAATGGCTGCACCACCTCTCAGTTGGCGTCAATTGCCTCTTTGGTGAATATCAAGGCCGAAGGGGGGTTTTCCAAGCATATGTATGATGGGTTATGCCAGTGGGCTGATACTGTAATGCCCCGCGATCACACTTTCTCCGCCGATTATTACAATACGAAGAAATTGATAAGAGAATTAGGTTTATCAGTTCAGAAGATTTATGCTTGCAAAAACGGTTGCATGTTGTACTGGAAGGACGATATTGATTTGGAATATTACAAGTTTTGTGGAAACGCTAGGTACAAGCCCAACAGGGACAGAATCCTAAACGCAAAAAGTCCTTGTATGCCATTCTTAGGTATCTACTGATTACCCCTCGGCTGCAGAGGTTGTATGCGTCGGAGGTTACAGCAGACCATATGACTTGGCATGCGAGCCATCAGACGAAGGAAGGATCCATATGTCATCCGTCCAATGCAGAGGCTTGGAAGCATTTTGACCGAACGTATCCTGATTTTGCAGCTGAACTGAGGAATGTTAGACTTGGGTTGTGCACGGAAGGGTTTGCACCGTACGACCAGTATGGTAAAACTTACTCATGTTGGCCCGTGATACTTACCCCGTACAATCTCCCACCGAGAATGTGCATGAAGTCTGAGTATATGTTCCTAATGATGGTGATCCTGGCCCATCGAATCCCAAACGTCTTATCGATGTCTACTTGGAGCCGTTGATCGAGGAGTTTTCAGAATTTATGGCATGTGGGTGTACGTACGCACGATACTACGACAAACTAGGCATTCATGATGCATTGATGTGGACAGTAAACGACCTTCCTACTTATGGTATGGCGTCTGGATGGAGTACCGCCGATGTTATGGGGTGTCCAGTTTGTATGGAGGACACACGGACAAAGTCGACTGGAAAGTTGTTTGTAAAATCAAGGCTCGAAGAGTAATCGATGACTCACGATGGACCGAGGTCGCCTATCAGATGGATGAAGTCGTACCTAATCCAGATGTTGTAATAGATAACAAAAACATTTGAACTGCATGACCCAACGGGAATACAATTGGTCGTTGATCATGGAGCAGGGCCATCGCGCTCGCTAGACAGTGAATCTGAAGATCAAGATGAAGATAGCTTTGACGAGGCTGAGTCCAATGAAGAGACTTATTGAATTTTTCAAAAAAATTCTGTAATTTTTTCATTACAGATATTGTAAAAACTGTATTCGATAGATGTATTTTGATTATTCTAAGAAATCAGAATAAATTTTAAAAATAGGTACGAAAATTTGATTCTAACAACCGTTCCTAATACAGGTGCAACTATTTGAATAGGTGCCAAACAAAAAACAACGAGAGAATTTGAATTAAGAACGGTTAAAATTTATCAGGACCGTTCCTATTTAAGGTACAATTTTCCAAATATGACGGCTAATTAAAAAAAAATGAGGGAAATTTGAATTGGGAACGATCAAATATTAAAGGGACTGTTCCTATTTGAGGTACAATATTTCAATTATGGCAGCTAATTAAAAAAAATGAGGGAAATTTGAATTAGGAACGGTCAACTTTTACACTGACCGTTCCTATTTGTGATACAATATTTCAAATATGGCGGCCAATCCAAAAAAAATGAGGGAAATTTGAATTAGGAACGGTAGGTGAAAACTAAACACCGTTCCAAAGTGAAGTCCAATATTGCGTTTTGGCGCCCAATGAAAAATTGGTGGGAAATCGATTATTGGATGTCCGTTTATACATGACCGTTCCAAAGGTTAATAGGAACGGTAAATACTTGCGTGTATTAAAATGACATCGTATTTTCCGTTAGGAATGGTATTGGGAACACCTTGTCTATTAGGTGACCGTTCCTAGTATTACAATTCCAACCAATTGGTCCGATATCTCATCATCCGTCAGCCGGATCAACACCATTTTTTAACACATACAAGGTTATGGATACGAATTGATGTCCAACGGTCTGATTTTCAATCAGCAACCCGGATTTAAAGATGCATCTATTTTTCTTACGATGAATACTGATTGGATACGATATCTCAATAACCGCACACCGAAATTTTGCAAAACTACGTATAATGTATTATTTTGTATGATACATCATATCTAATGGTTTGATTAAAATTTTGGCGGTCTGATTATGCCGTGCAGTACAACAATATAGGATCCGAGTTACATCTGTGAAATACTAACAAACATAAATATACAAATATACTTCATATTGTGAACGTGTGCCTATTTTTTGGAATTTACAATATATTTTCAAATTCTTTAATACCCAATTGTATATCTTTATTCAATCAAATGAGTGTTTGAAAACGTATTTTTCTTAATTTATATTTATTATCTAAGAAAATAACAAAAAATTGCAATACATATAGGAACGGTTCTATATACAAATAGGAACGGTAACTATGTACACGTAAACAAACGACGTCGTTATTGAAGATAGGAACGATACCTGTAACACTGGACATATTACACGACCATTCCTAGTAAGCTTATTATAAGTAATATGTATTAAAACGTCATCGTTTTTCAAGTTAGGAACGGTACACGTCGTTTTGGAACTTTGGGCTGGACTTAGGAACGGTCACTACAAAATGTGACCGTTCGAAAAATTCTAATATAAATTCACCCCTTCGCCGATTTTTACCCATTTTCTGCCTCTCCCTCTTCCCCCTCAATCTCTCCCTCCCAATCTCACTCTCCCCCTCAATCTCTCTTTCCCCTCAATCTCACTCTCCCACCTCCGCCGCCGGCCGCCATTAGCACCTCTCTCACTGACGCCTCTGACTGCCGCCATACCCCGCCGGCGCCATCAGCGCCCTCCACCCCCACAACTGCCAGCCGCCGCCATCCCCACGTCATTCGCCGCTGGCAGCGCCCCCGTCATCAGTCGCCGCTGCCAGCCGCCGCCAGCGCCCCCGCCGCCATCCCTCCGCCATCGTCGTACCAAGTAGGATTTCCAAAAACCCTACTTTTATTTTTCTTTTTTCTATTTTTATTTTCTGAAAACGCATGTAAGAATTTGGTTGTAATATTTGTAATTTTATTCTGTAATTTCTGTAATTTTTGAATAGTTAGGGAATTTTCTGTAATTTTCGTTTAGTTAGGGGAGTAATCTGTAAATTCTGTTAGTTGTCGTATTTTTCTGTAATTTTCGGTAGGATATAGGATATTATGTTGTAATTTTCTGGGAATTTTTTGTAAATTTTCTTGAAAATCGGGAATATATGATATTATTTTCTGTAATTTTGTAACTGTGTAATTTATGTAATTATTTAATTTTTTGTAATTGAGTAATTTTTGTGAATGTAATGTAGTTTATTAATTTTCTGTAATCATAGGTAATTTATGGTAATTTTGTGGTTAATTTTTTGAATTTTAATCAAATTTCTGTAAATTTGATGGAATATAGGATATTATTTTCTAATATTATTAAAATTTTCAAAAAAAAAAGTTATGTTTTACATCTGAAAATATAAAACATAAAATTTAATGTGAAAAATATGGAAACTTGTATTTTTGAAAAATCTTAAAATTTACTATTTCTGTAATTTGGGCATATTTATGTAATTTATTAAAACTTGGAAAATATGGAAATTTGGATTTTTTTTAAAATTCTGGGAATTTGTATTTTTTTAAAAAAAATCTGGAAATTTAAATTTTTTAAAAATTTGGAAATTTGAATTTTTTTGAAAATTGAAAAATTTTGAATTTTTTAAAAATCTGGAAATTTGGATTTTTTTAAAAAATCTAAAATTTTGAATTTTTTAAAAATCTGGAAATTTGAATTTTTTTGAAAATCGGGAAATTTGAATTTTTTTAAAAACTTGAATTTTGAATTTTTTAAAAATCTGAAAATTTGAATTTTTTTGAAAATCTGGAAATTTGAATTTTTTAAAAATATGAAATTTGAATTTTTTTGAAAATCGGGAAAGTTGATTTTTTTAAAAGTCTGGAATTTTGAATTTTTTAAAAATCTGAAAATTAGAATTTTTTAAAAATCTGGAAATTTGAATTTTTTTAAAATCTGGAAATTTGAATTTTTTTTGAAAATCTGGAAATTTGAATTTTTTTAAAATCTGAAAATTTGAATTTTTTAAAAATCTGAAAATTTGAATTTTTTTAAAAATATGATAATTTGATTTAGTGTAATTTTAGGGTAAAATTATGGTATTTAGTATAAATATATACAGTTTTAGAATTTAGTTTGCATATATATTAGAATAAATTAGAAAAATTTTCATTATTGAAATAAATTGATACTTGCATGTATTTTTTGGATCATGTCTGGTCGGAATTTTCCACCTCGAGGAGGTGGACGTGGTCGTGGTCGTGGCTGCGGTCGCAGCGAACTGGCTATGCCGCCGGCTGGTGTTGCTTCCCAGGATGGGGAAGCAGTGTTCCGACCACCACCACCACCACCATCGGCAGAGTAGGCACCCGCACTACCTGCGCCGGATGAGTAGCCCGGTGCGTCTACCGCTGCGCCAGATCAGCAGCCCGGACCATCCACTATTGCACCGGCGGTCGATCCGGCCCATCCATGGGCTGCCCCACCACCACCACCCCCACCGGCCCCACCACTCCCACCACCATCCGCGCGCCAGTACATCACACTCGCCGATGCGAGGTATATTTATATTTTAAATTTTTTTTGTAATTTAAATTAATATTTTAATATCATACTAATTATTTTATAATTTCAGTTTTTTGATCGGAAGATCCACGAGTGCATGTACGCGGTCGTGCGAGGACACTATCCCCATCCTTGGGGCAGTTTGCGCAAGGTGCCGCCAGAGCACCAGCTTTTCTGGTTTGAGAGTTTGAAGGTAACGATAATTATTTTTTGTTTTTAAATATTTTAACAATCAACTGTAATTATATATGTATATTTTTTTTAATACAGATGACGTACTGGTGGGCGCCGACGACGAGTCGATGTTCAAGATCTTCCACGTTTGGGTGGGGAAGTTCCTCAGGAAGAAGTTCGTCGTCGCCAGACAGTCCCTGCAGAAGCAACTATGGCTGGCGAATTAGGTGTGGCGGCAGCTCTTCCTGTACTGGGAGTCCCCGAAGTTCAAGCAGGAGTGCGAGAAGAACAAGGCGAACCGGAACGCCAACCCAGCCGCATCCGCTACTGTGTACCGCGGGGGATCTGTCTCCGTTGGTATGCACAAGCGGAAATTGGTAAGATATCTAATGTTATTTCAATTATTTATTACTATTAAATTAAAATTGTAATAACTATTTTTCATTTCTTTTTACAGGAGGAGCAGCTCGGCCGGCCAGTAAAGCAGATGGAGTTATTCTCGAGATGCTACAAGAAGAAGGCCGACGGCGGCTGGAGCGGGTCGAGGGCAGCGGAGGTGGCGGTAAGTTGTAATTAATACATTCTACCTTATTTGTTTAAATGATCTAATTTATTGTAATTATTTTTGCAGGAGATGTTCCAGAAGATGATGGAGGATCATCAGTGAGCAGGCCCCGTGCAATCCTGAGGATCCTGTTTTCGAATCGGAGGGTTCGGTGGCGCAGACCGAGCAGCAGATGTGTCTCACTTGCATTGGGGCCAAGAAGAAGGCCCGAGTATTTGGTCTTGGTTCTGAGGCCCTAGGTCTCAGCGAGACCGTTACCTCGCCTTCACCACCGCCACTACCCGCTCCAGAGCCAGTGCCTTCGTCAAACATGGAGAGTCGGTTGGTCCGCCTCGAGGAGATGATGGCGGACCTGATAGGCATGATGGAGGACTTGCAGACCAGTCGCTCCGGTGCTGGCCCGTCATGGCCTCCTAGAGATCCCACCCTTCCAAACATTGACGAGATGGATGAGGAGTAGATTATGTATTTTTTTATTTTGATTTTTTTGTAATTAAATCGGATAATATTTGTATTTAATATAATTTTTATTTATAAATTAGGCATTTTTTCATATTTAAATATTAATTATATAATCAAAATATTATTAATAATTATATTTATATTTAAATGATAATAATTATTACTAAAAAAAATAATAATTCATCTATTAGGAACGGTACTTTAGACGGCAATTGCAGCTCCAAATACCGGTCCTATATTTGACTGTTTAAAAATATATACCGTTCTCAATACTGATGAAAAAAAACATTCTAATAATAGAAGCCAACCGTTCCTAAAGACGGGACTTACCGTGCCTACATATATTCCAAAATCAATTCTTTCGTGGTTAGGCTTTGGTTCTAAAGAAAATACCAACAATCGGTCCAAAATGGTATTCCAAAGTTAGAGTGCAAAAATCGTTCCTAAATCACGCGACAAAATGTATTCCAGTTACCGATCCTAATGTATACAACTTGCCGTTCCTACATGCATTCCAAAACCCATGCTAAATTGTAACAGAAGACTGTTGATCATATCTTTAAAGGTTCTATTCTTTCGTTCAGCTATTCAATTAGACGAAGGGGAATATGGAGGAGTCTCTACATGAATTATGCCAAAATTTTGACAATATTCATTAAACTTACTCGATCCCATATTCTCCTCCTCTATCAGACCTTAATCGTTTAAATTTCTTACTAGTTTCGGTTTCTGCTTCATTTTTAAACAAAAAAAATTTATCTAACACGTCATCTTTATTACGCATGAGAAAGACATAACAGTATCTACTGCAATTATCTATAAAGGTTATAAAATATCTTTTATGGTCCCTAGTCAACATCCCATTGAACTCACAAATATCGGTGTGAACTAAATCAAGTATTTCCGAATCCCTTTGAACTGATTGATAGGGGTCCTAACTTGTTTAGCTTCTACACAAATTTCGCATTTGTGATCTTGTTCAATTTCATGACTAGGTATTAAATCAAGATTCATCATCCGTTTGATTGAACCCAAATTTAAATGACCTAATCTACTATGCCACAGAGAAGTAGATTCGATATTCAAAACAATAGAATCAGATTCAGCAATATCATTGCTATCAACTCGAATTTTGAATAACCCATCAGACAAATATCCTTTGCCAACAAAAATACTTTGTTGAATTATCACTTTATTAAATTTAAAGGATAATTCATATCCCTCACTAACTATTACAGAACCACTGATAATGTTTCTCCTAACAGTATGTACATGGTGAACTCTTTGCAACGACCGAATGCACCCTGAAGGAAACTTCAAGTCCACGCTTCCTATCCCAAGTACTTCAACTGTATTGTAGTTCCCCATGCTTACTGTCCTTCCATTGATGGCTTGATAAGACACAAATAGCGATTTATCAGCACAGATGTGCACATTTGCACATTAAGGCTGACATAAATAGCCATTAATGGAATTTAGATGGTTTTAAATACAGGTTTAAAAAACCATTAAACGCTATTAAAACCAGGCATTAAAACCAGCTGAAACCGCCACATAAATACGGGAGTTTCAGGTTTGTAATAAATCAACATTTAATCCAGGTTTAAAATCTGATATTAAAGCACCATTAAAACGAGTTTTAAAATAGATTTTAAAACCATTTGATAGTTATAAATGCACCGGGTTTTATCAGATAAATCCAAATATATATTTTTTTGCTGAAAAAAAAAAGATAGATACTGAGACTGAGACAATTGCGCCCGCGCTGAAGCCGAAGCCAAGTGGCGGTGGCGCGCGTATAGGGCAACCCCATGTTCACTCTAGTCTCCATAATACTTCAAACATATATCGAACATTGAACTTAATATAAGGAGTTTAAGTTATCCTTAAACTTTCAATGTGGGACATCATTGAGTATGAAGCACTCACCCCCACATACACCTTATATCCTTATCAAGGCTCCACACTTTCCCATCATTATCCTATATGGGACAAGTGTAATCTCTCTATTTCTCTCACCATCTAATCTATGGATTCACATGTAATTGAACTCATATTTTAGAACAAAATTTATTGTTACAAATTAACATTATAAATGTCAATTACAACACATTATTATTAACCACGGGTAAACAAAACTTGATGCAAAAAGTTAACTTATCCATCACGAAAACTATTTTGCCATAACAAATATTTTTGTCATGACTTTTAGCCATGTGAAATGTACGAACCACAATCGCAAAAACCACAGCCAACAACCGTTGCGTTGCCGTGGTCATTAACTTTTTACTACGCCTATTTATTATTAACCATGATAATTAACCATAATTAAATATTATATTTCGACAGTGTCAGTGACTACTTTTACGTCGATATACTTTATTATAAAAAATAAAATCCAGAAACTACCTTATATAGAGGATAGAAGTTGTCAGCCACATCGCCGTTGCTCGCATCAGATATTTTACCTGTATATAAACTTGTCAAGTTCCTTATGTGTTTCATTATAGCAATAAATACTACAGAAGAAAGAATTATTCTCTACATTGTAATGACCACGACCTAAAATCATGGTAAACCAATATTATCCATTACAGTTAAACAAAATTAATACAAAATATAAATTTTGACCACGATTAATAAACATTTGCCATAATTTTTAATCGTGGCCAATGTTTTGACTTCCCTTACTGAAGCAATGGCTAATAGGCAATAGCCATTGCGAAGCCATAGTTAATTAGTATGTGGCACATTTTTTACTTTTAAATATAATAATTAGTCATTAGCAAAAGTAATATTTCTTATAATGAAATAAAATATAACGAAAGGGCGAGCAGTATTTTTAACTTTTAGATGAAAAAGAATGCATATTCTTGTAATCTTTTTCAATATCTATTAAAAGAACTTGTTGTTCTGTAGAAATCATAAACAACAGTTTTCACAAGAAAAATATATATGTTTACAGTTTTCACAAGAAAAATATATGTTTTCACAGAACTTATTTTAATTTCCGTTTAATAATGTTGCAATGTGAACTGAATTTATAAGTGTACGCCCCCTCAAGATTTCAGTTCTAGACACATGGGAACATTGGGTACAATTGGAAGAGAAAAATTGATAGACACAAAGTCACAAAGTGGATGGCTTATTTCAGTTCAGTTCTTTAGCAAAACATGGGATGTGGATAGACACAAAGTATACAATTGGAAGAAAGAAGTGAAGTACAAGAAAAATTTAGGATAAATTACAACCACCTTCGCAGAGTTCTGACATAATTATAAATACTCCTTCATTACTTGAAAATTTATAAACACTCCCCTCAAATAGAAATAATTATGTAGCCCTAGACGGAGATGTGAAAGTACTACTTTACCCCTGCTGAATTTTTTATTTTTTCAAATATATATATATATAAAAATCTTAGAATAGGTAAAATAATTAATAATCCATAGAGAATATTAGTCCATAAAAATATTTTTAAAAAATTTAAAAAATATATAAAATTATAACTTATTCGAAGGCATTTTGGGCATTTTATTTCACCACAAGAATTGGATGGAACCTAATGGAATGGGTTCGTCGCTAGACGGATATTAAAGTCAGGGGCGTATTTGTAATTTCTAGAACAAAGATGAGGTATTTGTAATTATGTCAAACTTCAGAAAATGTAGCTGTAATTTACCCAAATATTTATACAAGTTTTCGTGCAAGATGTAATTAATTAAATTACAAAATTTAAAGTTGTTTTCATATCTTTTCTTTTTTCTTTTTGTTTTATGATGGCAATGATTTCGCAGATATGATAACAAAAAGAATTGTGTGTAATTTAGTAGTAAAAAATCAGTGGAAAAAAAATTATCATATAAAAAACTAATATATAACATATATTGAGAGACAACTCAATAACAAAAATGTATGCCACAATAATAATATTTACTTGTTCACTAAGTTGTCATCATACAGATATCATTAATCATTAATAATAATAACTTAGACCCAATTACTGTCTTTTCTAATTTATAATATTCATCATAGGACAAATCAGAACTATATATTGTTATAAGTTCTTAGGCTTAAATATATTTTTGGTCGCGTAACATAGGTTTTGATATTTTTGTTCTTTAACTTTTTACGATAGCATTTTGGTCCTACATCTTTTTAATTTTCGCGATGTCAATCATTTTTTCCGCACAAAATTCAACCTTGTCGCCGGACTTGTCGCTGGAAAAATGTATGTGCATCTCACTTGACCTTTTAAATATGGGATTATTGTTCCTATTGGCTAATTAAAGTAGCATTTTTGTCCTTTAAATTTCTAAAGTAGTATTATTGTCCTTTAACTTTCTAAAGTAACATTTTTATCATGTATGTTTTTAATTTTCGATATTTCAGTTCTTTTTCTCGCTAAAGTTCACTCTTCTCTTAGGTGGAGGTGAACTTTGGCAAAATAAAAAAAGACTGAGTCGCGAAATTAAAAAGGTGTAGGACCAAAATGTTACCCTAGAAAGTAAAGGATGAAAACGTCAAATTAAATTAGTTAGGAGACTAAAATATCTTTAATCCTAAGTACCTAACACATATCATTAATGACAACTTTGGTATTAATTGTTACTTAATATTACAATTTGATTATTCCTATTTCCTAGCAGTTAGAGTATTGCCCAATCTTAACTTATTAGTTGATTATTGGTAACTTAAAAGTGTCATAATTTATTTATCTGTATCCAGCACTAAAAAATAAAACGAAAAGAATAAATAATTAGTAAAGTTGGCTAGAAAACATAATTTTTCATACCCATTTATTTTCATATGTAGCAAACAATGAAAGATACTTGGGACTTACTTCTTCATCAATAAAGCAAGTCCTACACACGCCCCTTCTGTTTCAATATTTAATATAAGAAAGTTACTATCACATATATAAAAATCTATTCATTTATGTTTTCTTAAACATCGAGAAAAATAAGTTACCAAATAGTATTCTCATAACCATTCAAATTCAACAAGTGTATGAGATCTACTCATAAAAGAAATCCATGAAAGAAACCACCAAAACTTTGTCCAAATGTATGTAGTGTATGATCCTAGCTACCACACATGCAAGAAAATAACATTTTTGGTCCCATAAGTTAGGTCCTTCTCACTTTTAGTACCACTCGTTACGTGATTAATATTTTTGGTATCGTAACTTACAAATATTCGCAATTTTGATCATCTTCAACTTTTCCGTTTTAATTTAACGGCATGGCCGTTAAGTTTTCTTGGCCGAAGGAAAATGTAACATGTTTTTCAGCTTGACAACACTTTGAGAGAGAACTATAATCACTTTGCGGTAAAAAAACAAATCTTGAAGGAATGGGAATTCTCTCGTCTCTCATAAAAATTGAATTCCACCCTTCCCATATTTTTGAATTCATAGTACAAATTGTTCCCATCATGACTTGTTCTAATTTTCACTTGCTCAAGACATGATTCTTACTTTGCTTCTACTTGGGTTCAAATTATAGGAATATGAGAAGAGCGGGATCCAATTTTTGTGAGAAGAGAAAGGTTCTCCCTTTCCATGCTCTAATTTTTTTTTAAAGATTTATTTTCTTTTCCTCAAAATAGTTATATATTCTCCCTCAAGGGTTGTCAAGCTGGAAAATACACCAATTTTTCCTCCAACTAAAAAACGTTAACGAGCACATAGCTTTCACTGTTAAATTACAAACAAAAAAATAAAAAAGGACCAAAACTATGATTTTTTATAATTACGGGACCAAAAATACTAATCTCATAACTAATGGGCCTAACTTGGACCAAAAGTGTTGCTTCCCCATTATATATATGTACAAGAACTTGTAGAAAGTAAAAGAAACCTGAAAATTTGTGGGTGTAAGTGTCCCATATACTTGGTCCTCATCCAATTTCAAATGCAGCACCCCCATACTATTAACAGTATAACCACAAGCGCAACAAATATATCACATATACATTAAGAGCACCGCATAAACGAAAAGGAAACAAAAACTTCAATGTAAAAGAAACGAAAGTAAAAAACTAATGCAGAACGTAATCAATTTAGGCTTTGTTTATTTGTGATGATTGGCTCTAGGAAAATAAAGCATATATGTGAAGCACATTAATACATATTGCACGTAATCGATTTTGGTTATTACCTTAATGCTATGGTATGTCAACACGCAGCGAAATTAACTTTGTGACACCCGGATCTTTGTAGCTCGTCTACAAGCTTTCTATGATCTTTTGGATCTAGAAAGCACACCCTACAAATCCACGTATCTCCTAGCACGTCCCTTCTCTTCCTTGTCACAATCGTCCTTCTCTCGCTCCACGTAGATTGCTACCAGAGCTATCCACCAGAGTTTACACGCCTTAAACCCCCGGAGACTTTTGGTGATACTCCAAGAGAGAACAGAGAGAGCATTCAGCGAGAAGCTTTGGGAGAGTGTACTTCGAATAGCAATTGTATTTTTTTATTCCATAGGAGCACCCTATTTATAGGTGTACAAGCTAGGAGTCCAATCCTAATACAAACTGTAGGGGACTACAGACTCTTCACACAAGAGGAGTCCTCCCTAACCAGGAGTTTTGGGAGACATCAAACTCTTGTGAAATATGGATGATTTTTTAATATCTCCCACTCATACATATTTGACATAGCCTCTTCAATCCAAAATATCTCATCTCCCATCCCCTCTTTCATACGGTGAGTAAGGCGTGCGACCAAGCGAGAAAAGATAAAACATAAGGTGAGTTATATTAAGTTATCACCAATACTAACATAACTCATCACCTCCAAAGAAACTCGCTGTGTACCCCAAACCTCGTGGACACACTTGATCAAGAATCTCTAGATCCCTCAACAAATAGAGCATGCTTGACCCTCTCAGATATGCTTCTACGTTCATGACTAGTCAGACATATTCCGACTAAGTTGCCCGGGCTATGAACAATAGAACATAAGTGCGTCACCAACTTGGTTCTTCCTCGGCCTCTCACATCAATCAGTTTGGCTTTGCCAGCTTTCCTAGGCATGCTCCGACAGACCGTATCACTCGTGGCCATTGTAAAGAACGCTAAAGTAGCATCATCAAGCTTACGCCTCATGACATGGTCCTGAGTCCCAAAGGGTACAAGGGATTGTACGGGCTCACACAGTGACGAAGCAGGGACCTATTCAGTCACTCCCCAAAGTAGGTCGTCTTAACGCACATGTAGTATGATCACATGCTGTGATGGAGCTCCCACTCAACTTGGGTATGTCACTGCTCTTAACATCACATGAACTTGAGTTCAGTCGTTGTCCAAGCGCCTAACTTGCGTGTCACCAGGAAGTTACCCTCTTGATATCTTCTAGCGGTTCGCACGTTCAGCTGTAAACAGGCCTTTATGAAGTTTGGACATACTTCATAGTCGATCACGCATGATCTCATCCTAGCTCTTTAGCTAAGGCGGCCTTGGTTATATGTTCAACCTCCATCCATCTTAAAGCGTGAAGGCGATCATTCACATGACTTATTTATGCGAAGTGATCCTTTCTAATCCTCATCCTGCTCACTATCATAGCGCCAGGGAGATTACCCGTGTGAGTGGGTCAATCTAAACCTGGCGACATTCAAACATATATATAGACACAGTACTCTAACGAAACAAGAATCATATATTCTTATAATAAAAGTGTTCTTACAGGCTCAAAACTTAAATCCTACGCAGTCCCATACTACTCACATGCCTTTGAAATGCGTCTTTACGCAAAGGTTTAGTAAAAGGATCTGCTATCATATCAATAGTAGGAATATGCCTGAGAACCACTTGGTTTTGCGCAATGCTATCACGAATGAAGTGGTATCTGGTATCTATATGCTTAGTCCTCCCATGGTACTTGGGGTTCTTCGCATATGCTATGGCGGCTGTGTTATCACAATAGATTACAACAGCATCATCAACGTGCGCCGAAATGCGCAGACTTTTGAGGAATCTCCTCAGTCAGATAGCTTCTTGGACCGCTGATGTGCAAGCCACATATTCTGCTTCCATGGTGGACAAAGAGATGCAGGCTTGTTTCTTGCTGCACCAAGTGATAGCAGCACCTCCTAACAAGAATGCATATCTTGATGTGGATTTGCGTTCATCTCTGTCCGCTGATCCATCAGCATCACTGTATCCAACCAACTTTAAACTTCCCCCATGTTAAGTCAAAGCTAGATCACTTGTTCCTTTTAGATATCTGAGTATCCTCTTGACCGCTACCCCAGTGGTCGGGTCCAGGATTACTTTGATACCTGCTCACCATTCCAACTGCAAAGCACAGGTCTGGTCGAGTACACATCATAGCGTACATCAAACTTCCTACAGCGCTAGCATATGGAACCTTAGCCATGCGTTTCTGCTCTTCTTCTGTCTTAGGGCAGAATTCTCTGCTAAGAACACAACTTTTGTCCATGGGTGTGTCGACAGGATTGACATTGTGCATACGAAACCGCTCTATGATCCTTTTGATATAAGTCTCTTGAGACAAGCTCAAAAGTTTCCAAGAGCGATCTCGGTATATCTTAACACCAAGTATGTACTCAGCTTCTCCCATGTCCTTTCATCTCAAATGTTGAGGACAACCACTTCTGAGTGGCGATAATGATTTCCATGCCATTTCCTGCCAACAGAATGTCGTCCACGTACAGTCAAAGAATCAAAAACTTCTTTCCACTTCTTTTGACATACACAGTGGTCCTCCTCAACCATCGTGAAGCCTATCGAGGTGATAGCTCGATGAAATCGATAGTACCACTTCTTGGATGATTGTTTCAGGCCATAAAATGGAACGTTTTAAGCGGCATACTTTGCCTTCGCATCCCATTTCCCGAAAACCTTCAGGTTGATCACATGTAGATCTCCTCATCCAGTTCTCCATTGAGAAATGCTGTCTTTACATCCATCTGGAACAGTTCCAGATCTAGGTGGGCGACAATGGCTAGGAGTAGGCGAACAGAGGCAAATCTCACCATTGGGAAGAACGTCTCTTCATAGTCTACACCCTCTTGTTAGGTATAACCCTTCGCCACCAATCGAGCTTTCAATTTGTTGATGCTTTCATCTTCCTTACGTTTGACCTTTAGAACCCACTTGTTCCCAATGGTCTTACGCCCAGCTGGAAGATCAACTAGCTCCCAAACATTGTTCTTAGCCATAGAGCACATCTCTTCTTCCATTGCAGCTATCCACTCTTTTGCATTCGGTGAAGTCACAGCTTCTTCGTAAGTAACTGGTTCATCCACATCTGCAGAAGCACATACAAAGGTTTCCCCCTAGATCTCATATCGATGACGGGGTATTCCTCCCCTTTTGCTTCTTCGCATCTGTAGATTTTGAGAGTTATGTTCCCCTAGCGAACAACTCCCACTTAATTTGGGGTCGCTTTCATTATCCCTGTCGAGTGCTGGGTAAGAGTGTGGAGTCTCACCCTTGCCAGGGATAGATGCGCCGCCCTGAGGGTCTCGTAACTCGTATAGTTCAAGATCCCCTTTGACTTCACTTATGCTCGGGAAATCCTCTTCAAGGAAATCTACATTGTGGGACTCAATCTCTGTCATTCCTCTATCAGGGTGTTCACCGTACATCACATAGCCTTTAGAGTGCTCACAATATCTTATAAAGATAAGTTTGCTGGCTCTAGGATCCAATTTCACATACTTATGAGAAGTACTGTGAACAAACCCTGCCGACCCCCATGGGCGTAAGCCTTCTAAGTTGGGCTTTCTGCCATGACATAACTCATAGGGAGTCGAAAGAACAATTTGGAGGGCACACGGTTTAAGATGTAGGCAGCAGTCAAAATTGGATCTCCCCAAAATGATATTGGAAGATTTGCTTGCGCCATCATCAATCTGGCCATTTCCAGAAGTGTACGATTCCTTCTCTCTGCAACCCCATTTTGTTGCGGAGTATGTGGAATCGTTAATTGCCGTATGATTCCTTTTTTCCTCACAAATTTGCTTGAATTGATCATAAAGATATTCTCGCCCTCTGTCAGTTCTTAGAACATTCAAGTTCGTATCTCGTTGATTCTCAACCTCTGCTAAGAATCGCTTAAAACAAGCAAGCGCTTCTGAATAGTGAGATAGGAGATATACTGACCCATAGCACGAATAATCATCAATGAAAGTGAGAAAATAATATGCACCGTGACGTACTCTCACATTCATTGGCCCGCATATGTCTAAGTGGACTAACTCTAAGGAGTGAGTAGCCCTCTTAGGCTTCCCAAAAGGCTTTCGGCAGGCTTTTCCCGCCAAACATGGTTCACAAGGAGGAAGGTTGACTTTAGCGAGAGAACCTAATAGGCCTTCTCGAGCTAAACCTAGTCGTCTTTTCTTGTCCTATGTGTCCCAATCTCGCATGCCAATAAATAGAGATATTATCAACAGAAGAAACAATGTAAGAAACACATTCATTGGCTAATTCTAGCATGAAAAAACCATTATTCATAAATCCTAAGCCATAGAGGTCTTTACCAAAGTAAATAGACAAACCCATTTGTTCAAACAGAAAAGAAAAACCATGTTCCATTAAGGCTGTAACTGAAAGTAGATTACATCAAATGCTAGGTGCATATTGCACATCACTAAGGAGTAGCTCACGCCCAGTGCTGAGCTTGAGTTGGTATGAACCAATTCCAAGGATCTCCTCTTGTGTGCCATTGCCCATAGCAATGTAATAGCTGCATGCTGGTACTCGATGATAATCTACAAATCCAGCTCGATCCCTTGTCATGTGTTTTGTTGCGCCTGTATCTACAATCCAACCAATGAGAGAATTAGCCACAAAACCTTGTGAGCACACAAAAGACCTTGGACAGCTAGGGTTAGGACTAACTTTCTTTGGCTCAGTGCAATCACGAGCAAAAAGGCTTTGGCTCTGGGACTGGCTTTATCTTGCACCAGCCGGTTTATTCCAACGTTTGCCTTTATGGGGCTTACGCTGACCGGCATGTGCGACTAGGGAAGCCTGCTGAGCACGTTCAGTTTCTCTACGGTCAGCCTCAAGTTTCAAATGATTGGCAACACTTTGGAATGCTTTTATTTGCTCATTGTGCATTAGCACCATCTTCACGTGTCCCTAAGTCTGCTCAGGTAGCGACCTAAGGACTGCCAGAACTTGCTGTTCATCACTGAGTTTAATACCGGCATTCTGGAGTTCTCGAATCATATCCTTCATCACGTCAAGATGTTGGATCATCGAGTGTTTTGGGTCAAGCACATACTAATTGAACTTAAGGGTCAGAGCCCTTAGCCTTGTAGCCGAAGTGCTACCATATGCGACCTTCAAAACTTCCCATAACTCTTTAGCCGTTGAATATTTCTCATATTCACGGATTAGATTATCGTGCATGCAGCTTAGCATAGTAAAGCGTGCACTCAAATCTTGATCCCGCCACTTATTGTACGCGTCTAGTTCCCGACGATATTGGGCAGTTTGTCCATTTTCAAGCTCTACTGGCTCAGGCATGCTAGTTGTGAGATGCTCAAGAATCTTTTTGTGATGCAGAAAATACTGAATTTTTCTATGCCACATTGCATAGTTTTGGCCATCTAATTTGGCACTATCATGGAGGTCAGAAAAAGCTATATCGGTCTCCATAACATGCGCAATTATATTAGGTACTGTGCTATGATCTTATTCTAGATCCAAGTAAAAATTTATTACTTTCTTTAATTCAGTGGGATCGAAAATTTCGCATTCATGCTAGTAATCATCTCCCACAATAATTAAAGATCACAATAAAAATTACCAATCCAAGAATGAAATTGCATATGTCAAATAAAACATGCCTCCATAAAATATGAGGATGAATTGATTCGGTGATTCATGTTGAAATAATCTTATGGCCTATGGTAATAATCAGCGAAACATATCCCCAAAATAAAATACATGACCTCGAAAAAAGGGCCCCAGAATACATGTCCCGTAAAATGCAATACATATGTTTGGCCTACTACATCAATCTAGAAAAACAAGGGGATACCGCATTATCACCATCTCCATAAATTATTTCAATCATAAAATTAAAAAGGAACGCATATTATTCATGAGCACCCGAATTTCAATTCACATGCCATATAACAATAAACACTTATAGGCATAGTATGCAATTACCAAAAAATGCATAAAAATTATATTCTAAGGCACACATAATCACCCAACAAAAAAAAATATAATGATGATTTTTGCACTAATAATATGACATGAAGGTAGTATTTCACAAAGGTCAAATTTCCTTTAGAAAGTATTTCTGCTTGCTTTTTAATCTGAAAAAAAAAGGGAAAACAGAAAAAAATACAAAAAAATACAACAAAAAGATGTCTGCCAGCTCGGCTCGGCTCGGCTCGGCTCAGCGCGAGCCGGCTCAGCCCTGCTTGCGCAAGCCAGGCGCGCCGCACAGCTGGCGCCAGCAGGCATGCGCGGCTGGTGTGCTGCCACCGCGCTAGCTATGGGCCCGCGCGCCAGCTGGCGCGCGGTCAGCGCGTTCAGTCAGCCCTATATATATATATTTTCTTTTTTAAACTCCGGCGCCGGACGTTTTTTTCCGGCGACTGGTCTTTTTTCAGCGAAAGAATTAGAAAAATCCATATCTTACTCATTTTAAAAGCCGTTTTCGATGAATCATATACCGTTTCGAACCTCTTTTCATGCGCAAACAATTTAGCACAAAAATATTCAAGAAAAAACAACAGATTTAGATCAGTTTTTTATCCAAAGAAAACGATTTTCAACAACTAGGGTTTTGATTTCCTCATAAACCATTTATCTATTTTCCACCCAAATTTAACCATGTGATCTTTACATCAAAAACTAGATATGGTAGGAAAAAGACTGTAAAAGAACCCACAGATCTCGTGTAAAAGAAAATGGGTTCCGTTTTTGCCATGAAACAAGTGGGTTTGTACATGCTAATTTGTACAATATGTTAAAACATATCATGTTAATTACATATATAATCTCATGCTTCATAAGATAGTTCCATAGCATAAAATTAAATACGCACATGCTTTGCAATACAAAGCGAGTATAAACCCAAATGGCTCTGATACCACTGTAGGAAAATAAAGCATATATGTGAAGCACATTAATACATATTGCACATAATCGATTTTGGTTATTAACTTAATGCTATGGTATGTCAACACACGCAGCGGAATTAACTTTGTGACACCCGGATCTTTTTGGCTCGTCTACAAGCTTTCTACGATCTCTTGGATCTGCAAAGCACGCCCTACAAATCCACGTATCTCCTAGCACGTCCCTTCTCTTCTTGTCACGATTGTCTTTCTCTCGCTCCACGTAGATTGCTACCAGAGCTATCCACCAGAGTTTATACGCCTTAAACCCCCAGAGACTTTTGGTGATACTCCAAGAGAGAACAGAGAGAGCATTTAGCGAGAGGCTTTGGGAGAGTGTACTTCGAATAGCAATTGTATTTTTTTATTCCATAGAAGCACCCTATTTATAGGTATACAAGCGAGGAGTCCAACCCTAATACAAACTCTAGGGGACTATAGACTCTTCACAGAAGAGAAGTCCTCCCTAACCAGGAGTTTTGGGAGACATCAAACTCTTGTGAAATATGGATGATTTTTTAATTAGGTTGGATATCCAACTCAATATCTTTGTTTACTTATATTTAGATAAATAAATAATTAATCATGATAAATAGATGATTTCAATAAAAAATATTAGTGATACAAATTTAATTTCATCTTACATTTTATATCATTAATCTATTACGACTTAATTTCATCCCTTAAAGTAAACGAGGCCTTACTTGATAGGGAGATGAAGCAGCTCCGAATATGAAGCCCGACGGAAAGCTGCTCCGGTTGATAGGCGGCGGATCATCAAATGTTAATCCGAATCCTGTATTTGCAAATGACGAACAAACCAGAAATAGGACAAGTTTTAGGGTGTTATAGCCTGCTCTAGTTGTCATGGCTTTTCTCATTTTCGGGTCGACCACGACCGATATAAGCGCAGGAAGTGGATCTACGAGCCGTGAAGTTTGGTAATAAATCAATTTACATGTGGTCCTACAGGCACTTGGTGTCTTATTTTAATAATATGAGTTGTCTCCTCTTCCCATATATTACACAAAAAAATTGTCATCAAACTTTGTTTATGTTATTTAAATAGATATATATATATATATATATATATATATATAACAATGTCAACGTTTCCAAAAGTATATCATTACTAATAGGGATAATTACACTCCCTTTCCTTCCCTTGAGGTTTGGTATAATTACACTTAGATCTTCTACAATTTGAAAAATTATACTTAGTACCCCTGATTATAAAAGATATCAAGACAAAAATAATAAATTTATCTTTTTACTCATAATAAGTTGTTAGAAATTTAAAAAAATTGCCCAATATGTATATATAAAAAATGAACATACGCCTTACTTCTGGTGTCATTATTATTCTCTCCTCTTCTCTTCTGCATGACAATTCGTCTACCCCCAAAATGCACCAACAAATGGACCGAGATTTATCATAGGAATTATTTTTTCTCTATTATTAGAGTATCACAAGAGATGTAAATACCACATTTGTATTATCGCAATGAGATGTTTGTTATGATTGAATTTTCAGAATACATGTGTTCTAGAGTATTTAGTTAATTTACATAATGTAGTATATATCTATAGTTTTATAATATATATATATATATGTTAAGAGCTATAAATTTATTTTTACCGATCTAATTTATTTATTAGTTAATAATTATTAACATAATAAAACTTGAATGGTAAAACTAACAATTTATTTTATATATATATATATACACTAAGTGTGTGAAATGTATAAGTAAAAACTCATATATATAGGTGTGTGAAATGTATAAGGGTAGCTTGGTCAAAAAAATATTTATTTGACCTGTAATAAGTCAACCAAGGAAAAATATGGATTTTCATTCAACTTTTTTACTGATGTCAGCAAATTCTATCAATTTTATTAATTGAATGATCTATTTGTTAGATAAAATAAAGTAAGGGTAGTAGGTGTAATTTTTCAAACCACAGGGGATTTAGGTGTAATTACACCAAAAGTCAGGGGAGGGGAGTATAATTATCCCTTACTAATATAATAGCAGTTTCATGTTATTTAAATAGGGGCAAATTATGGCTACCTCCCTTGAGATTTGACATAATTACAAACACCCCATCGTTGTTTGAAAAATTACAAATACTCCTCCTGAAATTTGTAACCATCTAACAGATAATCCATTTTCATCCATTTTTATAGGTGAACTAACCAAAATACGTTTATGCAAACTGAATTATTTTTAAAAAATTTTGAATTTTTTTGGACTACATCCGTAGGGACAGGTTTCTTAAGTTTTTTACACACAGAAGAATAATATAATAACGCAATTTGCCTCGCTTGATTTTTCTACAATTTTAGCTCAGAATTCAAGGGCAAAATGGTTAAATTTAGGCATTTAGTTAAAAATTACAAATTTCAGAATGATATTTATAATTTTTAAAAAAATAAAAAATATTTATTATTATGCCAAATTTGGAGGTGATTGTAATTTACCTTTAACTAGAGATATATTTATGTTGAGTGTACCAAAACACATTTGATCATGTCTTCAGCATTATACGGAAAGGGGTAAAGCTGTGTAAACATCTTATCCAAATTATATGAAAAGCTGAATCACTTTCTTTTAACACAATGATCATTCGTACTCTTTGGTTATTGAATGGATAATTTTGACTTTCAAAATGGTATTAATTAAAGGGTTAAATACAGTTATCACCAATAGAGTATTCATCCTACATTAATTATCCCATAAAGTATTAAAAATTTCAAAAAACCGCCTGACCTTCTAACACATTTAATTTTGAAATTCAAAAAGTTCATTTTACCCTTACTAAAAATTGATTTATAAAAAAAAATTAAAGGGATTTTTAAAATACCAAAACCACTCTTTTTTTAAGTTTTATCTAATTCTATTTTTACTTGTTGATCGAGCTCTTTTTATTTTTATAATTCTAAAGTATTTGGAGGTTATTTTATTTTAGTTTCACTTATTTGCCAAACCAAGTTAAACATAAATTTATACATTCATATAGTTACCATATTTATATAATTATTATATATATATATATATTATTAATTTATATATTTTCTTATTAACTCATGGTCAGCTCTTTTGGTTTATTAATTGTATATTTATTTAAGTAAATATATAAATATATATGTGCATATATAAATTTATTTTTAATTTGATTTGACAAACAAGGAAAACTAAAATAAAATGAGCTCCAAATAGTTTACGATTACGAAAAATAAAAGAGCTCGATGAACAAGTGAACTAATTAGACAAAGTTTCAGAAAAAAGTGGTTTTGATATTTTAAAAAAAAATTTAATTTTTTTTTTAAAAAGTAATTTTTAGTTAGGATAAAATAGACTTTTCGAACTTAAAAATAAAAGGAGTTAGAAGGTCAGATTTTTTTTAAAATTTTAATATTTTAGGGGATTAATTGATGTAGGGTAAATATTTCAGGAATGGTAATTGTATTTAACTCTTAATTAAACCACGTCTGTCATTTGCATATTCTTTTAGGGAAAAAGAATAAAGAACGTCAAAGAGGGGCCATGAGACGGCGGCATTTTAAAGTTGTGTTTGGAGTTATTTTTTTAGGATAAATTATAGCTTTCTTTATTGAGGTTTGACATAATAACGAGTACTTTATCATTGTCTAGGAATTATGAATAATTCCCTCAAATAAAAAATAATTATGTAGCCCCAAGACGATGAGTACCACTTTACCCTTGTGGATTTTATTTTTTCTACAAAAAGAAAAATATTTAAAAAAATGTAAAAAATCTGAGGGTGTATGATGCCCCATAAAGTATTTTCCAACCCCAGAAAATAAATTTGGCACAAGCCCAAGCCCAGAAGTCGGGCTCCCATTTATTTAGTTCAATAGGCCCAAAACCCTGCTCACTACAAAAAAAAAAAAAAAAAAAAAAAAAAAAAAAAACCGGGAATTGGCACGAATTATTATGACTGTTCCAAAATTTCAGTCCAATTTACGGGATTTGTTGTGGAACGGTAACCCATTGCTGACGTCACACCGTGTTGTGCAAAATCCTAAGGTGTTGGAACCGCAAGACCGTTCCATATACTGTGCCAAATAATGTGTTCCCAAGTATAGTTCAACAACCGTTCCAAATAGGGAACGGAAATATTTTGTACTACTATTCAGAACACATGTATGCCTCTTGGAACGGTAAGTGGACATGAAATGCATATTGTTCCTAATCCTGTCCCCACTACCGGTACAAATTGGAATGCTGGAATGACCGTTCCAAAATATAGAGCTAAATGAGATCGTTTTTTACCTAATGAAAACATTGTAGTACAATGACCGTTCCTAATTATGATACTTATCAAAACTAAGTTAGCTTTTCAATTAATCTAATGTGCCTTTCAATAAAATTCTGTTTGATATATGCCAAAAGACCAGCCCAAAATTGAGGCCCAGAAGACCAAAAGATACCTGTAGGAATCAAGGCATGGGAGCCCCACACAAAGGCCCACTTATGATCGGGAGAAGGCTCACTCAAGACTCCGACCCATGCCCAAGGAGGTATCGACCAAGCCTGCCTTAATAAGGAGGGAGTACGGTCGAACCTGGAGAAGAAGCCCCATTAAGGAGGACCAGGATTGAGGCCCAGGCCTAGGGTGAGGCGCCCAGCAAGGAGGCCCAGGCTCACTAAGAAACGATAAAGGTTGGCCAGGTCTACCCTTAACCTTATCTGTGGGGCTCCCTACTTTCAAGGAGTCCAGGGCTGCAGAAGTCTGGGAAGGCCAGCACGTAGTCCTTCCAGAGTCCAAGACAACAAGGAGTCTTTCCCAACTCTGATTCTCCCTCTATAAATACCAGCCCACATGGATGGTTCAAGTAACGTTCTCTAGCACTCTAACACATGATTTTTTGCTCTCACACTCACACCTAGCTTATTCTATGCTCTTTATTCGTGAGATTCATCTTCTTCTTGCCCTATTTACGTTTATTCTTTCACAACTGTTTACTGAGTTGAGTGTCGGAGTGCCAACGTTTTTTTTCGCAGGTTACCGTTTCATAGCCTACAGAAAATTAAAGGCCACTCTGTTCAAGCCCAAAAACGAGCTCTTTTCAGCTCACATTACTGTTAATGGTATGTCTTTTCGCTATTTTTTTTCAGTGACCCATCGCCTCATGCGTCTTCATTCAAGAAAATGCAGTTCTATCATAGTGTTTTGTGTCTCCCACCGGTTCAATTTGTTTGTTTTATCTAAATAGACATTGCGGCACATCATATATATGGATATATAATAAATAATCTTTCATAATTTAAAATACATTATAAATAAGAGTAGTATTGTTTCGCTGCAACGTAAATAATATGATATCCAATACACAATGTAAATAATATGATATCCAGTACACGAATTTTTCTCAGTTATCGATTTTTTTTTTTTTTGCCTACTGTAAGATCCGAATTGCTTGCTTTGCATCTAAAATGCGATTTACTGGGGAGTTACTCTCCCATTAAACCATCCAGGTTCTCAGTTTAGTTTTATAATCATGATATTTAGGGAATAAATTAGAAAAAAAGAAATTAAGAGAAGTAATTCTATTAGGTATTGCATTTTCTTTCCGTATTTTTGTTTTAAATAGTTCTAATTAATCAGGTATAATGAGGTCCATAAAATATTAAGGAAAATTATTTTTTTTAATCCTGTAAATTTTACTCAATATTAAATTTAGTGCTGTAACTATACCCTTTATTTATTTAATTCTATAAGTTACTAAATTGATGATATTTAATTCGATGTAGGGTTTTTAATTAATTTTTCGATAACTTTCGCCGAAATTTGTCACATATTCACTGAAATATCCAATTGGGTTAGGAATTGATTATTTGAGGGTGATCACACACACGAGTGACTAAAAAATATTATTGCTATTGATTTGAACTTGGGTCTTCCAAGACCATATATGCTCCCTTTACAACTTCAGCAATAATCAACGTACACAGTTTTTGCTCAACCATATTCTATAGCTATATTTCTAGAAATACTTTAATATAAAATTGATATTGATATTACTAAAAATTTTAAAAAAGTAAAATCTAAAAATATCGATATTTAGTGATATCATTTTTTTGTTATTCAAGAAGAATATAATTAGTATTGATATTTATCTTAACAATAAAAAATTAATAGGAAAAATATATATTAAAAAACTTATATTATTAATTTTCATATGCTAATTTATATAATTTTACATAATTATTTCTTATTTTTAAAATTTATTGTTATATATTATATGTTTGGAAGATGTATAAATTTTTTATTAAATTAATAAATATGTTATAATTCATACACTTAAAATTGCTTATATATTTTATATGCACTAAAATGTTTGGTCCAAACGCAAGGCCAAAGACCCAAGGAGGGTCCAGGGAGCCTAAGGAGAAATACTGAGGCCCCACACAAGAGCCCGCACATTCTCAGAAGTGGCCCAAAAGGAACACCAATCGAGCCCAAGGGAAGACCAGTCAAGCCTCTTCCCAGCGGAGGAGAGGCCCAGTCCAGGCGAAGGATGGAAGCCCAATCAGGGAGGCCCAAGGCAAAGGCCCGAGCTTATTATGAAGTCTGGATAAGGGTAGCCCCAACTTTAAACTCATCCTTGTAAGACCCCTCCAACCACCCTCCTACTTTCGAGGAGTCGAAATGTTGTAGGAGCCTAGAAAGACCGGTACTTGGCCCCCCCAGAGTCTAGGTCAACGAAGAGTCCTTCCCAACCATGGGTCTTCCTATACAAATGCTAGCCTACTTGGCTGGCACAAGTAACGTATTTTCCAGCACTCTAATACTCAAATTTATCTTCTCAGTTTGCACTAAGTTCATTTTATGCTCATTGTTCACGACATCTTATCGTTTTATTGGTTCATTCAAATTTATTCTCTTATAACTACTTACTGACTTGATCGTCGAAGTACTAACACTGTTTTTTTTGCAGGTTCCATTTCCCTAGCTTGCAAAAACTCAAGGTCCACTTCACCCAAGCCCAAGAGCAGATTATGGAAACTCCCAACAACGAATTAGGCAAGCAGAAGGCCTCAGATGCTCTAGTCGACCCTTAGGCGTAGCAGCTACTATCGGGAGCCGCCTTGGGTCCCTCGAGGAGGGGTGAGGCCAGATCCTCCGATCCTTCCGAACCTTTGTTAGATCCTTGCGGGACAAGACCCCCATGGACACCTCCTCTGATAGGTTGTCCCCATGATTGATGGCGGCCATCCAACAGATGATTACGTCCGCCATACGGACACAGATGATTGCGGTCAACACTGCCCCTCTGGCAGCGGTAGCCCTTGGGCCTCGGGCAGCTCCCCAAGTGGTTAAGAGCCGAAGAAAGCTGAGGAGGCTCCCCCGGCAGAGGCCCCTCGGACTCCCAGAGGAGAAACTGATTCCTCCCCCCCATCATGGAATAAAGCCCCCCCTGTTGTGAGGCTCAATTGGAGCACTTGCAGAAAAGTTTGCAAGACGTGCAGCACAGGATGATGGGAGTCCCGCTGGAGGTGCAAGGCAGCATCCCCTTCAGTGAGGATGTCATGGTGAATGATCTTCCTTCCAATTATCGAATACCAGCCACTGCGGAATATGATGGTACCACCAATCCAGAGGAGCATTTATCCTGGTTTGAGAAAACAACTCTCCTCCATCGATAAATAGATGGGATCATGTGCTGGGTCTTTGTGACCACGGTCGCCACGACAGCCAGCAGTGGTTCAACCAATTATCTGGTGGCTCCATGGGAAAGTTCCAGGAATTCTGCTCGTTTATCCAGCAATTCGCCAGTAGTAGGAAATACTACAAAACCCCTCTTAGCTTCTTCACTGTTTGGCGAAAAGATTCTAAATCCCTGAGGGATTACCTGCATCGTTTCAACACTGCTGCATTGGAAGTCCCTACGGTTTCGCAGGAAGTTAAGGCTAGTGTGTTTCCTTAGGGGCTCTTCGATAGAGATTTCTTAAATCCCTAGCCAAGAAGCTCACACCATATTTTGATAGCCTCTTAGCTAGAGCAAGTAAATACATTAATATGGAGGAGGCCCAAGCCTCCAAGATGGAAGGTCGAGGCAAGAAGAGAAAGGACACCCATGAGGAGGGGGCCACCAAGAAGGCCCGCGCTGATGGTCGATATAGGAAGCCCCCCTTTCAGCGGGGACCTCCTGTCTACATGCCCCTCAATGCCCCCATCAGTACTCAGGCCCTCATGGCAGTGAAAGGGAATGGGCTATTGATATGGCTTCGTGGCGCTAGAAAAGGTCCCATGCAACCCAAGTTGGATAAGTTCTATCGATTCCATAATAACTACGGGCACTCTAAAGAGAAATACCGACATCTAAAGTACGAGATCAAGCGGCTTGTCCATAATGGAAACCTCCAGGAGTTTGTGTGCCATGAGAAGTCTCAAGGCACGGGCTCTTACCAGAAGAAGGATCAACAGAAGGAAAAAGCCGCAATAGAGTCCATTCCCTAACCCTTAGGGCGGAAAGATGTAAACATGCCCCCTTTAGACCTTCGGATGACGCAAACCCCCTCGGAAAGGGGTCATATGCATGATGGCAAGAGGACCTATGGAAGGAGACTCTCGTAGGGCCCGAATGATGTTGGTTCGGAAAGCATGGAATATGCTTCCCGATGAAATCTTGGACGTGGATGTAGGGGTGGCGCGCCCATTATTTAATTTGGGTTGGCTGAGGAAACGGAGGACATCTTCCCTCATAATATGCTCTAGTAATCATGGGCACCATGGGTAACTATGAAGTCAATAGAGTCTTCATAGTCTCAGGGAATTCGGCTGATATAATATATGGAGAAGCATATGATTAGATGCAGTTAGGAGAAAACCCTATGGAGAAAGTGGACACTTCATTGTACGGATTCGCGGGAGAAATGGTGGGCCCAAGAGGTGCGATGGTACTTCCCCTTTCCTTAGGGAAACGGTCTTTGAGGAGGGCATGTTTAATGTAATTCTTGGTAGTAGATGCCCCTTTAGCCTACAACGTAATTTTGGGGAGGCCCTTTCTAAATGCCTTCCAGGCAGTCATATTTACCTTTCATATGAAGATCAAATTTCCTGTGCCAGGCAGGATAAGGGAAGTCGGCGAAGACCAACAACAGTTGTGAAGGTGTTACGTGGAGGCCATACGAAAAGGACAAAAGCAGGGAGCTATAGACTTGTCGTCGGAGGAATCCTGCAAAAGATAAGGGAAATACCCTGCTGAGTGGAAGGAGGGGAGAGGTGCTAGACCTTATCCAGGAGAAACCTCACTTACCCAGGAAGACCATTCTAAGGTCCAGCCAGCAGAGGAATTGCTAACCATTGGGTTATGCCCAAAAAGCCCTGGCAAGACTTCCCGGAAAGGCTCCCAATTGCAAGGACCCTTTAGAGAAGACCTGATCCGATGCCTCCAACGTAACATGGACATATTTGCCTGGTTCCCTCAAGACCTGGAAAGGATAAGCCCCAAAGTCATAATGCATCACCTCAACATCGATCCCTCTATAAGGCCCGTGAAACAAAAGAAGAGGCATTTCGGCCCGAAGAAGGACAAGATTATCCAAGCCGAGATAAACAAATTAATGGAGGTTGGCCATATACGGGAAATCCAGTTCTGAGAATGGCTCTCCAACATAGTACTCGTCCCCAAACCTAGGGGAAAGTGGAGGATATGCGTAGAATTATGGGATCTCAACAAGGCATGCCCAAAAGAATTTAATCTGCTTACTTGCATTAACTAATTGGTAGACCTACCTCCGAATGCACATTTTTTAGCCTGATGAAAGCCTCGCAAAGATCCCACCAAATCATGCTGGCACTAATAGGACCATAAGAGGGTTAGCTTCATTACTTCTCCAGGGACCTTCTACTACGTGGTCATGCCCTTCGGCCTAAAAAATGCAGGGGCATCATACCAACACTTGGTGGATAAGATATTCCATCCCTAGCTAGGGAGGAACATGGAAGCGTACGTAGAAGACATGCTCATCAAGAGCAAGAAGGCAAATGATCACCTCTCAGACTTAGAAGAGACATTTGTTGTCCTTCGAAAATATTGCTTGAAACTGAGCCCCTCCAAATGCGTGTTTGGGCACGGGGATGCGGGGGGGGGGGGGGGGGGATGGTGACCGAGGGGGGGATCGAGCCTAATCCCCTCAAATTAAAGCAGTCTTAAATATGAAGTCTCCCACCAATATTAACGAAGTACAACATCTCACAAGAAGGATAGCCGCACTTAGTCGGTTCATAGCCAAATTGACAGAAAAAAGCTTGCCTTTCTTCAAGGTAGTACGGAAGGCCAAGAACTTTGAGTGAGGAAAAGAATGCCACAAAGCCTTTGAAGAGCTCAAACAATATTTGGTTGGCCTTCCCCTGTTGGTTAAACCCTCGTTAGGGGACACCTTATACATCTACCTTGTAGCCAGGCCGCAGGTAAGTTCAGTCCTCCTTCAGGAGGAGAGATGGACATCAGATGCCCATCTACTACGTCAACAAAGTCCTCAGTGGAGCAGAAGGCCGGTACAACCTAATTGAGAAGATAGCCTTTGCGTTGGTGATAACAGCACGAAGGTTGCGCCCCTACTTTCTGTCTTATCCAATAGGGGTCTGTATCAATCACCCCCTCAAGCAGGTCCTTGGAAAGCCGAACATATCCAGCTGGCTGATCAAATGGGCCATCGAGCTCTGCAAGTACGATGTCTCATACCTCCCCGGAACAACCATCAAGGCTCATGCGTTGGTTGATTTCATGTCCGAAAGTACATCTCTTCCGCCTAACAAAGGGACCTGGCTACTGTACGTGGACGGATCCTCCATAGCTTATGGTGGTGGGGTGGGGTTGTTACCTCTCTTGAAAGAGTAGATATGAAATTTGCAATCAAGTTCGGATTTAAAGCCTCTAATAACGAGGCAGAATATGAAGCCCTAGCTTTGTGTGTGAGAATGACTTGGGAGACTTGGGCTCGGCACCCAGTACCCTACTCTGACTGCCAACTTATTGTTAAACAAATAGAGGGAATCTACGAGGCTAACGAGGAAAGCATGAGCAATATTTCCAAAGGATAGAATAATGGAAGGCCAAGTTTGACGCCTTCCAACTCGTTGAAGTCCCTCGAGTGGAAAACAACAAAGTCGATTATTTGTCAAAATTAGCCAGCACCATGGATGATTGTCTAACTCGGAGAATAACAATACATCACTTGTAGAGGCCCGGTTTCGCCCTGGAGGTACAAGTTGTACTTCCTGGGGGAAACTGGAGACAACTCGTCCTAGATTGGCTAAGGAAATGTTGCCTCCCCCTCGATCGATGGGAGGCTACTTGTTTAAAGAAGCGAGCTGTGTGATTCCTCCTAATAGGAGACATCTTTTACAAGAAGTCTTTCACATAACCCCTCCTGACATGCTTGTCACAAGAAGAGGGGATACATGTCCTCAAATAAATCCATGGGGGATGCTGTAGATCACACATAGGGGCATTGGTTTTGGCTAACAAAGCCTTAAGAATTGGATACTTTTGGCCTATAATGAAGCAAAACGCTAAGGCATTGGTTAGACAATGTGAGAGGTGCCAAAAACATGCCTCTCTAATACATCAGCCCGCCGAATATTGGCCTCATTACTGGCCTCATGTCCTTTTGCCCAATAGGGGATGGATATTGTGGAGTCGTTCCCTATGGCTCCTAGTTAACAAAAATTCTTGATGGTAGCTATAGACTACTTCATGAAATGGGTAGAGGTCAAGCCTCTCTCCCGCATTACCGAGGGGGAAGTCATGAAGTTCATGTGAAAAAATGTCATATGTCGCTTTAGGCTCCTCCGTGAAATCATCTCAGACAACGAACGACAATTCCAAGGGAACAAGATACGAGATTGGTGCAATGGGTTGCGAATCAAATAGAGGTTCACTTCTGTGGCACATCCTCAAGCCAATGGTCAAGTGAAGGTCACTAATTGTTCCGTCCTACAAGGTATCAAGAGAAGGCTCGATAGAGTCGGGTCAATTGGGTTGAGGAGCTCACCAGTGTCCTTTTGGCCTATCAAACCACACCCACAAGTTCTACAAGCGAAAGCCCCTTTTCCATAATATACAGGACTGATGTTGTAATATCGGTTGAGGTCAACATGCCTTCCCAGAAGATACTGTGCTATTTAGAACGACAACAATAATATACTCAGGGTGCAAGTTCTGCCCTCTAAGAGGGGCCTTCTTCGGAAGGACATCCTTCTACCCCGCTGGCAGGAGCCTCCTAAGAAGATAACAAGTCTTGCCCCCAAAAGGCACCTTCTCCTTCCTGCCTCCGAGCAGAAACCTGCTCATGCATAAACCCTACTCCCAAATACGATTCCTGCAAAGCCTCTCAGAAAGAGGTAGAATGCTCCTTATATCAAAATGTTGTTTTCAGTAAACTATCGCGCTTCCTTGGGAGGTATTCCCTAAGACAAGCCTTGCCATCCTGCAGGCCTCTCATAAAAAAAAAGCTTGCCTTACTACAGGCATTTCATCAAACAAGCCCTGCCTCATTACAGGCATTCCATATATAAGCCCTACCACATTGTAGGCATCCTCTAAGATAAGCCCTACTTTAGGGAAGGACTGCATTCCTTAAAACGGACAAGGCCCCTCTTTACAGGCATCACTTCCAGGTAGAAGAAGCAAAACCTTGGCCATACCCAGACATATCCATTACCTCATAAGGGGGAAGGAAATCACACACAAGTATTCTCAAAATCACCCTCTCCCAGAAAAAAACTATTATGCCTTCTTTTTTCAGGAATTAACAGAAGTATGCATGGGGTGGCAAGCCCTAAATCATTAAAGCAGCATAAAAACCCAACATGTAGGAAAGTGAAACATGTCATAAAAGACCCCCTCCAGCCAAACAGGCCTGAGAGGGGGGAGCAGTAGCAACATTCAAAAATAAGAAAAATAAAATTATTTCATTTCGATGCATCATGGGGGTAAATGCAACAAAAATCTAAAATTGGTTTTGGGGTAGGGGTACAATCAGTCATCCTTCCTCATAGACGGGGTCTTCTCAAGCTCTTTTTGGACTTCCGGCTTAGGAGATGGGGGGGATAGCATCAGTAGGCTCGGCCGGTGGGACTAAATCCGTCACAAGAGGTTCTTTGGTTGGAGTTTCCACATCCCCTCCTTCCGGGGCCCGAATCTCCCCCATCACAGTCCCCAGTAGTGGTCCAGCTCCTCCTCTGATATTTTTTTTTTACCAGCCATATCATTCAACATCCTAAAAATCTCCTCCTCTGATTTTTTTTTTTAACCAGCCATATCATTCAACATCCTGAAATTCTCAGATAAAAGAGAAGAAAACTGGGCAAGCTTATTACCTGGATCAAGGAGGAAGATTCAACCTACAGAGGTGGAGGAATGAAGGAGTTTAGAGTATTCTTCAAAACCCCCTCATAGTCCAGGAAGGAAGAACCTGGCCTCTCTGGAGGGTAGCCCTATGCCGCAAACAGCTCCTAGCAGCCACCTATCTTTGAAATCCTCGGACTTCTTGTACTCCGAGAGGTGAGTCTCCTAATATGAGGCCAAGAATTGCTTCCCTTCCTCATTGTGAGGGAATTCCAGGCGGGCCTGTCGGCTACTTTCCTTAGGGCCTCTGATTGATCCTTCGCCAAAGCCAGGAAGTTCTATTGGAACTTTTTTCTCTCCTTCTTCGCCTGTTGGTACTTTCCAGGGTCTCCTTCCTGGCTTCCTTCATCTTGGCCAGGTCAGAGGCCAACCACTCCACACAACCCTCTAGCGTCCCCCGTTGCCCTTCGGCAGGAGGAGGGGGAGGCATCTCCATCGGACGGCATAGAAGCTCCCCCACCACCGTCGCCACCTGTGAAGAGGAACACAAGATCAAAATCAAAGGTAATCTGTAAACCTGGGCAGAACAGGGTACTATACATTCAAAGTACGGCATGAAAGAGCACTAACTAGCTCCTCCTTGGAGAGGGAGGCTAATGAGCGCCTGTCTATAGGGACGACCAACCCTCTTATTAATCAGGGACAAATAACTGGCGTCGGGGGGAGGAGTCCCCAGAAGATGGAGGAGGGGGGGAGGGGCGCTGCAGTTGAATGGGTGGCCACTCGCAAGGAGCTCCCAGAAGGGTTGGCTAGATGAGCTCCCCTTCACCCGCTTGGAGGACCCCTCTTAGGGGAGAGGGGAAGGTCACTTTGCCCTTCCATAACCAGAACCGGGGTCCCTTCAAGAGTCCTGGCTGCGGCAGGTGTTCAAACAAGACTCCCCTGAGCACTCTTCCTTAAAAGCTTATCGAACATGACCTTCTCTGCAAAAGGGAAAAAACCAAAATCATTACTCAAAAATGCCAACATAAACTGAAAGAATCGGAGAACATAAATAAAGAGTACGTAGGGGCTTGTCGAGAGGGACACCCTTGGGACTCAGCCTAAAGCGAAAGAGAAGCCTCTTGTCTATAAGGCCCTGAACATCATAAGGGTCCTCATTTAGTTCCTCTAAGAAAGCCACGAGGGTTGGAGGCTTGTCCTTCATAGATATGGGATCGGCTGGGTTTCCACTCACAGGGGAAGGACCAAGGGAGGGGCGTATAAAAAAGAAATTGCCCCTCCATGACTTAAGTGCACTAAGAGCGGGAAGGAAACGAACCTCCCATCGGGGAAAGAAGTAGAAGGTGCCAGGCTCTGACTTCCTCAACTGAAAACAAAAAGAAAAGTTTGGCTAGTAACGGCCTGCCCTCTACTGGGCCCAATAAAAGCATAAACAACCAAACGGAGGGAGCTCCAGCAAACTATCCGGAGATAGGATGTAAATACTATAACCTAGGGGGATCCCGTACTCTTCCCGCAGACAGGCGGCAACAGAAGCCCAAAAAAAGGAAGCCCTCTCTAGAGGAGTTGGGCTCGCCTCCATTTCCTCCTCTTCCTCCACCTCCTCCGCCTCTGGCGGCTCATCTCTCTCCCTTTGAGGGAAGATCATTCCTCATCGTCACCCTCTCGCCTCCCCCCTGCCCGGGCAAACTTTCTCCCTCATCCGACACTTCGTCCTCCTCATCAACTAACGATCCAGGAGCCCTTCAAAAGTTCCTTAGGCTCCACCTCCTGCCGCGTCAAAAGGCTGTAGGACCAAAGCCCATGCCCATAGAGGAAGCTTCAGAGGGATCATTGCCTCAAACTCGTTCCCCCATAAACTGGATGGACCCATCAGAAGGGGTGGAAGAAGACATTTTTGCAGAAAAATCCTAAAGAAAATGCGAGATTAGAGAAGATCGACATACAGAGTTAGTGGAAGGATGTATAAAGTTGCAGTTCCCTCTCGCAAAGACGTAAGAAGGCGGAAGAATGGAGTGAGAAAGAGTAATAATGCGATTGAGGGAAAAGAACGTGGGAAGGATGCAATTACCTAAGGAACGTGTAAATAGCCGCCTCTCATTGGGCGGTTACCAAGTAGTAGACCAACGGACGTGGGCGGTTAGCAGTAACTGTCCTCCACGGATGGTGCGTCGCCACCACGTGCGTAGCTTTTTTGAAAGTCTATGCCCTAGCCTACCATAAAGGTAGCCCCAACCATTCATGACAGGTCTAACGCAATGCACTCATAGCCCTAGACGGCTATCACGCTTCCCTTAGCAATGAAGAAAGCTCGCCTGGGGCTAATTGGGAAAAAATGAAGGATAAACCCCCTCACTCCCTCAAAAGGCTCATACTCTTAGTTAGAATGGTAGTGAACCCTCCCCACTAGAGTCGAGAGGAACTGATTGATATGCACTAAAATGCTTGGACCAAACGAAAAGCCTAAAGGCCCAAGAAGGGTCGGGGGAGCCCAATGAGAAATATCGAAGCCCCATACAAGAGCTCGCATATTCTTAGAGGTCGCCCAATAGGAGCACTGGTTTAGCCCAAGGGAGGACCAGTCAGGCCTCTGCCCAGTGGAGAAGAGGCTCTGTCCAGGCGAAGGATGGAAGCCCAACTAGGGAGGCCCAGGGCAGAGGCCCGAGCTTATCAGGAAGTCCGGATAAGGGTAGCCCCAGCTTTATCCTCATCCTTGCTAGACCCCTCCAACCACCCTCCTACTTTCTAGGAGTCCAGATGCTACCGGAGTCAAGGATGGCTGGTACTTGGCCCCCCTAGAGTCTTGGTCAACGAAGAGTCCTTCCCAATCATGGGTCTTTCTCTATATATACCAGCCTACTTAGCTGGCACAAGTGATATTTTTCCAGCACTCTAATACTCAAATTTATGTTCTAATTTTGTAGTAAGTTCATTTTATGCTCATTTTTTCACGAATCTTATAATTTTATTGCTTTCATTCAAATTTATTCTGTTATAACTGCTTACTGACTTGAGCGTCGGAGTGCTAATGCTTTTTTTTGCAGGTTCCTTTTTTTCTTGCTTGCAGTACTCAAGGTACCTCACTCAAGCCCAAGAACGAGCTTTTTTAGCTGACATCAATATTAATTTTAATGTAGTAATATATTAAATATATATATAATCAGTTTTATATATAAGCTAGTTTTATGTAATACATATATAAAGTAGCATATGAAAATTAATATATAATTTTTTAATATATATTTTCTTGTTAATATTTTACTTGTTTAAATAAATATCAATACTAACTATATTTTCTTTAATAACAAAATAAACTATGCCATTAAATATAAGTATTTTTTAGGTATAACTTTTTTTTTTATAATTTTTAGTAATATTAATATCAATTTTATACTAAGTATTTTGTATAGGTTATGGGATATGGTTGAGCAAAAAGTGCATATATTCATTATAGCTCAAGTGTTTCAAGGAGTATTTATGGTCTTAGAAACCAAAGGTCAAATTCCATCATTTGTCATATCTTTTAATCACTCATGTGTGTGTGCCACTTCACCATCACATCATCAATTCCTCGCCCAGTTGGATATTTTGGTAAATACGTGGCAAATTCCGATAAAAAATGCCAAAAAAATTGATTAAAAACCCTAAATCGGACTAAATATCATCAATTTTGTAACACGTCACCACCACATCATCAACTCCTTGTCCAGTTGGACATTCCGGTGAACACGTGGCAAAATCCAGTGAGAGATGCCAGAAAATTAATTAAAAATCTTAAATCCGACTAAATGTCATCAATTTCCTAACTTACAGGACTAAATAAATAAAGGATATAGTTACAGGACTAAATTTAATATTGGGTAAACTTATCAGACGAGAAAAATAATTTTTCCAAATATTAAATCGGACCACATAAATTATTAAAGAATTAGAATCAGAAATTATATTTTTTTTAGTTTTTTTGTTGAACATCTTCATTTCCTATTTGACAATCACTAAGAATGGTATAAATTCTTCAACAGAGATCTTTTAATGATACTTTTAAGAGCTGGTAAAGTATAATACGATATCAATAGGCGATGAAGAAAATCATAGTAAAACAATAAAGTGCAGCAATAAATCTCTATTAGAATTTAGACATAAATTTGATAGATTTAGGCACTACACATACTATAGAACATCAATCGAAAAAAAAAATGCAAAAATAATTGAGTCACGTTCTAGTTTGCTAACTGAATTTCTAACCATTATCCATAAGAAACATCGTTATTGTACATACATCAACTAGTTCTTTTAGTCTTTATTTAGGTACATATCCCCCTCATTTTGGAATCTACTTATTTATATATTCATCGAACTGAGTATTAATTTTAGATATACTTTTCAAATTTAAGGGTACTAATAGAAAAAAAAAAAAAAAGATATCCAATTACATAAAATAAACATCGTTTCATAAAAATGGTCAAGCATAAAGATTAGAGAGTCAATCTTGGCTTGAGAAACACTTCTAGTGGGGTGGCTTTCATATTCGTAGAACCAAAACTACCTGTCATATCGATTGCTTCATCTGAGACCTTTTCAATATCAAATTGGTGCAAGAAACTAGCAAGTGCAAGCTCCATGACGTGGAGGATGAAAGAAATTCCGGGGCAGATCCTTCTACCGGCACCAAAAGGGAGCAACTCAAAGTGCTTTCCCCGAACATCAACCTCTTTATGTTCGGCTAGAAACCTCTTGGGCTGGAATTCTAGTGGATCAACTCAAACACGGGGGTCACGATGGAGTTTCAATGTATTCATTATAAGACGGGTGCCGGCTAGGATGTGGTAGCCGGTCACGGTGCAATCGTCCACCGACTCTCGTGGTGGCAGTAGCAGTGCCAATGGATGGAAACACAGTGTTTCCTTGATTATGGCTTGGATATAGATTGGGTTTTCAATGTCTAATTCCTTTACTAGTCTTTCTTTGCCAATGTGTGTATCTAGTTCTTCTTGAGCTCTTTTGAAGGTGTGTGGATTGTTGAGTAGTAAACACAGAGTCCATGTAAGAGTTACTGTTGTTGCATCGCTTCCTCCTAACATCATTGTCTGCAAAATCCAAGGGACTCTTAAATTATCTCATAGTACCATTTGCTATACTTTATCAAAGAAATTATAGTAATTTATATAGTAATAAAGTTATATTTATTATTTTAATGATTTGTTGTTTAAAAAAAATCAACCAACTACTTCATAACTGCAATAGAATTTGTCCTGTGATTAGTTTAGGTCAGCTCTGAACAAGTTCATCCAAAAAAAATTTCATTCAAGGGTTTGTTTGTTGAAATATATGGATTGGCCTAAAAGATAAGGCATCATGTGAAAATTTCTAATGCTAAAACCCTTTAATATAAAATATTAATATGACTTTTGATCGTTTAATTACAGAATTACTATGACTAACATCTTCATTAAAAGCGGGTAAAACATATAAAATTAGTAACGGTTTGTAAAAATAAGACAAGTCGTTACAAGGGCCACATAAAATATCAGTACAAAATTTTGGCAGAAAATTTAAAATTTTTGAGGGGATTCCTTCTAATTAATTGGCCATCCCAAAATCTGTACCAAAATCCGTCCAAGAAAATAATATTTAAAAACTATGAAAAAAGCTGTTACAAAAATTGTTCACTTTCAAAAACTTATATTTTCAAGTACGATATCCTAAAATTCGGGCACCCGATTCATACCAAATTTTAAATATATATAACAATATGTCAATCAGATCAAATCCGGTGGTATGATTTAAAATCAAATGGTCTGATTGAACAGTACACCATCTTCAATGATTATGCTTATGTTTAGGGTACGATATGTCGACATTCGTGTACCTAATAAGTCTAAAACTTTACCAAATGTAATTTTCTGTTCATTACACCATATCTAACGCTTTTATCTGAATTCTACTGCCCGATTAACCTATGCAGTTCAACAATATAAGATGGTAGTTACATAAATGTAATACTAATAATTATGAATATATAAATTTATCGCATTTTGTGAACATATATCATTGTCATCTATAAAATATTTTTATGTATTTCAATTGCATTATTGCCATATAATGGATACTTTTTTATAATATTTAATTGTTAAGAACAGATGCTTTTTATTTAATGGATATTTTAATAAAAAATAATTAAATATTTAGAATACTTTTAGGGACGACCGTTACCAATTTCATATTGTTTTTGCCATGGCCTTGTTATTTTGTAATGGTTTTCAAAAATAAGACAAGCCGTTACAAGGGCCGCATAAAATACCCGGTACAAAAATTTTGGCAGGAAAATTTTAAAAATTTTGAGGGAATTCCTTCTAATTAATTGGCCGTGCCAAAATCTGTACCAATACCCGTCCAAGAAATTAATATTTAAAAAATTATGGAAAAAGCCGTTACAAAAAATGGTTCACTTTCAAAAACTTATATTTTCAAGTACGATATCTTAAAATTCGGGCACCCGAATCATACCAAACTTAAGCATATATAAGAATATGTAAATTAGATCAAATCCGATGGTATGATTTAAAATCAGATGGGCTGATTGAATGATACACCATCTTCAATGATTATTCTTATGTTCGGGGTACGATATCTCGACATCCGTGTACCCAATAAGTCTAAAATTTTACCGAATGTAATTTTTTGTCCATTACATCATATCTAATGATTTGATCTGAATTTTAACGGCCGGATTAACACATACAATTCAATAATGTAAGATGATTGTTACATCAATATAATATTAACATTTATGAAAATACAAGTTTATCGCATGTTGTGAACATATATCATTGCTATATATAAAATATTTTTATGTATTTTAATTGCATTATTCCCATAATGGATACTTTTCTACAAAATTTAATTGTTAAATATGGATTTTTTTTATTTAATGAATAATTTAATGAAAAATAATTCAATATTTGGAATACTTTTAGGGACGACTTTATCAAATATCATAGTTTGCCACTCAATTTGTAACGCCTTTAGAATTAATTTTTGTAATACCTCTATCTCTTTGTAATACATTTTGCAGTGGCTTTAGGGACGGCCTCAACCATCCCAAAAATTATTGTATATAAGTTACAGATAGTTATTTTTTTTCTCCCATTTTTTCCCTCTCCCTTCTCCCACATTTGCCCTAGCCGCCACCCCCACCCCCCTTTTTGCCCTAGCCCGCCGCCACCCCCACTTAAGGTGTCAACCGCTGCCACCCATTCCGCCGTCTGCCCGCCTCCCTCTGTTCGCTCGCACCGCCGCAGTTTCGCCGCCCGCCTTCCTCCGCTCGCTCACGCCGCCACAGTGCCGCTGCTCGCCTGCTTCCATCCGCTCGCTCGCGCCTCCTTCCCCCGTTCGCTCGCTCGCGCCGCCCCACGCCTCCCTTGTATTTATTTTTTTGTTTTTGAATATGTCAAATTTGTAGTTGTCTTATTGGTGGGACTACGACGACGAGTCGATGTTCAAGGTCGTTAAGGTGCAGGGGGTAAGTTCCTGCAGAAGCGGTTCGCGGATGCCAAAATCCAGTTGGCCCAACCGCTTTAGCTGGCCGAGGAGATCTGGCACCAGCTATTGGAGTATTGGGCCAGCCCAGATTTTAAGTCACAGTCGGCCAAAAATAAGGCCAATCGGGCAGCGAACCCAACTGCAGTAGCTTCTGTCCACCGCCGGGGGTCATCAAACCATAGATGGGATAGGTGGTCTGCCACGGTGTTGTCCGTCCCCTTCTTGTCTCGTATCTCTAGGTCAAACTCTTGGAGTAGGAGTATCCATCGGATCAAACGTGGCTTTGCATCCTTTTTGCTCAAGAGGTACCTAATAGCTGCATGATCAGTAAAACCAATCACTTTAGAACCAATGATGTAGGAACAGAATTTGTCAAAGGCAAACACGACGGCAAGTAATTCCTTCTCAGTGGTGGTTCATTTGGGCATCATTAAGAGTACGACATGCGTAATAAATTACGTGTAGCTTTTTCTCTTTTCGTTGGCCGAGAACAACCCGCACTGCAAAGTCACTTGCGTCACACATGATTTCAAATGAAAGAGACCAATCAAGGGGTTTTATAATAGGTGCTGAGGAGGGCTTGCTTTAATTGATATGCATCAAGACATTCATTGTTTAAATCAAAAGGGACATCCTTAATGAGCAAATTAGTTAATGGCTTGGCAATTTTTGAAAAGTCCTTAATGAAACGCCGGTAAAATTCGGCGTGACTGAGGAAGCTTCGAACGCCCTTTGTCGAGGTAGGGGGAGGTATTTCTCAATTGTTTCAATCTTTGCTCGATCGACCTTGATACCTCGTTCGGACACCAAATGCCCCAAAACAATGCCTTCTCTTACAATGAAGTGACATTTTTCCTAATTGAGAACGAGATTGACTTCCTTACATCGCTGCAACACTTCCATTAGATTGAGCAAACATTCATCAAAATCAGTGTCATACACAGAAAAATCATCCATAAACACCTCTATTATATTCTCAATATGCTCAGAAAGAATAGCCATCATGCATCATTAGAAAGTAGCCGGAGCATTACATAAACTAAAAGGCATCCTCTTATATGCTGACGTGCCATAGGGACATGGGAAAGTGCTCATTTCTTGATCGCTAGGATTAATGGGTATTTGCAAGAATCCGAAATATCCATCAAGATAGCGAAAATAAGAATGCTTGGCTAATCATTCTGCATCTGATCAATGAAGGGAAGTGGAAAGTGATCCGTACGAGTGGCCTTATTCAACTTCCTATAATCTATGCACATCCCCCATCCTGTGATTGTCCTAGTAGGTATCAATTCATTGTTTTCATTCCACGATGGTGACACCTCCTTTCTTAGGAACTAACTGTGTGAGACTACCCCAATGACTATCAGAGATTGAAAAAATTATGTCGGCATCTAGCAACTTAAGGACTTTCTTTTTTACAACTTCTTTCATATTCGGATTCAATCGTCTTTGAGGCTCAATAGAAGGAGTGTAGTCATCTTCTAAGTGAATATAATGCATGCAGACAGATGGATTTATGCCTTTGATGTCATCAATTGTGTAGCCTAGAACACTCCTTTACAGACGTAATACCTCAAGCAATTGCAATATTTAGATTCATTCAACTTGGCATTGACTATCACAAGGCATGTCGAGTTGGGTTCAAGAAATTTATACCTGAGTGTGGAAGGAAGGGGTTTGAGTTCAACTTGGGTTGCGGGCTTAGGTGTCTCCTTACCCTCTTTCGAATTTCCGAGTACAAGGCTGTGTTGGAGAACACTGCTTGATCATCATCAAAAGTACTCGACAATACGGTCATGGTCTAAAAGACGGTCTTGTCTTTATCAGGAAAATACGGCAACACGGCCATGTTGCCGAACACGGGCTGGCTGTGTTCTACACAATTTCTTCGCTTTGTCTGCCTGTTGTCCATTGCTCTATCTGTCGAGTCCAAGAGTCTTTTCAGCACAATGAATCGATCGTTTTCATGCTCGGATGGCTTATCTTGGACCAGAACACGTTGCAAATCGTCATCTAGTCCGAAACTCAAAAATACCTTCTTGATTGCGACGTCTACATCATCAATCCTGCAAATCGAATCACCACAGGGAGGATATTTAGTAGCATTTGACATATTAAACTCAACCCTTTAATCCCTAACATTCAAGGAGAGTTTCCCGTTCCTAACATCGATGATAGAACTGGCGTAACTAGGAAATGTCTTCTGAGAATTATGGGAATTCGAGTATGTTCCTCCATCTCAAGAATAGCAAAGTCAACAAGAATGAAAAAACTTACCCACTCGAATTGGTACGTCCTTAAGAATACCAACAGGATATTTCACAGTTCTATTAGCCTATTGCAATGATATAGTGGTGGGTTTTAATCACCCAAATTCAATTGTCGATCAATAGATAATTGCATCAAACTGACACTAGCTCCCAAATCACTTAATGCACGATCAATAGTGATATTGCCAATTAACCAAGGAACAGAAAAACTATCGGGATCTTTCAGCTTAGGGGATAACTTATTTTGCAAAAAAAACACTACATTCCTGAGTTAAAGCCACGGTTTCATAGTCTTCTAATTTTCGTTTGTCTGACAGAATGTGTTTCAAGAATTTGGCATATGACGGAATTTGTGAAAGAGCTTATGTGGAAGGAATATTAATATAAACCTTTTTTAGCACATCAAGGAACCTACCGAATTATTTGTCTAACTTAGCCTTAGCCAACTGCTGTGGAAATGGGGCGGGAGGTTGGTATGGCTTAGGCGGCTCATACTTAGGTTCCTTGTCTTTTTCCTTCACCCCGTTAGTTTTCCCCATTCAAGTTTTGTTCTTTAGTAATCTCAACGCATGGTTCCTCACTCTCTTTTCCTAACACCTTCCGACTCCTTAAGGCGATGGCCTTACATTGTTCTCTCGGGTTCGTCTCGGATTGGCCTGGCAACATATCGTGTTGCCTAATAGAGGTATTGGCTTGTTGGGTTATGTGATTTTCTAACATCTAATTGTGGGTAAGTAGAGAGTCTACCTTGGACGTTAGTATCTTAAAGCCTCACCCATAGATTGCCCTTGTTACCTAAATTCCTCATTCGGCTTAGTTTGGGCAACTATAAAGGTTTCAAGCATAGCCTCTAAGTTAGACTTTGGTGGAGGGGGTTCGGATCAAATGGTCTTTGAAAACTAGGCGCTGGGGGGCGAACATTCTGCTGGGGTTGGTTGTTTTTGTAGGAAAAATTGGGATAGTTCTTCCAACCGGGATTATAGGTTTCAGAATACAGATTGTTTTCCCTGTGTTGGTTGTTCACAAAATTGGCTTGCTCCTTTTCGCTAAGACTAAAGTTCCCAAGTCTATACTCATTTTCCACATGTTCAATTACCCTACAATTTTCACAAGTAACATTGACATGAGAATTCACGGCATGCACATTATTCACATTTATGGAGTCAAATTTAGAAACGAGTGCATCCATTCTAGCACTAAGCATTGTGAAAGCGTCTATCTCATACTTACCTATCATCTTCACTGGGACTGCTTGCGCGTTGGACCATTGGTGATGGTGTAGAGCCATCTCCTCCAGTATATTGTATCCTTCCGAACACTCTTGTTCATCAAAAATCCTCCTGCAACTGCATCAACTGAGGATCTAGTGCTATAGGTTAGACCATTGTAAAAAGTATACACAATTAACCACTTTTCTAACCCATGATGAGGACACGCCCTAAGCAAGTCCTTAAATCTTTTCCATGCCTCAATATAAGATTCCTCTTCTTTTTGTGTAAAAGATTGAATTTTCTTGCACAATTCAGCAGTTTTGCTCGGGGGAAATTATTTAGCCAAAAAAGCTTGAGACATCTCATCCCAAGTTCGAATGGAGTTCGGGGAAGGGAATGCAACCATGCTCTAGCCCTATCACGTAAGACAGAATGGAAATAACGTAAGTCTAATTGCATTGGGTGTGACCCCATTAAACTTAAGTGTATCACTGCCACGAGTTCTTCGCATCAATGAGCCTGAAAAGCAAGAGTAGAAAACGGTATCAATAGGCTAGAGTAGACGGGGAAAATAAGAAAAAAATAATGGTCGGATCTAATTAAACTGTATAATTCTAATATCACAATTAGTCCCCAGCAACGGCGCCAAAAACTTGATGAGCCAAAACCGCAAGTGCACAATGTATCGTGCAGTACTCAAGATGTCGATTCCACAGGGACTATTGTGATTATCAGATTTACTCAATTTTGATTAGTCAGACCGAGATATGCGAGTGAGATAATTGATTCGAATAGAAAAATAGGTAAACTAAAGCGGGAGGGTAAATAATGAGGTGTGATAGTCTAGAATCAAGTATCCCCGCAATGATCAACTGACGAACCTATGAAGAACCCTTTTCTACTTGATTAATATGAAGAAAATTATCTTAAGGTCGTTACCACCCTCTTCCAAGTATGTGGAAAGCCGTATTCGATTAATTAATCTACCTATTTTTGTGGAAATATAATTAAATCGAACCCATTGAGATCATGACAATTTATGAGATCCTCATAAAAATTAAGTATGCTTTTGCAATTAATTCCTAGGTTTAATCTCCGACTTTCTAACATGGAATTTCACCTTTCAGTTTTTCACTCGATGTTAAAACATGCAAACACGTGGCCAACATATTCACAAGACAAATAAGTGCTCGGAAATTAAATCGAATCAATTCACACGAGATAGAAAAAGAAAACTAGAATAAATTCATTAATCTATCAAGGGGTTCACATGATCCTAGAACAAGAATTTTACTCAGGCATAAGAGAATACATCAAGCAAAGTACTAAAAAGAAGAAATGATTAGGAAGAACTGTAATCCGATCGTCCTAGCCGTCTTGAAACTCTCGCGACTTCATCGTGTCTCTTCAAGCTTTGTATATGCATTCCAACCTCCCTTTTTCACGTCCCTAGTTCCTCCTTTTATAGTCGTATTGGAGCAAAAGACAGAAAATTCTCAACGATTCTGTTTCCAAGTGGAGAACATGCCTGTGTAGCGCAAACACGGTCAAGCCGTGTTCTCGTGTGTTTCTGCAGCAAACCCTGACACGGCCGTGTCGTGTGACAAGGCCAGGTCATGTTCTCTTCGGGTATTGGGTTGGTGATTGCTCCTGCGTGAGACGGGCGTGTGTAAAGGACACAACACGGCCGTGTTTTGTCAAACATGGGCGAATTCTCTTCTTTAGTCCATTTTGCTCCTGAATTATGCCTGAAAAGGGAGAAAGAGCCAAAAGCGGTATCCAACAAAGAGTTTGGCATAGAAAAACAGTAAATTATATGGAATCCTGCTTAAAAAGACAGAAAAATGCATGTGTTTCCCATTCACAAATACGTAAAATCCATACTTATCAATATAATATTACATAGTTAAAAAAGATGCATGAAAATAATATAAAAAATAACTATCAAAGATAATGAGAGAGTGAGAAATTAATAAATAAATTAATAAATTAAATTAAATATTTAAATTGATAGACCAAAAATTAGAAGTAATCGAATTGGTGGTCTCCCTTAATAATATAATAATAATAAGGCATAAATAATAAGGTATAGATATGTGTTCTTAATTAAGTAGCCAACATTTTAAATGCGCATAAATTATATTGTAATTAATATATAACAATTAGAAGACAGATAAAATAATGGGAGATTCTTAGACAACGAAATCCTCCATAAACTATCCCCTATAAACTATACATTGATAATGTGAAGCAGTAATCGCATGTCTGTTGGGTTTATTAATGTCCCAATCAAAAAAGGACAAATTTTTGGCCTTTATTAAGATCTGAAATCACAGCTCCCACATAATTAAAAGAAGTGTTCAGTGTTATGTGTTTTCTGCAATAATTTATGATACTCTTGTCATCTCCGTAGTATATTTTAAATTTTAATGAATTTACAGTAATATAGCATACATAAAGAACTAATATATGTTTTGGTCCAATAATTGAGGTTAAATTATGTTTTGGTCCAATAATTGAGGTTAAATATTCTAAATGAATATATATCTATATATATATAGCAAAACGAAGTTTGACCATAATTAAGCCAATTTTGACTCAATTCTCAATTCTTAGAATTTTGAGTTTTTTAATTAGTAAGAAAATTTTCCATTGGTTAGAAGTATTATCCAATTATCTATATTAAATATTTACTTTGTATTTATCCAAAATCTTATCTCTAGGATTATAATTAACTTTTTAATGGTAAAAAAATCTTATTGGTTAGAAATAATATTTATTTAAACATCTTAAATATTTATTTTGTATTTATCTAAAATATTATTTTTAATATTATAATTGAATTTTTAAATTTTCAAGAAAACACCAGTTAGAAACATCACCTATTTTAAATATAGTAGATATTTATTTTGTATTTATTTGAGATTTTATCTCCAAGATTATAATTAAAATTTTTAATTAACAATAAGAAATGTTATTTATTTGAATTATCATTATGTTAAATATATTAAATATTTATTTGTATATGAGAATTTATCTCCAAGGTTAAAATACTAATTTAATTTGTATTTTATCTAAAATAATTTTATACGTTAAGATTAAGTTTTATTTGATATTAATTCAAGATGTATTTATCTTAACTGAGTTTATTTTTTTGATTAATTTTTATTTATCAACACTTAAACTATCCAAACTAAATCAATATCTTGAAAGATAAATTATTTGTGTGTATCAAACCAAAAATATTGATTACTTAAATAGAACAAAGTTTACTTTGTATTTAAATAGTGGTTTACTTTGTATTTTGAATAGTGGTTTTCATTATATTTGTATTTAAATAGAAAAAAGTTTACTTTGCATCCTTCATTTATTTGATAGGCTCAATATTATCAATTTTTTGTTCTCCATTGAACGATCTCAAGCTTAACACTCTGTATACTTCTTTTCATTACTTTTTCAATGTATGAAGTGATGTCTTACACTTTTCATAATATTATTTTATTTATTTATTATTCCATAATCTTTGAAGTTATGTAGTTAATAAATTCTATCCCTTACTCATATGTTTTTGTATGTTAAATTTCATTAATTATTAATCTTTACACTCATATGCTATAGCTAACTGATGATTACTTTTATCATGATTATCTTATTTTTTATATATTATTTTTTATGGTACTTAATAAATTAACAATCTTGATCCTTTTCTTATTTTATCTTTATTAAATTTTAATACTTATTTATCTTTTGGTGTTTATTTTTTTAGATTTATATGACGAGGGCTTGATTTTGATCTGCAAGAAAGAATTAATTTGTTTAATTTTAATAAGTATATATTTCATTTATAAAATTTATTTACTCTATATATATGTTATAATTACATCCATTATATTTTTATTTTATTTTTATAATTATACTCAAACTATCATTTAGTTTTTATTTATGTTTAGATATTTATCTCTTTTATTTTTTTATATACACCATTCTGTTTTATATATTGTAGTTTCATCGACTAAACTTTTATTTTATAGGTTTTTTCTTTGTGTTCTTTTTCAGATTTCTTATCTATTTTTTTTTCAACAAAAAGAAACAAATTCATTTAATGCTAATAGGTACATATTTCATTTAATATTTATTTGTATAATTCTACTCAAACTACCATTCAGTTTTTTTTTTTCCTGTTAAAAATATATTTATACCTTTGTATTTTTTATACACTCTTCTTTTTATATATTATAGTTTCATCCATTAAAATTTTATTTTATAGTTTAACTTTTTTGTTCTTTTTCAGACTTCTTTTCTACTTTGTTTCTGTTTTTCAACAAAAAGGAACCAATTGATTCAATGCTAATATGTACATATTTTATTGAGTATTTATTTGTAAGATTATTTTTAATTTGACATTTAGTTTTTATATGTATTTGAATATTTACCCTTTTTATCTTTTTATACACCTATTTTTTTTATATATTATAGTTTCATCTATTAAATTTTTATTTTACAGTTTAATTTTTTTTGTTCTTTTGAAAATTTTATTATTATTATTATTATTTTTGTTGTTGTTGTTGTTGTTATTTGCCTTCAGATGATGTTTTACAAGATGGAAGGAATCACCAGATCTTAATTTACATATAATTTGTTTCTTGAACTATTTAAATATGATTAAGTATTTTTTACCTTTACATGTAAATATATGGATTTTGATGTGTGTGTAACTCGAGCTCATTTTTAACAAAATCTTATTCGAGAAAATCTTATTTCATACCGATGAAAGTCTTTTTCTTCTTTCATACCAACGATAATGTTGCTATATTTATGATTTAATTGAATGTAGCTATTTTATTTTTATTTGTACTCAATTTTATTTTCTCATTTAATGATAACTTACTCCTTGTTTTTTCTTATTCTTGATGAAATGATATTGAGAATTTAAAATTATTTTATTTTATCGTCTATCTTTCTATTTTTTTTCTTTTGTTTTCTTGCACTTATCTTTCTTATAACTTATTAAAAGTAAGTTTCTATTCTTGCTTTATATTTTATTTTATTTTTTACAATGTAAGATTATTTTAGATTTATTTACTTTAATATAGATTTTGATGGAAGATAAATTATAACAAAAAATACATTGAACTAATTTTTTATTTTTTTATATTTTTTCTTAGAGTTGGATATTTGTAAAAAAAAGTGATCTATATATTCAATAGAACGTCATACTTATTTGAAATAATATCATAAAATACAAAATTTGGTCAGTAAAATATATTGTATGTGTAGGAAAATATAAAATAGATGAAAAATTCAAACTTACTATATTTACCTATTAAAAATGAAAAGTTCTATTTTATGAAAAAGATTCCTTTATTAAGAAATATATTATAATTTTTTATATTTTTGAAAGAAAAAGAAAAAATCATATCACCGTGCATAGCACGGGTTGTATACTAGTATATATATATCTAAGAATTGTATATCAAATAAAAAAATGAGATATATTTTGCATACTTCAAAAAAAGAAAACAGGTACGCCTAGATGTATGTAGATTTGGAAGAAAAATAAGATCTATACATATTACATACCTCATAAATTCTAATTCAATTTATATACTAAAAAACACGGCACATCAAGTAGTGTTGTTCAATAGATCAGTGCATAAAGAATCAGAACAATGAACATCAAATTTGTTGTTCAATAGTAGTTTTTAAGAGTATTTTCCTTATTTTTTTGTAATTCCATGCCACGTATGTTGGAGTTTAATGTTGGCTAAATTCCAATTTACTCCCCTATATTTTTGCGAAAAAACTAAAAATCCCTTTGTGTTTTGCAAATAGGCAAAAAGTCCCCTGTGTTTTAATAAATGCAGCACAAAACCCCCTTCCTTTAGAAATTAACGAAAGGTGGGGTGCACGCGCCTGAAGTGCTTTTGGGCTTGATTTTTTGCGTGTTTTGACATTTTTTCTGTTTTTAATTGACTAAAATGCTCCTATATTGTATCTAAAATTACCATTGTCCAAATTGACTTTTTTTTAAGTATTTCTTTTTGTTTTCTATCTCCTAAAAATTATAAATAGTTTTTGTTCTTAAATATATTTATATTAGTATTAAAATACCAAAAAAAAATAGAAAAATTATACTAAATTTTATTTTTCAAATTGAGATATCTATATGAATATAAAAGTTAAACAATTGTATAACTGTAATTTATAAATTAATTTAAATATTTTTAAAAATTATATTCAAAATATATTATAGACAAAATAGTTGATTAAGTATCTAATAATTATTATATTTATTTGAAATTAGTCTTAATTAATTGAAATATATATTTAATGAATATAATTAAATTAACTAAAAATAATTAAAAAAAATGGGGGCGGCGGCGACAGAGGGGTGACGGAGACACCGTCGCCCCCACACAGAACGGCGACGGCGACGCCGTCTCCCATAACTGCCACACAGAATGCCGTTGCCCCATCTGCGGCGGACGGCGGACTGGGGGTGGCTAGGGTGGGAGTTAGGTTTTATTTTTTTTTCTTTTTATTTTTTTTAATTTTTTATATAAATAATAATTTTATTTTTTATAATTTCTAATCATTATATATAATATAAATTAAAATTTGTTGAATCCAGACCCTTTATTTTTTTAAGATCTAACGATTAAGATTAATTGATTAGATCTTATGGTTATTATATAATCAAATGAGATCTCACGATCATTAAAATTCAAAGCAATATATAATAAAAAAGTCATAACGGTCAAACAGAAAAAAAATTGACGCCATTAAGTCATTTTAATGGAGCGGGACGATTGAGCTATATTTAATAAAATAGAAGGAGATTTTTCATCTATTTTTAAAATACGAGGGGGTTTTTAGCTGAATTTTTAAAATACGGGAATTTTATGCAATTAAGCCTTTAATGTTTGTGTTTGGTGTTGGCTCCCACTAGATCCGTCAATGAGTGGGTATTGCCCTATTCGGAATCGTACCTAATAAATACTCATAGTTGATAGTGATACATCCTAGTCATAGAATAATCATTAGGTCTTACCCATGTTATACTTAAAATAATTGGATTCGATTTTTGTTTTACCCGTTGGGTCTTACCATGTTAAAATGAATAAATTAATTATACATATAGTTTTTTTATAATCATATTACTATAACATATTACTAAATTAATTTATTAAAAATATTTCATGAACTTTCGATCTATAAAATAAATTAGAAGTTGTTCGAACTTTTAACATATGAAAATTGAACATATCATTGAAATATAAATAATGATTTTGACTTTGTTCAAATAATATACTGTTATTAATCAATTACACAATTCGCATAGATTTGAGATATTAATGAAAATTGAGGAACTAGTAGAAAAAAATTAAGCCTAACAATCATATTTTAACTTTAGAATATTTTTTTTTATCCATTTGAAACGTCAATCAACTTTCATTTGATGAGTTTTTTACAATGCAAATTCAAACAAATTTTATTTGTTCCATGATTTAGTTGAGCTTAACTAATATAAATTTCTTATGTATTTTTCCTTTTCTAAATTATCACGTTACTTTCAGATTAATCATATCATAAATTAAATTTGGAGTTGTCACTACAAAAATAAAAATAAAAGCTCTGCAAAAAAATTTCAATTTCAATACGAAAAACAAATTAATAAACTATGTAGAAAATTTAAGAATTTTATACAATTAAATCACGGCAAAAGAATTATTTATTAAATATTTACAAATTTGATGCTTTTTAAGTTAATGGATAAAATCTAGATCCTATCTATATCTGAAATACTTACTTGGGTAGAATTTTGGTATCTATCTATCTATCTATCTATACATAACCAAATGAACTTTGACCGAGACCGAATACACGAACCCTCTTCCGGCCGCCTGCAACCGACAACTACAACTGTTGCTCGGTCATGGCCTGAGGCTTGAGAGGACGCCGGAGTATCTTGTTGATCATCGGGTGGCTGGGTTTGTTGTTCCTCCACCATCATCTAGAACGCCTCCTGCACACTGAATAGCTGATTAGTACAAAAAAAAATCAAATTATAATATAAATTAAAAACAAAAATCTACTTACCGCCACATTCATTGCCCTCGGGCCGCTCCATTACCCGTCCTCCTTCCTTTTGTAAACTTTGGAGAACAAAAACATCTGCTTCACCGGGGGTTAGAGTTGTGCCTCCTGTAAAAACCAATTTTAAAATATAATAAATGCATTAAAAAATAATATCGTTCTCCCAGTACAACATCAATCTTCTCAAATGGTAAACCCAAGTTTCTTATCAATTTTTCCTACTCTAGTAATTAGGAGAGAAAGTGTGATCACGGGGCATTATATGATTAGCCCACAGGCACAGTTGATCATATGTTCGCTCAAAAATATTTCCCTCGGTCTTGATATTCACCAACCCAGCAACCACCACCAACTGAAATTGGGTACAACCGCTCCATAATGGGTGGTCCGTACCGGGCACTACATTGAAAATACGATTTGACAACCCTAACACATAATCATATGGCTCACCCCCGTACCATGAAATAGGACTGACATCAGTAGGACATGAACTCGTAGAATCATCATGCACACTCTCGTGGTAAGAAGAAAAATAAGTCCGGCCAGCTGCATCATAAACCATCCTTTGTGCCCAATCCATCTGTTATTCATCACCCCCAATGCAATCTACCATCCTCCTGTGTAGCTGGGGTGGGTTTGCTCCTCTTGCATTGGATGGGCGGTCACAACATCAAAGTACTTCTGCATCTAGGGGTGGCAACCGGGCGGGTTTTGGTGGACCCGGGACCTGCCCCGCCTGGCTACTTTTTTAACTTTTTCCTACCCCGTCCCACCCTAGTACAAAACCCGCGGGGTCGGTCTAACTCGGTAGACCCGGTTATTTTTTTATTTATTCTATAAATTAGAAAAAAACAATATTTAATATATCAATTACAAATAAAATTGTTCATAATTTCAAATTCAAGTCAAAAAGATTTTCAAGTACAAACGAAATTGTTCATAATAAATCATTTCAATCAATTCATATTAATTATAAATTAGTAACAACTTCTTCGCTTTCTTCATCGTTAAATATTGTGGTATATTTTTTTTAATTTATCAATTGTTGAACAAGTACCTAATAATAAATAAAATAAATGATATAATATTTTGTTAGTATTTATTCTATCATGATGAAGTAAAAAAAAAAAAAAAAACACACACACACACACATATATATATATATATAAACGGGGTGGGTCCAGGGCGGGTCCTTAAGAACCCGAGACCCTCCTCGGACCTGCTACCTGCCCCGCCTTCAATTTTTTGGACCCAGGTTGAATTGCTACCCCTACAGGCACCTAATCTTATCCCCGTCCATATGTCTATACTGACACTAAACCCATTCTGTGAAAGTATTAACACCATTTTCAAAATCTGGCGTAACACTCGCCTTATTCTGGAGGTTCGTCTCATACATCCATTTTCTCAAATATCTTAACATGATGGTCACTACATATACGTCGACATATATATAATTATATTTCAAACTATAAAAATAACAAAACTATAATACTTACCCACCTTTTTATTTAACAAAAAGGGTTCAAATTGTTACCTGGTCAACCAGCTCAATAGATCAACGGTAGTTGTTCCAAATGACGCAATTCTACCGGATCAAGTATATATGCAAGAATTGTGTCCGAGAGATATTGAGAGTATGTGTGGTTAATCAAGACTGACCAAATGAAATGAATTGAAAATAACATGCAACATATATAGGAGAACATAGACCGGCTTTTTGAACGGCCTTTGTGGCAAAAAACTAACCGTTGAAATATGGTCGTTTAAAAATAGTCGTTAGACAATACCATTATTGGAACTGCTTTTGTAACAACAGTACCTTTCTGAAAATACGTTGAAATTGGAATGGTTATTGGAATGTGTTGGTTTAGTAATATTTTTAAATGGTTTTATGTTTGAATTTTGGAATGAACATGGTGCCTTTTTCGTGACCGTTATAATTCGTACATGACCGTTACAAAAATCATAGCAAATTTGCAACGGTTCACGATTTTGTATCGATTTTTGTAACTGCCGTAGAATGTAAAATATTTGGTACGACTCTTTGTAAAGAGGTTGGGATGGCGCTTTTTCGCATGACTACAAGTCGTTACAAGGTGAACAAGCAATGCCAAAAAGCTGTTACAACTTGTAACAACGGCTATATGCATAACACATTTTTGTAACAGCCTTTTCAACGAATTGCTGCTCCAAAATTATTAAATCCGTTCAGCCAAACTGTTACGTCAGCAAACTATTTCCCTTCCAAAATTATTACAATGGCCATAGATATTGGAACGTGTTTTGTGGTCGTTCCAAAGTAGTCGTTACAAAACTTGTGGTTTTTTTGGGAGTGAGATGCAATTTTGGTACCACAGTATAGGGAATCTTGCATTTTTGATACCATACTTCCCAAAATAGTCGTTTTGATACTGTAGTTTACAGAGATTTGCAAACAAGGTACCTCATTTTTCATTTTAGCCCCTCAACTTTGAGATAGTGTCACTTTTGGTCCCTATTTTTTTTTCAGATATAGCACCTATATGACTCTATTATGATCAGGCCCAACATGCTTCCGAAAATAAAATTAAGCCTCCATAAATTCATACTTTGGTTTGACCACTTTGTTGTCGGGTATTCCAAGTCCTCGATTTTACGGCTTCTTCCAACCACACTACAGCAGCAGATGGTTCGCAGGTCCTTGGCTCCTTCAGCAGCAAACAGAGACTTAATAAAATTTTGGATAAACAATGTTGGACAGAAGCCTTTACTTTATTGAAGAAATATTTGAAATATTACATAAATATTTTATTCCTCTATCTGAGGAGAAAACTATTTAGCCTCTCATATATAAGAGGACTTGACTTGTTGGGGATAACCCCATACACTGGATATCCTAATACTTAGAGAATTTAGAGACACGGTTTATTTTTTTGAAGAGTTGGAGAAGTTTTCTGATGATCTCCATCTACTTCTTAGCTCTCTATTTATAATAGCTCGCGGACTTCAAACCCGGACTTCAATCTTGTTTTTGGGTGACGTCATTGCGTTTGTCACCAACTTTGTCTTTTAACTTTCCAGCTGTGGTTATTATGCCTTGTCGGCCATGTGCTTGCCAGCTGGTGTTCTTTGTCTTTCTGACTGTTGGCACTTTTGTCTTCTTCTGCCGACAGTCTTCCTTTTGATTTTTTACATCTTGAGGTTTTTACCTCCTTTTGTAAAAATCCTTTCTTTTACCCTTCTCTGGTCTTGGTTCGGGTTTATTTTAAGTTACCCGAATCTTCGTTCTGAACAAGGGCTTTTCCTGTTTCTCACAACAAGGGCATAGGTGGTTATGCCATTGTCCTACATGCATCATGTTGCATGCCTTCTTCCTTGTGTTTTCTGTTGCAGGCAGCTTATTTTCACATATAAGCATTCTTTTCTTTTCAAACAGCTTTCTGCAAACTCGGTGCTTTTTCCTGTCATGGAGTTTAACAGGTTTGATCCATTTAATTTATTGAAAAATATTTTAAACGGATACTTGAATTTATCCATCTGTGAGACCGACCCAGTAACCCCATGCTCTTCTAGTGGATATGTCATCTTCACTAAGGGAAGATACCAAGGGAGCCTCTCCTATGGCAGCCTTGACTCTGTTGAATGCTACCATGTCTGGTCTCTGCAATTTGATGAAATGGAATGCTGGATGAGATACTTTTCCTACGATTTCTGGAGCTATGGAAATGAACTTGAGCTCCAAAATATCTCCTCGTTTAAGGTGGGGATTGTTTTGCCATGCGTCATATACCGCCCCATCAATCCATTCCGGAAGCTTTGAGATTTCCGAAAAGCTTGGTGACATAGTATGAATTGAAGCAAGAGCTCCAAAATCATACCACTCTCGTACCTCTTCTGGTTTAGACCCTTCGAGCATCCAGATTCTGTTATATCTTCCAGATGTATCTATGATGGTCTTGCCTAGGCTTATGCCTTTACGGGAAACAAGTTTTTCCCATGATCTCTAATAATCCTGCCAAGCGGAAACAGAAGATAAAGCTTCGTTAGTATTAACCTTAGAGGTGCCCGTCATTGGCCTAAGGTTAATCTCTTCCTGTTTAACCCCAGAGGTGCTGGGTTGAGTTGAATTATCAGGAGTTTGCACTTCGCGTAACTCAACTTCTGCCTTTTCACCAGAGTCTGGCGATGGCCTTGTGCAAGCAATACTTGAATCTGCCACTACAGGTTTAGAGCCCTGTTCTCTAGTTGCAGGTTTAGAGCCCTGCTCTCTTAATTCTCGGGCTATCAACGAAGATGATACCTTTCGAATGTGTTCCAGTAGGTCGTCCCATAACGAGCTTGCAGCAAGTTTAGTACTCCTGATGACGCTCTGGACAGTGTCCAGATCAGCTCGTTGAACTTGGCCAGCTATTTGGGCTTTAACTGTTAGCTGTCCAAATCTCTTATCAATTTCCTCAAGGTTTTCCCTGAGGTGCCTGAGGAATCTCTTATCAATTTCCTCAAGGTTTTCCCTGAGGTGCCTGAGCCTGATCATGACGGAGTCTGCTTCAACTGCCTCCATCTCTCGTCAAGAAATCTGCAAGAACATTTTCATGAGATTTGATAACGACAATATTATAACAATAATATTGACATTCTACTTGCCATCTAATAATACGAGCTTTCTCAATCTTTGATTCAAGTTTAATTTTTAAGAAAGCTTTAACATTCGTATTATCAACTTTTAATATAAATTCTTTGTCCAGTAAGAACAAAGGGCATTTTTGGAAACCTTCCAAACTGCAAAGAATTCCTTCTCGTTACTATGCCATAATTTAGCTTGTTGTTCGGTGAACAACCCTCCTGTGTATCTATATGGTTGTTCACCGGTAGTTGTTTTTCTCATGAGCACTGCTGCCCATCTGTAATCATTAGCGTCTGTGTAGACTACCAACTCATCCTCGTCTTGTGGGATTGCGAGCTTTGGCAGGTTATTGCAAACCTGTTTTAACTCATGAACTCTTTGCGTATGAATTTCCTCTGATTTCCACTTTGAACTCTCTGTTTCTTTCAGAAGTGGACGGAAATCCTTTCTGTATTATGCGACTCCTATGAAGCTTTGAAGTTGCTTCTTATCTTTAATAGTGTCAGGAAAATTGCGAATCTTTTCTACAATATGTTCCTGCAATTCAATACCTGTTTCGTCAATAAGAATTCCTAGAAATTCAATTTTATTAACAGCTATGATGGCTTTCTTTTCGGAAAACACTAATCCCTCCTTATGGCACACATCAGAAAATATTTCAAGATGTCTAATATGATCCTGTATATTTTTAGATGCAATCAAGATATCGTCTATGTAAACGAACATAAACTCTAGATAGTCTTTGAAAAGATTATCCATCTTTCTTTGAAATATCTGGGGTGCATTGTCAAGTCCCATTGGAAGTACATTCCAGATATACTGCCCATGAGGTGTGGAGAATGCAGTATATTTCTTTGAATTATTTTCCATCTTAATCTGATAGAATTCAGATTTGCAATCGAACTTAGAAAACACTTTAGCACCTTTAATGCAATAGATTAAGTGTTCTCTACTTGGGATGTAATAACCATCAAATTGTAATATTCTATTGATGCCTTGATAGTTCATAACTAACCTGGGTTTACCTCTTTTTATCTCACCATGGTTCCTTACCAAAAAACCAGGACTACTATAGGCAGAGACTCCAGGCTCAATGAGTCTAAGATTGATATGCTCTTTGATGATCTCCTGCATATCTTTCTTATCCTCTATGTTTATTTGGATGGGCTTGTATCGGACATACTCATACTTGCATTCCTCTTTGACCTTTAAAGTAGCCTCGATTTTGTTTCTGTCCCACCATGCCAAAGTATTTTCACTGAAGTTCCTCTGGATAAGCCTTTTGACATTTTCGAGAGAAAGTTTACTTTCTCCGTCTATGTCAAATGACTTGCACTCTTGTATAGCTTCCTTCAAGATCCTAAGATCCTCTTCAAAAGCATCATTGAAACCCTGTTGCCTAAAAGACAAAAGAGCCTTACCAAATTTTCTTTTATCCTGCATTTTTGGATGAGTCAATTTGGCATCATCACCATGTTTGTTGCGAAAAATTATGGGCATTATCCTATTAAATGCCTTTTCTTTTCGCAAAACCTGTATCTCACTACCACAATTAGTAGTAAAAATCAACAGATTCTTGTGGTTATCCTGAACATATTTTGCAAAGGTCTGGATGAAATTATTAGCTAGCAAAATATCTTCTCTTGTATCATTAAAGTAAATAGGAGGCGTCTTTACCTTGAACCAAGGTGTTCCAAATGCTCCTCCAATCATGATTTTTGCTTCTCGTATACCCTTATTGAGTACTAGAATTTTTTATGAAAAGTCCCTCCTGCAATAATGGGTAAGGATTCCATAGCTTCGCTAGGGAACACACCGGGTTTTACCGTGCAAATCCCTGATCCTGAGTCAATATAAGCTGCAAAATATTCTGACTTATATTGTTCATACAACATATCGACAGATATGTATATAGAAAAGGGGCTCGTCATTCAATTCTAATGATATAACCATCTAAACTGAATTCCATACCATTACCCTTTCTTCCCCATGGTTTATGATCTTCGAGGAAACTTATTCCTAGAGTCATTATCCCATTTTTTCGTCCTGCAATACCTGTAACAAGAATCTCATAACCTGCTATTTCTAGCATACCTTCATATTTTTCCACAACAGGTTGCTGCAGATGGTATAAATCATCACAAGGAAAATAATTTTTTGTTCTAGTGATGTCAAATATAACTTGGATTTGTTTTCAGCCTTCAGGGCATCTAAGTTTTACATTATCCACCCTAATAGCTCGAGGCTTTAACAACTCTGGTTCTTTTTCTTTATAGGCCATAATCTTATCTTTTGAAAAGGACATCCTGCTACTAAAATCAGTTTTAGAACTAAGGGTTCGATCTAAAACCGGGTGATCTTTTATCAAGATATCAACACCACCTATTCTAGGTATTCTAATAGGATTTGGTGTCATTACCTTAGCGAATTTCTTGAAAATTCTAGGAATCTCAATATACTCTTTCCTAAGAAATAAATCAGAATGATGTGTGTTGGAAAGGGCGTAAGCTATTCTATATGTTATAGAATATGGTCTATTCCCATCTTTCATAAGATCCTTTCTTTTAAAATCCTGATGAAGGGTTAAGACTCTACTAAAATGTTGGTCTATTAGGTTGTATGCTATCCTAGGATGAATATCAAACATCAATTTTCCTGCATACAAATTTTCTATCATTGTCCCAAGACAACTATCTCTTAAGTTATTGATTCTTCTATCCATTATTGACAAATGTATTTCTGAATCAATTCTTTCCTTAAAAGTTGCTTTTATTACTACTTCAATAGCTCCTATGTGGATCCATTTCATAGTAACCGTTACTTCCTCTCTGAGTTTACTAAATTCTTCAAGAATTTCTTCTTTAGGAATAAGCTGCATTTCCATCACATTACCAGTAAGTTCCATAGGAATTGCAAACTCACCTGAACTTACTTTGTAGATGATATGATGTTTCCTCTGGTTCAGTCCTATCTGGTTAAGGACTCTTCCGATCCCTCTAATCCTAAATCCGTCGTATGGGTTGAGATTAGAGTCTTGTCTCATGATTCTTTCGATGGTTTTGTTTGACACCGTCAACTTTGAAATAGAATCCTGATAGGCTATCTGAGGTTTGAAGCCTCTCTTCTTTCTTGTAATTACTCTGATTCGGTTGAAGATCCATCAGAATCACTTTCTATTTCTTCCTCGTAGATGCTTTCATCTGAAGGAAGATCTTCGAATTGGTAGATTGGTACCAAATCATCGTAGTAGACTGCATCTAGGATGTCGTTTGTGGCTTCAAATTGGCGTAAATCACCACGTTTCTGTGGGCAATCGGGGAGATATGTCCTTTTGCTCTACACGTCCAGCAGTTGCAATCCTTAAAACTTTCATTGGCTCGGGTATGGGCTCGTCTGAAAGTTCTCCGTGTAGGGGTTCGTCCTGTGGATTTTGCCTCTGTTCGTCTAGATCCTTGGGATGAAGCCCTTGTTGGTCCTGTTCTCTGTCCAGATTTGAATGATCTGGCTTTTGATTTAGACCACCATGATCTTCTTCTAAAAGAGGATTTTCTGGAACTCCTGGAATAAGAGTCACCACCTTGCTTTCTCCTCTTCTTTTGCTCGTTTGATTCTCCTATAATAGTTGGAAAATCATTACTATCACAACAGAGAGGGGTTCTTTTGATTTTACATCTCAGTCTCTTCATGTTCTTTTGGACGGATGCTTGGTAACACCAATCCTTTAGTTTGTCTTTAAGGAAAGACATCCTCCTTGCAACTGAATCCAGCTGCCATGCAGGTACTTTGTATGATTGTATCAACATTTCCCTCCATGGGCTGCAAATCTTTGCAAAGAACATTGGGGCGGCTACTTCAGTTGTTACCCCAGTCTGGAAGAAGTATTTGCGAAACCAGTAGATATATTCATCTACAGCACAAATACTTCTTAACTCGAGGCCAAAGAGAGCTTGTGCATACTCCCTAGCCTTTTCTGTTCTGCTTCCTTCGAAGTATCCATCTCCGATGAAGTGAATCTTGATTAACCTTCCCAGTCTATCCGCGATCGCACTTTTAGACTCTCCTTCAAGGATGCTTGCTTTGGTCTTTTCTGGGGTATTATCCCATCCGATCTTTACCGACCCTTCCAAGCTTAACTCCAAAAGCTTTATGAAGTTATCCTTATCTAGTTCCAACGTCGTTGCTGCAATTTTCATGGTTGCAACCCATTCATCTATCAGCTTCTCGATATTTCGGAAGTAGATAACATCTAGGTTTAGAACAGTGCCATATGGATGTAAGGGCTGGAGCATGGTCCTTGCTCATGGTGTATTTTCAGGCACTCATCTTGGATTCCTTCCTGGATTTTCTCGCAATCTTGTCCCTACGAAGGTAGGGGTAGCATTGGTGTGAAAATATGTACCTTCTCTCATTGGATGATCCTGCGGCGGATCATTTGAGCCTGTGCTTCCATCCGGCGGTGGTAAAGCTGGAGCGACCTCATTGGTTTGGATGTTAACTAAATCCACAATTCCTAGTTGGGAAAATGATTCAGCTAACTCTTGTAGATCCGATAGATCCACTCTTGATATCTCCATTATTTTATAGATTTGATGATCTCGATGATTTGTTCTTCTTGTGTCTTTGGCTTCGAGATCTCCTTCGCCTTTCCTTTCTGATGTAGGAAAGATACTAGTCCAAGGGCATCCCTGATGCGTTCCTGATGAGATCTGGAGGTCTCAGGGGTATTCCTTTGATTTCTTTTCAGATCTGTAACCTCAGTCTTCAGATTTGTGAGATCCTTTTGTAGATTTGGTAGGATTTTTAGGATCTCATCCATCTTTTGGTTCAAGAGGTCTATTTTCATAGGTATATGGATTAGCCTATGTCCACAGTCTTGAACTGTCTTTTGTACCTCTCTAAGGTCCTGAGAGTACTTCGAGGTATCCGGTTCGAGTTCCCTCCAATCAGTTCCTTTAATCATTATTTTTATAATTGTATTTTTTTAGGAATCTACCTGTTCCGGATCTCCAGACTGGGATTCTTCCATGGATCTCAGCTCCTTGTAGATGTCTCACCGCATTTCTTGGTAGCGCCTCTCGGACATGGCGATTTCTGTACCATTCCTCTCTTTCTTCCTTTGGAAGAAGTGACACATCGACCAACCTCGGACTGTTGGCGATGGTTTTAAGAATTTCCATAAGAAATTCTGTTTTTTATATTTTCAGAATCTGAAAATATTCTCTGTTTTCAGTGTAACTCGAACTTTCGTTCGGTTCCTTGCTTTTAAAGATCTCCTCCGTTAGGGATAAAATATCAATATGTAATATAAACAAACATTTCTTCAATAAACCTAGGCTCTGATACCATTTTCAGGCATAGGGTACTAAATCTAAAAATTTGGAAAAAAAAAAAATGGACAAAATCCGTTCGCAAAATAAATTTAGAGGACTAGAAATGATATTATCAAAAGTTGAGGGTTGGTACTAAAACCGTCAATCTCAAAACTAAGGTACTAAACTTGCAACTTTCATAAACTGCGGTATCAAACATGTCAGAATTATCTATTGTATGGTACTGATATTGCCATTTCGAAAAGCATGGTATCGAAATTGCAAAGTAGCCCTATAGTATGATACCTTTAAAGCATTTATCCCTTTTTTTGGTGTCAGGTCATTTTAGGTTGATGTATAGTTTAACTAATTTTTTAATACAAACAATATATTTTGCTAATTAATATAAAATAATATTTAACTAATTTTTTATTTTTTACACTCTAATTATATAGGGTTTGATATATGTAAAAAATGATTTGTATATATTTAATAAAATATCATAATTATTTGAAAGTAATCCTCATATAAATACTCATTTTGGCAAGTGATAGTATATTGTATACGCAGAAAATTGCCATTATCAAATAGTAATCAAAATAGATTAAAAACTTAAAAATATTATTTTTTATCTATTAAAATATTATTTTACATAAACTATTTTTCTATAGCACAATATATTATAAAAAATTATTTAGTTTCACAAAAACAGAACATATATAAAATTGTGCATAACACAAAAGTTAAATATTATAATGAATCTGATTTTAAGTATTGCCCGCCTATTAAAAATCTAGCAACCATCCCACAGCTATTGCAAACAAAGAGTTTGAATATGTTTATAAGACCCAAACCTATCTCTTCATCCAAACACCTTTCCAACAACAAACTTGTGAAGTGTATAAAGCCAAAACAGATAAACTTGCACAATAAGACACATCACATTGAAGATCGTGTCCAATTTATACCTCTATATAATTGAAGAGCACCTTTATTGGTGTCTTCAATTAATTCGTCTGTCAATTTTTATTTTCTTTAATATTTTATTTTTTTTTATCTCTTTTCTCAACTCATTAATTTTCTCTCTCTTCTCAACTTTCCATATTCTCTTATCAACTTCCACATCCCTTTTTCTTCTCTCATTTTCTTTCATTATTTTCTATTTTTTAATATTTTTAAATTTAATTAATATACTTAATAAAAATAATTATTTATTAAAATTTTTAGATTAATTGTTCACACACATTTGAGTGTACCACATATACTAATATATATAATAGATATCACCGTTTTATCTCCAAAAATAGATAAACAGAAAAAGGGTGGTCTCGCCACAACCCTGCTAATAGGTGTAGTGTGATATATTGACAACTTCCACATACTTATTTATGAATAAAATCTTGTGGTAGCATAAATAATATTATTATTAGTATTAATCGTCATGGAATATCATTCTTTTGTGCATATAATAAATAATTTTTATTTTTTTTTAAAATATATTATATATAAAAATAAAATATATTAGCCAACACATCACATTTCAAAAAAGAAAAGAAGAAAGAAAGAAAAGAAAATCAATATAAAAATATTATCGGCACATAAAAAAACATGGTATTGTGGTGTCAAAACCACAATTTGTGGGTGAAAAAAGCTTTTCTTTTTTCAATTAATATGTTATTATTATTATTATTGTATTATTAGTATTATTATTATTAACAACGACAACAATATTTTAGACTAGAAGAATAGAAGAATTTAAATTGATGATTGCATTGTTATAATATATTTTCAAAACAATCTCATTTTATTTTCAAACAATGTTCTTTTACTATTTAGTTTGAAATAAAAAAAAATTGGATTCCACACAGTTTTATTCATAAAGTAAAATTGACATGCATATATATTATTCTTTATGTAATAGATAAATATATGATTGTACAAAAATGTGTATAAGTGTTTGCACAATTCAATCAATATTCTTTTTACATTTGTCCTAGTTTTGTTCCCACTAAACGAATATTAGATATAAAACAAAAGGAGTACAAAGTTATGTATCTCTGTCATTAAGTTAAATATAATATGCACACATACTTTCCAGCAATTAAATTTCATAAATAACCTATTAATAGAAATATTTAAATCATCATCATCATCATATTAATTGCTAATTTATCTTTTCAAGTTATCTTATCAAGTCCAATAAAAAAATTAAGAATCTCATTTCATTATTAAAATTAAGATAATTTTTTTTCCTAAATTTTACTCTGGCCTGGTAAATAAAACTTTCTTTAATATGTGTAACATGATAAGACCACGAAAATTATTCAATAGTCAATGTGGTAGGATGTTTCTTGAGATTTGATAGTAACTCATACAATGATTAATGTTGGTAATTTAATCAATATGTAAACTTTTACTTTTACTTTTAATATATGAATTTCGAGACTATATATTTTATTTATTTAAAACAAATGAAGTTTAATTTACTTTGTTGTACAGATTGAGATGATATATAAACTTATCAATATATGAAAACACCGCTAAAACCACCTCAAGCCGTTCCATTCCAGTTAAACCTCAAAGTACGAATTTGATAATTGTCAAATTGGATTGGACTAAAGTTCTTTAAAACCACAAATATTCAATGGAATAAATACAATTTATCCCTTGTGATATAAGAAATGAGTAAAAATCCCTCTGTGAAAAAATATATAACAAATTACCCCCTGTGATCTTAAAATGAAGAAAATTACCTCCTGTATTTTCCCTTGATAGGGGGTAATTTATTTCATTTCTTAAAATATAGGAAAATAATTTGCTAATTATTTTTTCATATAATTTTTGCTCATTTCTTATATAAAGGGTAAATTGTATTTATCCCAATATTCGATTATACCAAAAAACAAAATAATTAGATTGAACCAACTTGCATTGCACTGCATACGCGCGGTTCAACATATAATCAAACACACTGATATGAAATCAGGCATCTGCCAAAAGTTTTTCTATAAAAAAAAAGTTGGCAGCGGGATTCCAGCTGTATAGCATGCGATGCCTTGTGTTAAGAAGAAAAAAAAAAAAAGAGTCAAATTGCCTACGTGGAACTAATTAATAAATTTTCATTAATAATTGTATGTTACAATACGATATATATATATATATATGGTTGAATGCATTTATCCCCTGTGACACTGTACAGCATATTAACCACTATGATCATGAAAAAAAATAATAATTTATCTCTCTAAGTCTTTTTTTTTTTTTCTTAGACCCTAAGTCTTTTATTTTTGGTTTTAAAGAACTTTTGGGAGAGACGCCAAAGAGGTGATTCTTTTTAATATACTAGACACCATGGTACGCAATACCTGGGTGCATATTTTTTAATAATATTTTTATTTCATTAAAGCTCATAATTTGTTCTTGTATATTAAAACTTTTTATTGTCTTTAATCTCACATATAAAAAGCTATTAGATAACTTTTTCTAATGCGTTAATTATCAATAAATATTTCACTCAAATTAAATTAAAAATTAATTTTTTTTTTCAATATCTGTTATTTTTATTTCAATCAACAATAAGTTTAAACAAAATGAGAGTAAATTTAATTTTTTTGAGTACATTAATTGCATGGAATTAATTTTTTTTTAAAAAAACTTGATTCAGTAGTTAATTCAATATGAGTGGGGAAATTGAAGGACATTTTTGGTATTATAATAATTTGGTGTAGCGGTATCAAAACTACCACTTTGAGTGTATAAACCCTCTTCCCTTTATAATAGTATAGATAACTAGTTAGATGTGGCGATGCATGTTCACAAAATTTAAATACTTATTATTATTTACTAAAAATTTTATGATAAACGATAAGGGTGCCAAGAAAAAAAAAAAACAGATCATGAGAGGAGATACAAAAAAGATGTTCTATATAGAAGTATACATATATATAATCAGTCCAACGATACATACAAGACCTGGACATGGACCTGTTAACATGGCAGCTCGCGGCCTTGCTCTCTCTACTCGTAATTCTTTTGACTCCTTTCTACTCTCTGATAAGCACAGGCAACAAAAGAATTCCCAAGAAAAACTTACCTCCACAGGCAGCCGGAGGATGGCCTCTGATCGGCCACCTGCGTTTGCTTTCCGGGCCCGAGCTACCTCACATAATCCTGTCAGACCTGGCAGACAAATACGGCCCCATTTTCAGTATTCGTTTGGGCGTACACAGCGCGCTGATCGTGAGCAGTTGGGAAACAGCAAAGGAATGCTTCACCACCAACGATATGATTTTCTGCGATCGCCCGAGAACCACAGCGATTAAACACATGAGCTACGATTTCGCCATGTTCGGGATGGGGAAATACGGCCCGTACTGGCGGGAGCTTCGCAAGGTTTCCGTGCAGAAGCTGCTGTCCAACCGCAAGATTGAAACGCTTGGACATTTATACATATCCGAAATCAGGGCCCTGATGAGATCCTTGTATAATTCATGCACCGACAACGGCGACGGCAAGGCGCCGCCGCCGCTGGAGATGAGGAAATTCTTAGAGGATCTGACCTTGAAAGTGATGGTGAGAGAGTTGCGGGGAATATCGTAGGAAGTGAGAACAAGGGTTCGGGGGAGATTAATGAGAGATTGCATGAGACGATGATGGAGTTCTTGAGGGCGATGGTGGTTGTGACTGTACCTGATGTGCTCCCGTATTTGAAGTGGTTGGATTGGTTTGGGGGAATAAGCAGGCCATTTAAGAAGACGGGGAAAGAGTTTGATAGTTTAGTACAAGGGTGGCTGGAGGAGCACAAGAAACTCAGGACAACTTCTGAAAGAGATGAAAGCTTCATGGCGGAGATGATGCGTGTTGCTGATGGGATTGCTGAGGAGTTCCCAAACTATGATGCTGATACCATAACCAAAGCTACTTGCCAGGTAAATAAAATTAAAATAATTTATGTAGACATTTTCAGAAATTAGATTTGATTACATAACTAACTCATATATTTTAAATATTCAATGTACTTAATCACATACATTGTATTATATTTATAATGAAATTAGTTAATTACTTTTTCCAAACAACATATTATACACATAATAAATACAACTTAATTTATTACCATATGAAATTACTTGAATTTGGTAAAATTAAATTTAAACAAGGTTTCTTTGATACATACTATAAACATCAAACCAGGGTAGTTATAGAGCAAATGGTACTACGATATCAAGACTTTCATGGATTTTGCAGACAATGATGTTAGGAGGAAGTGATACAACGGCGACAACTCTCACGTGGGCTTTGTGTTTACTACTAAAAAATCAGAACACCCTCAAAAGGGCTCAAGAAGAGCTAGACAGGCACGTTGACAAAGAAAGACTAGTAAAGGAATCAGATGTTGAAAATCTAGTTTATATCCAAGCCATAATCAAGGAAACACTACGGCTCCAACCAGCGACGCCGCTACTACCATCTCGGGAGTCAGTGGAGGACTGCACCGTGGCAAGCTACCACATCCCGGCCGGCACACGTCTTATGGTGAATGTGTGGAAACTCCACCGTGACCCCCGAGTTTGGGATGATCCACTGGAATTCCGGCCTGAGAGGTTTCTACGCGAACATAAAGAGGTCGATGTTCGAGGAAATTACTTTGAACTGCTCCCATTTGGTGGTGGCAGAAGGATTTGTCCTGGAATTTCTTTGGGCCTTCGGCTAATGGAGTTGGCACTTGCTAGTTTCTTGCATGGGTTTGAGATTGAAAAGTTTTCAAATGAGGCAATCGATATGACGGGTAGTTTTGGTACTACCAATATGAAAGCCACCCCACTTGAAGTCCTTCTCAAGCCAAGATTGTCATCTAATCTTTATGCTTAATCAATCAATTTGAGGAAGCTAGTAAAAGTTGGAAGTATGCACTAAGGCCTCATTTATTTCTTAGTATTGGGCTGAATTTTCGGCCCAATCCTTACATATAAGTTGTTTACATTGTTCTAGACTTATGTGTTCATCGTCCAACCCGGTATTTGTAAGGTTATAAGCCATGTATAGCAATACATCGGCCCATTTTGCCCCCTAATTCGCCTCACTAATTACCCATTTAGCTTAAAGGTACTTTTGGTCCTATAACTATACCCCATTATCGTTTTAGTCCTTTATTTTTCTAGATTTCAAAAATGTTCTATAGCTTTTTAATTGCCACGCTTTTGGTCCTTTTACCGGAATTTCTCCAAAGTTGCCGGAAATGTCTGACATGCCGGCCCAAATTTCAGACATTTCCGGCGATGTTGAAGAAATTCCGGTGCAAGGAAGACCAAAATCGTGAAAATTAAAAAATTCCAGGACTTTTTTGGAATCCTAAAAAGATAAAGGACTAAAATGAGAATGAGAGTATAGTTACAGGACCAAAAATGACTTTAATCCTACCTATTTATCCCTACTATTCCACAAACTATCATTATAACCATTAATTAGTATCCGTCGTAATTCTTTACTTTTAAGCATCGTAATAAACATAGTGAAAAGTCATATTCTTTTAGTGTTAAATGGTTGATAGAGCACTATTGGATAAAATGTAGAACATGATAAATTAGTTTTTTTTTTTTTTTCCTGATTGTTTACCGGATTGGATGGAATAGTACTGGATTTGTGACGTCCCTTACATATTATGTTAAATATTACTTATCGTATCTAACAAATTAATATATTATCACATATTCTATTGTTGGGTGGACACACCACCAGTGAATAACCCAGGAATTTTACAATTTCAACAAGATTAGAATTAATCAAACTACAGAGGGGATTGGGTTTTATAGAAACCCTTAATTACAGACCACAAATGTGGGATAATGAATATAGCAATAATAATAAGAAAAAGCAATCTAACAGATGTAGGCATAGAGAGTCAGGATTAGGGGAGAGAAGCTCACAACCACAAAGGCCGACACCCTTCAACCGGTTGCTCCAAAAACCAATTCAGAGCAAAAGCCACCAAGGACTTTGCCCCACAACAGATCACTCACCACAAAGGCCCACTCAGGAATTACCAGTGTTCATAGAGAACTTTTAGAAGGAAGAGGAGAGAGATAAACAAATTACAGAGGGGATTGAATTTTACAGAAATCCTTAATTATAGACCACAAATGGGGGATAATGAATATGGCAATAATAATTAGAAAAGGAATCTAATAGATATAGGCTCAGAGAGCCAGGATCCGGAGAGAGAAGCTCACAGCCACAAAGGCCGGCACCCTTCAACTGATTGCTCCAAAAACCAACTCAGACCAAAGACTTTGCCCCACAACAGATCACTCAGCCACAAAGGCCCACTCAGGAATTACCAGCGTTCACAGAAGAACTCTCAGAAGGAAGAGGAGAGAGATTTCTGAAGTGTGTTTCCTCAGGAGAGATGTGAAACCTTTTATAGAGGTCAAGATTATAAGGTGAATGGAGAGGGAAACGGTGGAGGCATTTTCCGATGCCATGGTAATCAGTGAAGAGAGAAACCAGAGAGAGAGAGAGAGATTAGAGAGGCACATCAGGAGACGAGGAGACATGAGTGAAGAAGAGGCACATTAGTCAGATTAGGGTTAGGGTAGGATATAAGTAGTAGGGTTACCGCGTCGGGTGCTAGGCCAGGTATCAAAGTGGGTTGGGTCATCAGAGTAAGCTGGGCCTTGGTGGAGTTGGCTTGGGCCATCCAGGTAGAGGGTGAAGTGGCACTGGTGGGCTTGGGCCTCCCGAAAGGGTCATGAGCCATTTCTCAATATTCTCCACCTTAGACCAAGACCCAAAAGGGGGAACCAGGCCTAAGGGTGGATCCGGCATTCATCATAACCAGAACACCATGGAAGTACCTGCAAAACAAAGAGGAAAAACTTGCACATATTTGGTTAGGAAATAACTTAGATAATTTAAAAGTTTAAGGCAAGTTTTTAAATTTTTCTATGGGCAAGCACTTAGTTCCCATATTTGCGGGATTCGAGTAGTGCCTATTTTTTCAAGGTTAATAATTTCCTTTTCAACAATATCTCTAGTAAAGTGATATCTCACATCAATGTGTTTAATTCTATTATGAAAGACGGGAATTTTACAAAGTTGGATGCCAGACTGACAATCAGAGAACACAGTGACATTTTGTTTTAGAAACCTTTTCTTTTGGTAAGCCCTTTAAGCCACATTGCTTCTTTAAAAGCTTTAGTAGTAGCTATGTATTCTGCTTCAGCTATTGATAGAGCAACAATAGGTTGTAGTTGCGATTTTCAGCTTATGCCAGAACCACATAGTGTAGAAATATAAGAAGGGTTGGAATTTCTACTATCTCTATTATTTGCATAGTTAGAATCAACATATCCAACTAGGTTTACACCATCAGCACTCTTTGTAAATTTTATGCCTATATCATCAGTGCCATTTAAGTACCTAAGTAACCATTTGAGGGCATCCCAATGAAGGGTTCCAGGGTTTGACATATATCTGCTTAAACAACTAATGGCATAAGCAATATCTGGACGAGTACAGACCATTAAATGCATGATAGAACCAATAGCATTTGAAAAATGAATTTTTTCCATTTGTTCTTTTTCAAGTTTAGTTTTAGGGCTTTGAACCTTTACTTAACTGGAAGTGAGCAGCTAAAGGAATGGATGCAGGTTTTGAATTAGACATAGAAAACTTCTTTAGCATTGAAATAACATAGGATTTTTTATTTAGCAAAATGGTAGAGTTTTTCCTATCTCGGTCAATGGACATTCCCATTATTTTCTTAGCATTTTCCTAGTCTTTCATTTCAAACTATTTGCTTGAGCTATCTTGGAGTCCTTTTGTTAATGTGAGATTAGGACTAGCAATTAGCATATCGTCAACACATGACAGGAGAAACACAGGAACATTTTGATCATGCTTAAAGTACAAACACTACAAAAAAAATACGGGAATTGGAATGGATATAGACGCTCGTTCCAACTACCGTTTCAAATAGGAACGGTAAATGGAACTGTTGTGGAACGGGAAACCGTTGATGACGTCACTTTCGAGGTAATTATAATACAAATTAATAGGAACGGCAAGACCGTTCCTATTTGAGTGCCAACATATGTGAGCCAATTTGTACACCTATTACCGTTCCTATAAAGGACCTGATATATTTTGGACTTTATTTTGGAACATATGTGTGAAATTGGAAACGGTTAGTCGACCGAGAACACTTACCGTTCCTATATGGGATCCTATGGCCGTGCCTATTTGGACCGATCAGCTGACCGTTCCAACATGTAGTCCTAAATAAAACCCTTTTACGCTATGGGCAAAAATGTAATGCAATTAGCATTCGAAATTGTGGGTATATGGTAAGTGCAATATGGTTACAATGACCGTTCCCAATTGTGCTCCAATTAGGAACGGTCGTGCCTGATACCGTTCCTAATATCCCCTAACGGTTATATTACAACGGTAATATTACTTGATATGGTATCGACCATGGGTGGCCCGATCTTCACGACGTAGGCTTGAAATGGATAAAGAGGTCCGTGACCTGAGGAATGCAAATAGCCAACCAACGTTATTGGAACGTGACCTGCTACTTAGAACATTCAACCAACCACGAGCACGAGTAAACCAATCCACACAACGACACACTTGGGTCGAGCACGAATTGAGGGCTTTGTGAATTTGAATCACCAAACTAATATGCTAGATTGACAAAGCAAGGTTTCACTAAAGCTGAAAATAGGATATAAACTCTTCAAAATATGAGAACTCTCTCTCTCAATATTTCTTAAACTTGGATAAATCTTGGTTGTTCTCGTTTGTATGCTGATACATGCCATTTATAGGCCTAAAACACTTCCAAATTGACCACACATAACCCCAAGTGACTCCTTGGTGGATGTACATTCAATAATTAGTCAAAATATGACTAAAAACTATGCATTCTTGGTCAAAAAACGAGTAAAAACTATGGTCTTCCATGTGAATCCGAAAATTGGTGCATTGTATGTGATAAATGCACTTTGAATGTGATTAAGAAGTCTTTCTTGACCACTTGGCTGCACTTGGACGAATTTGGGCTCTTATTATGGGCTTCCTTGGGCTTGAATTATTGAAATTAAGCACTCATGTTGGGCCTCCAATTGTGACTTGATCCCATTAGCAAATATTAAGTTGGATTGGGCTTGAATTGCTTCTTGCATTCTCTTCAACCTTCCTCTTGTCATTGGCCCACTTCCAATTGTTAAGTCTTGGTGCAATTGATCGTGAACGCCTTTAGCTCGTTGGATGCCCTTAGTGTTCTCATCATCCTCCCCCTCTTGAAAAGGAGTCGTCCTCGACTCTTCATTATCTGTATCATAAAAAGGAGAAAGATCAGAAACATTAAAAGTAGCACTCACTCCATACTCACCGAGCAATTCAAGCTTGTAAGCATTGTCATTGATCCTTTCAAGGACTCGAAATGGTCCATCCCCTCTTGGCATGAGCTTGGACTTCCGTTTGTCTGGAAACCTCTCTTTTCTAAGATGCAACCAGACTAAGTCCCCTGGTTCAAAGATAACTCGTTTTCTTCCCTTGTTTGCACGGTTCACGTACTGTTGAGTCTTCCTCTCAATATTACTTTTTGCCTTCTCATGGATTTGCTTAACAAATTCAGCACGTTTCTTTCCATCCATGTTTATTCTCTCCTGCAAAGGCAAAGGAGTTAAATCAATAGGTGCAAGAGGATTAAAACCATAAACAATTTGAAACGGCGAAAACTTAGTAGTAGAATGGACAGCCCTATTGTAAGCAAACTCGACGTGCGGTAGACACTCTTCCCAACTCCTCAAGTTCTTCTTCACAATTATTCGCAACAAAGTTGAAAGTGTCCTATTGACCACCTCGGTTTGCCCGTCAGTTTGAGGATGACAAGTAGTAGAGAAAAGTAACTTAGTTCCAAGCTTGCCCCACAAAGTTTTCCAAAAGTAGCTAAGGAACTTGGCATCTCGATCAGACACTATAGTCCTTGGCATACCATGGAGCCTCACAACTTCCTGAAAGAAAAGATTAGCAATATTAGAGGCATCATCAACTTTATGGCATGCAATGAAGTGTGCCATTTTGGAAAATCTGTCAACAACAACAAAAATAGAATCTCTTCCCCTCTTAGACCTAGGCAATCCCAAGACAAAGTCCATTGAAATATCTTCCCAAGGTACACTGGGAATAGGGAGGGGCATGTACAATCTATGAGGATTAAGCTTTGATTTTGCCTTATGACAAACTATGCATTTCCCCACAAATTTCTCAACATCTCTACGCATCTTGGGCCAATAAAAGTGTTCACTCAAGACTCCCAAAGTCTTAGAAATACCAAAGTGACCCATCAAACCCCCAGAATGTGCTTCCTTTAACAATAACAAACGAGTTGAACAATTAGGAACACAAAGCTGGTTGGCTCGAAATAAAAACCCATCATGCAAATAGAATTTGTCCCATCCGTTGCTTGGGGTGCAATTTCCAAATGCTTCACCAAAATCAACATCATTAGTATATAGATCTTTGATGAACTCAAAGCCAAGAATTTTAGCATCTAACATTGAAAGTAAAACATACCTTCTTGAAAGTGCATCAGCAACAATGTTCTCCTTACCTTTCTTGTGTTTGATCACATATGGAAACGACTCAATAAACTCTATCCACTTTGCATGTCGTCGGCTAAGCTTGCTTTGACTTTTAATATACTTGAGTGCTTCATGATCAGAATGTATCACAAACTCTTTTGGCCACAAATAATGTTGCCAAGTTTCTAATACTCTAACCAATGCATAAAGCTCCTTGTCATATGTGGGGTAGTTAAGTGTCGGCCCACTTAGCTTCTCGCTGAAATATGCAATCGGTCTACCTCCTTGCAAAAGAACTCCTCCTATGCCAATCCCACTTGCATCACACTCAATTTCAAAAGTCTTACCAAAGTCGGGAAGGGCTAGCAAAGGTGCATGAGTAAGCTTCTCTTTTATGGTTTGAAAGGCTTTCTCTTGTGCTTTTCCCCACTTGAATGGAACATTCTTCTTTGTTAACTCGTTCAATGGGGCTGCCATGGTGCTAAAGTCCTTCACAAATCGCCTATAAAAGCTTGCAAGTCCATGAAAGCTCCTCACTTCTCCAATAGTGGTGGGGGTTGGCCAATCTTGGATAGCTTTGACCTTTTCTTCATCAACTGTGATTCCTTCAATACTCACAACAAAACCAAGAAAAACAACTTTGTTAGTGCAAAAGTCACACTTTTTCAGATTTCCAAATAACTTTTCTTTTCTTAGAACCTCGAGGACTTGATTTAGATGTGCTACATGTTCTTCCAAAGTCCTACTATAAACAAGAATGTCATCAAAGTAAACTACCACAAATTTGCCTAGAAATGCACGCAAAACATGATTCATCAATCTCATAAAGGTGCTAGGTGCATTACTAAGTCCAAAAGGCATAACTAACCACTCATAAAGCCCATGTTTTGTTTTGAAAGCGGTTTTCCACTCATCTCCTTCTTTCATCCTAATTTGATGATAACCACTTTTTAAATCAATTCTAGAAAAGATAGTTGAACCATTTAACTCGTCAAGCATATCATCTATCCTAGGAATAGGGTGACGATATCTTATCGTTATGTTGTTAATGGCTCGACAATCAACACACATCCGCCATGTGCCATCCTTCTTAGGCACGAGCAACACCGGAACTGCACAAGGACTAAGGCTCTCCCTTACATAACCTTTGGCCATCAGCTCTTGGATTTGCCTTTGAATCTCCTTAGTCTCCTCGGGATTGGTACGGTATGCTGGACGATTTGGTAAGGATGCTCCAGGCATGAAATCAATTTGATGCTCGATCCCACGAATTGGTGGTAAACCTGGTGGCATCTCATCCGGAAAGACATCTTCATAGTCCTGCAAAAGAGATGTAACAACACTAGGTAGAGAAGATGTTAGGTCGTTAGAGTTCAACATAGCCTCTTTGTACACAAGTGCAATGAGGTTTTGTTGATAAAACAAAGCTTCCTTGATCTCACTCTTCTTAGCAACTAGTAAACTCTCTTTCTCTTCATCTTTTCCCTCTCCTTTTTCTTTCCTCTTTTGCTTTCTTTTTCTCCATCTTTTGAATCCCTCATTTTTTTATCATTCTCATTTTTACTCTCTTCTTTTTGTTTCTCTTTCTTTTTCTCACACTCTCTTTTGTTTTCTCTCAAAATCTGATCTTGCAAAATCTGCTTTGGTGTCATCGGATTGAGAGTTATGGATGCCCCTCGTAGCACAAAAGAGTAACGATTTTGGAATCCATCATGTGTCACATGCCTATCAAACTGCCATGGTCTCCCTAGCAATATGTGGCATGCTTTCATTGGCACAATATCACAAATAACCTCATCTTTGTATCTTCCAATTGAAAACAATACCTTTACTTGCTTGGTCACCTTCAACTCACCACACTCATTCAACCATTGAAGCTTGTATGGGCGGTGATGCTTGATAGTAGGTAGACTTAATTTTTGAACCAAGTCAGTACTTGCCACATTGCAACAACTACCACCATCAATAATCATGCTACATACCTTTCCTTGAACTTGGCAGCGTGTATGGAACAAGTTTTCTCTTTGGCAATTGCCTTCCTCCATCATATGGGCACTAAGAGATCTTCTAGTAACAAGCAACTCTCCTTCTTCGGCATACTCTCCATCACCATCTTCTTGTGATGATTCCTCTTTCTCGGTGCTTTCTCCTTCGGTTTCCAACTCTCCATGGTTGTTGAAGATCATTGTACGTCGGTTAGGACACTCACTTGCTATGTGCCCTCTCCCTTGGCACTTGAAACACTTTATATCACGGTTCCTTGAAGAATTAGGCTCGGGTTGTACCTTTTTTGCAGCAACTTTGTCACCATGTTTAGGATCGGCCTCCTTGAATTTCGATGTGGAAGGGGTGTCTTTCTTGGGGTTGTTCTTCCATGGACTGAATGTAGATGAGTTAGAACTCCTCCGCATAAGTCCTCTCCGCTTGAGTTGTTGTTCAACCTTGATGGACTGGTGTACCATCTCTTCAAGTTCTACATAGTGGTGCATCTCCACAACATCAGCGATGTCACGATTGAGCCCATGCAAGAAACGAGCCATAGTTGCTTCATCGTCCTCTATGATGTTAGTTCGAATCATGGCAATCTCCATCTCTTTGTAGTACTCATCAACACTTTTAGAACCTTGAGTAAGACGTTGGAGCTGGTTGTGAAGCTCACGATGATAGTAGGATGGAACAAACCTCCTCCTCATGATTGCTCTCATCTCTTCCCATGTTGTGATAGGACGTTCACCATTCCTAACCCTTTCCTTTTGCATCTGATCCCACCAAACAAGAGCATAATCGGTAAACTCAAGGGCTGCGAGTTTGACCTTTTTACTCTCCGAGTAGTTGTGGCATGAAAAGATTTGCTCAACACGCATCTCCCATTCCAAATATGCTTCGGGATCACTCTTTCCTTTAAATGAAGTAATTGTGACCTTAACTCCTCCTAGGCCACCATCTTCATCTCTAGGCCGTCTCGGTCTATCTCTTGGTCTATTCACTCTCCTTGGCCGGATGTCCTCATATTCATCTTCACCACTTGGATCCTCCAAATACTCATTATGAACATGATGTTGAGGCCGTGGATTGGGAGTTTGTCTTTGATTTGTAACTCTTGGACCGGCAACTCGATCCTCTACTTGATCCAATCTTTCATGAAGACCTTCCAACTTACGGTCAAGCAACTTCTCAAGGTGGCTCACCAAGGCTTGCATATGGAATGCATCGACTCCGCCTCGTAGTGTTTCTCCCGAGTTGTTGTCATCACTTCCTTCAACAACTCCTTTATCTCGATTTTCTGCCATTTAATAAAATTATAGGAACCTCACCAAATCCTTGCCACACTCTTTTTTTTCTCTCTTTTATTTTTCCACTCGTGTTTCACTCTTTTATTTTTCCACTCGTATTTCACTCCTCACTTAATAAGCTCACAACTCTTGACTCTCAACGATAGTCTCACTACACTTAACACTCTCTACTCTAAAACTTATGAAACTCGATGCTTTTATCTAGCAACTCAAAAAACAAATACCAATTATTTCCTCAACCAAGTATGTGTAGATGGACGATTCAAACTTACTCGTAGCAAGAGAATGGTCTAAAGAAGCTAGGTACAACTTGGGAAATCAAGATCGGTTGGCTTACAAGGATAGTAGCAAAGTATAGCTAGGAAACAATAACACAATCAGATTTTTTCTTTCTTTTGTTTTTTTTTTCCTTTCAAATGGCCCTTTTTTTTCACTTTTGTACTCTTTTTTTTTTGCCTTCTTTTGTTTTTTTTTGAACGAATTTTCCTTCTTTTTTTTTTTTGGCTGCTCGTCTGCTTTTTTTTTTTCTTTCGAGCTTTTCTCTTCTTGTTTTTTTGAACGAATTTTGTCCTCTATTTTTTGTAAAGATAAAACAAAAGATAACAATGGGGTACGGAAGCTTGGTGGTGTAAGATAAAAGATAGGTGGAACTTGGGGACCTACCGTGTCAACCGAAGGCTCTGATACCACATGATATGGTATCGACCATGGGTGGCCCGATCTTCACGACGTAGGCTTGAAATGGATAAAGAGGTCCGTGACCTGAGGAATGCAAATAGCCAACCAACGTTATTGGAACGTGACCTGCTACTTAGAACATTCAACCAACCACGAGCACGAGTAAACCAATCCACACAACGACACACTTGGGTCGAGCACGAATTGGGGGCTTTGTGAATTTGAATCACCAAACTAATATGCTAGATTGACAAAGCAAGGTTTCACTAAAGCTGAAAATAGGATATAAACTCTTCAAAATATGAGAACTCTCTCTCAATATTTCTTAAACTTGGATAAATCTTGGTTGTTCTCGTTTGTATGCTGATACATGCCAATTATAGGCCTAAAACACTTCCAAATTGACCACACATAACCCCAAGTGACTCCTTGGTGGATGTACATTCAATAATTAGTCAAAATATGACTAAAAACTATGCATTCTTGGTCAAAACGAGTAAAAACTATGGTCTTCCATGTGAATCCGAAAATTGGTGCATTGTATGTGATAAATGCACTTTGAATGTGATTAAGAAGTCTTCCTTGACCACTTGGCTGCACTTGGACGAATTTGGGCTCTTATTATGGGCTTCCTTGGGCTTGAATTATTGAAATTAAGCACTCATGTTGGGCCTCCAATTGTGACTTGATCCCATTAGCAAATATTAAGTTGGATTGGGCTTGAATTGCTTCTTGCATTCTCTTCAACCTTCCTCTTGTCATTGGCCCACTTCCAATTGTTAAGTCTTGGTGCAATTGATCGTGAACGCCTTTAGCTCGTTGGATGCCCTTAGTGTTCTCATCATTACTGTTCCTGTTACCCCACATGCGACCGTTCCTAAAGCTAGAACAACGGCTATATTTCAACGGCTATTTTGTGTTCCAAATAATATTCCAATACCCGTTGCAATATTTTTTTATATATATGTCCCCTTCTTTCTCATTGTTCTTATAATTACTCTCCAACTCATTTTGTTGTAACTCCCCCCCTTGATTCTTTATACGAAAAATTGAACATATCAATTACTTGCGCGAATTTCTCATTGATATTGCTAGGTGTTTTGCTTAGGTAAGTATGCAAAATTTATGTAATTGTTATATATATATATATATATAATATTCTCATCATTTAGTTACATAGTGTTGTGAATTATACGTAGGACCAATCATGTTAAGACAATTGAGGAAATGGATGTATGATCGAGACGTCCTGGGTGTGACGCCGGAGTTTGAGGATGGTGTTACAATATTTTTAGAATGGGCCCAGTCTCAGCGTGCATATATGGACGGGACAAGATTAAGTGTTCCTGCCAGAAGTGCAAAAACGAACGGTTCAAAACACCAGATGAGATAAATTTTGATTTGTGTATGAAAGAGTTTATACCAGAGTATTATAATTGGACTTTGCATGGTGAGGAGAGAGTGTAGGAATACTTTGAAGCATTGACAGCACCCCCTGTGCAGCAGCATCAAATGCCACCCGTTCAGGAGGAGGGTAGTTCGCATTAGGGTGATGCGGCTCAGATGGATTGGGCGCAGAGGATGGTATTCGATGCCGCCGGGTCGTCTTTTTTGGTCTTCGTACAACCAGGAGGGACCGACTGATGATTGTACTCAGTATTGTCCATCTGGTGTGGGTCCTAGTTCATATTACGATTCGGGGCCCTATGATTATGTGTCTGGCTTGTCAGACCGTTTTTTTGATGTAGTTTATGCTGCGAACCAACCGTTGTGGAACGGCTGCACCACCTCTCAGTTGGCGTCAATTTCCTCTTTGGTGAATATCAAGGCCGAAGGGGGTTTTTTTCGAGCATACATATGATCGGTTATGCCAGTAGATTGATACTATGATGCCCAGCGATCACACTTTCCCCGCAGATTATTACAATACGAAGAAATTGATAAGAGAATTGGGTTTACCAGTTTGGAATATTGATGCTTGCAAAAGCGGTTGCATGTTGTACTAGAAGGACGATATTGATTAGGAAATATTGCAAGTTCTATGGAGACGCTAGGTACAAGCCCACCAAGGACAGAAATCCTAAATGCAAGAAGTCCCCGTATGCACATTGTACTGTTTAACTGTCGTTGGGTCGATCCGGTCAGAGGCATGAAGATACACCCTCGTTATCAAGTCGTTGATGTCAACTTAAAAAAACTCTACTTAAAGAATGAACCATTCATACTGGCTCAACAAGCAGTACAAGTCTACTATGCGGATTACCCGAGTAAGAAGAGAGACAAAGTCGACTGGAAAGCCGTGTTCATAATCAAGACTCGAAGAGTAATCGATGACTCGCGATGGACTAACGTCACCTATCAGATGGATGAAGTCATACCTAATCCAGATGTTGTAATAGATAACCAAACCTTTGAACTCTATGACCCAACGGGAATACAGTTGGTCGTTGATCATGGAGCAGGCCATCGCGCTCGCTAGACAGTGAATCCAAAGATGAAGATGAAGATAGCTTTGACGAGGCTGAGTCCGATGAAGAGACTTATTGAATTTTCAGAAATTTTTCTGTAATTTTTTTATTAACATTATTGTAAAAATTGTATTCGACAATAAAGGTACAACTTTTCTGAATAGGCGCCAAACCAAAAAAAATTGGGGAAATTTGAATTAGGAACGGTCCAAATTTATCGGACCGTTCCTATTTTAGGTACAATTTTTCAAATATGGCGGCTCATTAAAAAAAATGAGAAAAATTTGAATTAGGAACGGTCGGTGAAAACCTACGATCGTTCCTAATCTCGGTACAATTTTTCAAATGGCGCCTGTTGAAAAAATGGCTCCAATTTCGAATTAGGAATGGTAATATCAATTGGTCTACCGTTCCAATCCGAGGTCCAATATTTTGTTTTGGCGCCCAATGAAAAATTGGTGGGAAAATCAACTATTGGAGCGGTCAGTTTATATACGACCGTTCCTAATTACAATAGGAACGGTAAATACGTATGTGTCTAAAAACGACATCGTTCTTTCCATTAGGAACGGTATTGGGAACACCTTTTCTGTTAGGTGACCGTTCCTATTATTACAATTCCAACTAATTTGTTCGATATCTCAACATCCGTCAGCCGGATCGTCACCATTTTTGAACACATACAAGATTATGGATATCAATTGATGTCTAACGGTCTGATTTTCAATCAGCAACCCGGATTTAAGGATGCATCTTTATTTCTTACAATGAATACTGACCGGATACGGTATCTCGAGAACCGCACACCACAATTCCGCAAAACTATATATAATGTATTATTTTGTATGGTACATCATATCTAACGGTTTGATTAGACTTTTGATGGTCTGATTATGCCGTACAATACAATAATATAGGATGCTAGTTACATCTGTGAAATACTAACAAAAATAAATATACAAATATACTTCATATTCTGAATGCGTGTGTATATTGCAGAAATTATTATGTAATTTGAAATTTTATAAATATCCAATTGTGTACCTTTATTCAATCATACGAGTGTCCGGAACGTATTTTTCTTAATTTATAGTTATTATCTAATAAGAAAAAAAAATATTGCAATATATATAGGAACGGTAGCAAATGTTCATGCCCAAAAACGACATCGTTTCTTGCTTTAGGAACGGGGTTAGGTACATATTTTCTATTAATTGACCGTTCCTATTAGTACAATTCCAAGTACTAAGTATTTGGAATTGATATGGGAACGGTCGTAATTGGGAATGGTTTGGGGAACGGCCTTTCTACTAAGTGACAATTCCTATTTAGGTCAACATCACTACAAGATATCAAAACGACATCGTTTTACAGAGAATACGACGTCGTTTTCTATATTTGGACCGATCATAGAAACGATCATTTAGAACACGACTGTTTCAAAAAGTTATATAAATTGACCCCTTGGCTGATTTTTTCTTACTCTCTCTCTCTCTTTCTCTCTCTCTCTCTCTCTCTCTCTCTCTCTCTCTCTCTCAAACGTCGCCTGCGACCGCCGCCTACGACCGCCTTCGACCACCATCTGCCGCAGTCGACAGCCACCATCTGCCGCCCTCATCCACCTTTGACCATCGTCTTCGACTGCCTTCGACCGCCACCATCTGCCGCCATCATCCGCCTCCGTCAGTCGGCCGCTGCCATCACCCGCCTCCTTCGTCGCCGCAAGTAGGGTTTCTGCCAAAACTCTTTTTTTTTCTATTTTTTTTTTCTGAAAATGTGTATGTAATAGTATGTAATGTTAGGGGTTATTATGCAATTTTTTTGCATTTCCTGTTATTTTGTTCTCATTTCTGTAATAGTATATAATGTTATGGTTATTATGCAATTTTTTTGTATTTCCTGTTATTATGTAATTTTCTATAATTATTGAAAATTTTGTGAATTTTCTGTATATATTGTGAATTTTCTGTTTTTTTTTAATTTGCTGAAAATATTTCTGTAATTTTTCTGTAAATAATTCTGTAAATATGATGCTGTAATTTTCTGTATGTAGATTTCTGGAAATATTATGCTGTAATTTTCTGTAAATTTTTTGTAATTGTAGGTAATTTCTGGTAATCTTGTGGTTAATTTTTTTAATTTTAATCAAATTTCTGTAAATTTGATGGAATATAGGATATTCTTTTGTAATATTATTAAAAATTTCAAAAAAAATTCTGTTTTAAAATACTAGAAATTTGTATTTTTTAAAAATCTAAAAATTCAAAAAAATTTATTAAAATTTAATGTCATTTTCTGTAAATTTAAATAAATTCCATAATTTTAATGTAAATTTTTCAAAATTATGAAAATTCACAAATTTTTAGAAAATTTTCTGTATATTTAAAATTTTTGGTGATTTTTTCTAATAATTTTTGAATTTTTTAAAATTTTTTATGTCATTTTCTATAAATTTAAAATATTTTCAGAATTTTATGTAATTTTTAAAAATTATGTATTCTTAATAAAATTTTAAATCAAATTTTACCCATAATATATGAAATTTGTTAATTTTCATAAATTTTAGAAAATGTGGATAATTTTCTATAATATTCTATAAGGATATAGACAAATATTAGTATTTAGTATAAATATATAGGAAAATACAAGGATTTAGTGCAATTTTAGGGTAAAATTTTGGAATTTAGTATAAATATATAGAAAAATAGAAGGATTTAGTGCAATTTTAGGGTCAAATTTTGTTAGTATTGGCCATCTTTCTACATACATCTTGAGAAGATGGGATTAAAAAAACATGGGCAATTGGCTTTAGGTCAAGTGGGAGATTGTTAGAATAGGTGACCGTCAAGCCAATTTATTGGCTCTTTGTAAACTATTCTATAGGATCTTTTTCAATAATATGTTAATATAAGAAATGTTCTTTGGCCATCTTCATCATATGCTTTTAACATTATATTTATATGAGCATTTGGTTGAAGCCCTTAGATCAATTATGCTACGGGTTGGCTCGCGCATATGATGGCGACCATGAAACCAACATCTATGGTTTGATCTAAAATATTCCAAGTCGATGAATCGGTCGAGACAGGGCATCGACCATTTCTTAAAGACTTGCACTAAGTGATGCGTTCATATGATGAATGTCGAGTTTCATAGACAGAGACGTATGATGTCTGTGCACTTTAGTGGGTGCTTGATAAAGAGTTATCAAGTTCACTGAATTGACTCGCAGGAGTTGTCATAAGGAAGCCCTATATGGCATGATCGATATGACTAGAACTCCTAGGCTATGATATTGCACTAACTAGTCCTCAGACTTGAGGTTCCACAGTAACATTGTGCATAGGATGGCTATGATTTGATCATGTACAATGTGGTCTCAGGTTTCATCCTGGATCACTATACGGTCATGTTTCATACATAATTGAAGCATGCATGGAGGTTGGTAAGTTCCAAGATAGGATTTGTTACTTATCATGAGATGATAAAGAACCTCCTTTGTTCTCTATATTATGCGTTCCTTGAAGCCCATGGCCATAGCTATTGATCAGATAGGAGAAAGGGTTTTTCCTATATTGATAAATTGGAAGCATAACTTGAAGAGTTGATACATAGACATCAAAGTCGATAATGGAAACTGGTAACTAATTCCATACCCTAGAGTTTGATCGGGAGGTTAGTAGCGGAGGGACCGTATCTGCATGGTACGCATAGCTCACAGGTTCACACAATGATTCACCTATTCTCTAGTACCATGGACCATTGCTAGATGGCCACCCATGGTAATGGGTACCCTCCAATTAAGGAGTTAATTGAGGGTGATTAATTATGATAAGATCTAATTAATCTAATGCAAGTAAGTTGCAATTTAAACTGTATATATGATACAAGCCCAAGTGTAGCTGAATAGTAAACCTAAAGGGTCACACACAAATCCATGATGGAATTATTGGAATTAATTTGTAGAATTAATTATGGAGAATAAATCAATTAATTTAAGGAGTTAAATTGATTGAAATGATTTATGAAATCATTTGATGGGAATATTAAATAATATGATTATTTAATTTGGAGTCTGAATTCACAAGCATTAATTTGATTAAGTAAGACTTGTGATAGATTAATTAAGATGAATCTATTTGAGCTTGAAAATCAATTAATTAGATTAATTGATTTGGGCTTATATTTAATTAAGAAATTAAATATCATGAGCTAAATAATTAGTTGAGAATTAATTAAAATTGGACTTAGTCCAATTGAAAATTAAGATAAAGTCCAAGACCTTAGCCCAAGCCCACAAGACAAGATTCATTGAACATAGACATGACTTGTTTTCATCTTTAAATGAAGAAGAAAATATGAGTCATGCTAAAGCTTGTCTATAAAGAAGACCAGTGTAAAAGAATAAAATATGAGTCATGCTAAAACTTGTCTATAAAGAAGACAAGTGTAAAAGGAGAAAAGATGAGTCATGCTAGAACTTGTCTATGAAGAAGACAAGTGTTCTAAGAGCAAGACAAAAGGTCTTGTCTACATTCATTGTAACTAGTGCAAAGGAATGCCTATAAAAAGAGGTACAAAGCAAGAGATTAATATACCATCTCTACATACAAAGATACAAAAACTCTTGCTTTCCTTTTGCTTTCTAGTTCTTAGACTTTCTCTCCTTCAAAGCTAGAAAGTCTAGCTTTCACTTTAGCCTTGGTCTTATGTTCATTTCTCATCTCCAAAAGATAAGAATTCCCTTAATTTCTCCGTAGACCAATAGTTGATCTACCATAATCCTCCATTACCTACTAGCATAGGTTTGAGGGTGATTCCATCATAGGTGGTGTGGACTAACTTTAGAGGGAAGACACTTGTGTTCCTACCGTGGACAACAATTAAAGGCGCTTCCGTTTTGACGTTCGACCAATTTTAAGGTAAGGTTGTTCTTGAGAAAGTTCAAGTAACCAACATCAACCGGAGAGCAAGAAAGGTTAGTTTCTCTTAACTATTCAATGGACATCCTTTTATGCGAGATCCACATCGTAATAGCAACGAGACGGGCGATTTGATCGCTAATTATAATATTATTTTGTAATCAAAATCTTAATTTCCGTTGCGTTTAATGTCTCGGAGCTTACACGAAGCTAACAATGGTATCCGAGCCCGGTCATGCAAGTCAATTGAATTTATTTTGGTTTGATGTGATTTAATCGAATTAAATTGCTTAACGATTTAATTTTATGTGTTAATCTCTTGATGTGTTGAATTCAATTCTTGGGCATATTTCAATTGTTGAAATTTGATTCAATTGTGTTTCACCTTCCGCCTACATGGCCGGATTTATCTTCCACCTACATGGTCGGATTCAATAGCAATTTTTGTATATTCTCAACGCTGTTTTTTATTTGAGGATAATAATAAATATATATATACATGATATTATTTGCATATATGATATGTGATATCTTTATGTAATTAATATATGGGATGACTACGGGCTCATGATCATCCAACAAGGGCATGCTAGGTTTTATTTATTGTATATGATAAACAAGCAAACAAGAATAAAACATCGTGATGAGGTCTTGCGTAAACAAATGGTTTAAACCCTCACTTGGAGTGTCCAAGTTAAAATATTAAGCCCGTGATGGATAAAATCAAATTTGGATTTGATAATCCAGACCTTCCATCCATAGTGACAAAATATGAGATGTTATCACCTTTCAATTCATTATCTCACGAGTCGTGGAATGATTTGGAAGTAGTGAAAAGTTGTATTATCACTATGAACAAGTAGATTACCTACTATCACTCTGTCTCACGAGTCGTGGAGGGTGATAGTGGGAGGTCTTTTGGTCGATGGGTTGGGCTTAACATGGAGTAACATAATTCACTTGGAGTCCTTGGGATTATGTGAAAAATGAGGTAAAACACCTTAGGGATCTCATACGATGAGAATGGTGAAAGTCACCTCCCATAGAATTATTTTTCAGGTGAATCGTAACAGCGGGGTATGAAATCTGTTCTATGGACCTCAAGCCCACTAGGAAAAATATTTCCCGAAAACCCATATGGGGGTTTATGGAATTTTGAAGAAATAGTGGGAGCAATTTATGATTAAAGACCATATCGTAAATTTAATTAACATTGATTGAAAGAATGCTAAAATCTCCATTGTTTCTTCTTTTCTTTCTTGTAGATCGAAAATGTCTAAAAGTCCACTTGCTAACATACTTGAGACAAACAAACTTATTGGAACCAACTATGCTGACTGGCTTAGGAATCTCAAAATTGTTTTTGATTCCAAAAAACGCTCTTATGTGTTGGAATCTTGTCCTCCGACTGAGCTTCCCGAGGATTCAACTGATGAAGAACGTGTGACGTTCTAATGTTGGATCGATGATGACCTTCAGGCTCGTTGCCTTATGCTGGCATTTATGAGCAATTAACTGCAAAAGCAACATGAATACCTTAAGCATACATCTGAGATCTTTGTACGCTTACAAGAGTTCTTTGCGGATATGCAGCATCAAAGGAGTTCTATCGGGCAAAGATGGTTGAGGGGTCGTCTGTTCATGACCACGGCGTCTAGATGCTTTCTCTCATTGAGAAGTTAGAATCTTTGAATGCAGGCATGAATAGTGACTCCTACATAGATGTGATCTTACAGTCATTACCGCCATATTTTGATCAATTTGTTGTTAATTACAATATGAACGGTCTTGAAAAGACTGTTCCTGAATTGATCAATATGTTTATGCAATACGAGGCTACTATAAAGAAGCCTGCACCAGTAATGCTAGCAACCCCATCCACATCTTCCTCCATGACCAAAAGGGTCAAGAAATGGAGGAGAAATGGAAAGGGAAGGAAGAAAAGTAATAAGTATGGCCGAGGGAAGGGCAAAGGGAAAAAGATAATTAAGGCCAATCCAGAAAATGATGAGTGTCATCATTGCCACGAAAAAGGCCATTGGAAGAGGAATTGCAAGAAGTTTCTTGCAACAGTCCAAGGTATTTTCGTTGTTGAAATTAACATGGTTGCTAATAATTCTTCTTGGGTATTAGATACAGGTTGTGGAGCTCATATTTGCAATGATTTGCAGGTAATGAGAAGAAGCAACAAAAATAGGTGAAGGCGATGTGATCCTCAGGCTTGGAGACGGGAAGCAAGTTGCTGCTAAAGCCGTTGGAACTGTTCACTTAGCTATTAGCAAGGATGTTAGGATAGTACTTAATAGTTGTTATTATGTACCAAGTATGATAAGAAATATTGTATCTATACCTACCCTTGATGAAGAGGGGTATGAATTTTGTATATCAAAACAATGTTTCTACTTAATGAGGAATGGTTCTTCTGTTTTACTTGGCACTTTAATAAATGGTTTGTATACTATCCAATAACATAATATGATTATGAACGTTCAACATAAACGAAAATTGGATGATCAAGAAAATGCACAAACATGGCACGCTAGATTAGGTCACATTTCCAAGGATAGGATGAAGAGGTTGATTGACTCTAAGAATCTAGAAATAGAGAACTTAGATGCTCTTTCAACTTGTGAATCTTGTCTCAAGGGAAAAATGAACAAAACACCATTTATCGGACAAAGTAGCTGTGCCGTTGCACTATTGGATTTAATCCACACAGATGTTTGTGGACATTTAAGTATTCCAGGTAAAGGAGGATTTTCTTACTTCATAACCTTTACCGATGATCACTCACGGTTCGGTTATGTGTACTTAATGAAGTGCAAGTCTGAAGCATTTGAAATGTTCAAAGAATTCAAACTTGAAGTAGAAAATCAAACTGGATGAAAAATTAAGACCATTTGATCTGATCGTGGTGGTGAATACTTAAGTGGTGAATTCTTGAATTACTTAAAAGATAATGGGATTCTCTCTCAGTGGACTCCTCCTGCAACGCCGCAACTTAATGGTGTGGCTGAAAGGAGGAACCGAACTTTGTTGGACATGGTTCGTTCCATGATGAGTTCTACTACATTACCTCTTTCTTTCTGGGGCTATGCGTTAGAAACGGCGGCCAAGTTATTAAACATGGTTCCATCTAAGGCTGTACCCAAAACACCATATGAAATATGGCATGGGAAACCACCCTCTTATAAGTATTTGAGAATATGGGGGTGTCCCACATATGTCAAAAGACTAGTGGGAGATAAGTTGGATATGAGATCCATCTTATGTAGATTTGTTGGATATCCGAAAGAGACTGTAGGATACTACTTCTATGATCCCTCCGAACAAAATGTATTTGTTTCGAGAAATGCAGTGTTCTTGGAAAAGGGTTTTCCTTCGGATACTCAAAACAAAGAGGTGCAACTCGAAGAATCGAGTGATGCATCGCCTATGGCAGAAATGACACCCATACTGCCTCACAATGAACCTTTTGCTTTTACACATCCTCTGAGAAAGTCGGCTAGAGTCTCTAAACAGCCTGAGAGATATGGTATGCTAGCCTTGACTGGTCAATTGGATAATGATCTAAAGACGTTCGAAGAGGCAATGTCTGACATCGATTCGGGTAGATGGCTTGAGGCCATGAGATCCGAAATGGACTCCATGAACTCCAACATGGTATGGACCTTGGTGGATCCACCTAAGGGAGTTAAGCCCGTTGTGTGTAAATGGGTCTACAAGCGAAAGCTTGGAGCCAATGGAGAGGTATCGACCTTTAAGGCCCGATTGGTAGCGAAAGGCTACACTCAAAGGCCTGGTGTGGACTTTGAGGAGACCTATTCGCCCGTTGCTATGGCCAAGTCCATAAGGATCTTACTTGCCATATCTGCGTATTATGACTATGAGATATGGCAAATGGATGTGAAAACTGCATTCCTTAATGGATTCCCGAAGTTGGAACATTCGTTTTGATGAGGTTTTAAAATGTTATGAGTTCATCAAGAACGAATATGATCCCTATGTATATAGAAAGGTTAATGGGAGCTCTATTGTGTTCCTCGTGCTTTATGTGGATGTTATCATCATCGGGAATGATGTTAAATGTTAGGTGACCTTAAAGCATGGTTATCTACTCAATTCTCCATGAAGGACTTGGGTGAAGCTTCCTATATTCTTGGGATAAAAATCCACAGAGATAGATCTAAAAGAATGTTAGGAATGACCCAGGTCTCATACATTGATAAAGTCTTGAAAAGGTTCAAGATGGATGAATCAAAAAGGGGTTTTCTTCCCATGAGGCATGGAATTAAACTCTGAAAGACTCAGTCTCCCAAGACTGATGAGGAAGTTAAGAAAATGTCAGAAATTTCCTATGCTTCTGCCGTTGGTAGCATACAATATGTTGTTTAATGTACGAGGCCTGATATAGCTTACACTCTAAGTGTTACGAGTCGTTATCAGGCATGTTCCTGCCACGATCACTGGACTGCTGTAAAAAATATCCTTAAGTACTTGAGAAGAAGTAGAGATTTATTTTTTGTGTACGGTGATGGAGAATTGATATTGGAAGGGTATACTAATCCCAGCTTCCAATCGGATGTGGATGACGCTAAGTCTCAATCTGGTTATGTATTTCGGTTGAATGGAGGAGCTGTCAGTTGGAAAAGTTCCAAGCAAGATACGACAGCGGATTCCATGACGGAAGCCGAGTACATTGCAGCTTTTGAAGCTGCAAAGGAGGCTGTTTGGATGGAAAACTACATCCAAGAGTTGGGTGTGGTACCTAGCATTGCCAAACCTGTAGTTGTACTTTGTGATAACAACGGGGCTATTGCACAAGCAAAGGAGCCAAGACCTCATCACAAAGCCAAACACATAATTAGAAGCTACCATCTAATTAGAGAGATGGTAGGAAGAGGTGACGTGCGAGTGGATCGCGTTGCATCATCGGAGAACATAGCAGACCCACTTACAAAGCCGGTATCACAAATTGCTCATTCTCAACATCGAGAAGATAGGATTAAAAAACATGGGCAATTGGCTTTAGGTCAAGTGGGAGATTGTAGGAATAGGTGACCGTCAAGCCAATTTATTGGCTCTTTGTAAACTATTCTATACGATCTTTTTCAATAATATGTTAATATAAGAAATGTTCTTTGGCCATCTTCATCATATGCTTTTAACATTATATTTATATGAGCATTTGGTTGAAGCCCTTAGATCAATTATGCTATGGGGTTGGCTCGCGCATATGATGGCGACCATGAAACCAACCTCTATGGTTTGATCTAAAATATTCCAAGTCGATGAATCGGTCGAGACAGGGCATCGACCATTTTCTTAAAGACTTGCACTAAGTGATGTGTTCATATGATGAATGTCGAGTTTTATAGAGAGAGACGTATGATGTCTGTGCACTTTAGTGGGTGCTTGATAAAGAGTTATCAAGTTCACTGAATTGACTCGCAGGAGTTGTCATATGGAAGCCCTATATAGCATGATCGGTATGACTAGAACTCCTAGGCTATGATAGTGCACTAACTAGTCCTCAGACATGAGGTTCCACAATAACCTTCTGCATAGGACGGCTATACTTGATCATGTACAATGTGGTCTCAGGTTTTATCCTAGATCACTATACGGTCATATTTCAGACATAGTTGAAGCATGCATGGAGGTTGGTGAGTTCCAAGATAGGATCTGTTACTTATCATGAGATGATAACGAACCTCCTATGTTCTCTACATTATGCGTTCCTTGAATCTCATGGCTATGGCTATTAATTAGATAGGAGAAAGGGTTTTTCCTATATGGATAAACTGGAAGCATAACTTGAAGAGTTGATACATAGACATCAAAGTCGATAATGGGAACCGGTACCTAATTCCATGCCCTAGACTTTGATCGGGAGGTTAGTAGCGGAGAGACCGTATCTGCATGGTACGCGTAGCTCACAGGTTCACGCAATAATTCACCTATTCTCTAGTGCCATGGACCATTGCTAGATGGCCACCCATGGTGACGGGTACCCTCCAATTAAAGCGTTAATTGAGGGTGATTAATTATGATAAGATTTAATTAATCTAATACAAGTAAGTTGCTAATTAAATTGTATATATGATACAAGCCCAAGTCTAGCTGAATAGTAAACCTAAAGGGTCACACACAAATCCATGATGGAATTATTGGAATTAATTTGTAGAATTAATTATGGAGAATAAATTAATTAATTTAAGGAGTTAAATTAAGTGATTGAAATGATTTATGAATTCATTTTATGGGAATATTAAATAATATGATTATTTAATTTGGAGTCTAAATTCACAAGCATTAATTTTATTTAGTAAGACTTGTGATAGATTAATTAAGATGAATCTATTTGAGCTTGAAAAATCAATTAATTAGATTAATTGACTTGGGCTTATATTTAATTAAGGAATTGAATATCATGGGCTAAATAATTAGTTGGGAATTAATTAAAATTGGACTTAGTCCAATTGACAATAAAGATAAAGTCCAAGACCTTAGCCCAAGCCCAAGCCCACAAGACAAGATTCATTGAACATAGACATGACTTGTTTTCATCTTTAAATGAAGAAGAAAATATGAGTCATGCTAAAGCTTGTCTATAAAGAAGACAAGTGTAAAAGAAGAAAATATGAGTCATACTAAAGCTTGTCTATAAAGAAGACAAGTGTAAAAGGAGAAAAGATGAGTTATGCTAGAACTTGTCTATGAAGAAGACAAGTGTTCTAAGAGCAAGACAAAAGGCCTTGTCTACATTTATTGTAACTAGTGCAAAGGAATGCCTCTAAAAAGAGGTACAAAGCAAGAGATTAATATACCAATTTCTACATACAAAGATACAAAAACTCTTGCTTTCCTTTTGCTCTCTAGTTCTTAGACTTTCTCTCCTTCAAAGCTAGAAAGTCTAGCTTTCACTTTAGTCTTGGTCTTATATGTTCATTTCTCATCTCCAAAAGAGAATAATTCCCTTAATTTCTCCATAGATCAATAGTTGATCTACCATAATCCTCCATTGCCTACTAGCATAGGTTTGAGGGTGATTCCATCATAGGTGTTGTGGACTAACTTTAGAGGGAAGACACTTGTATTCCTACCATAAACAACAATTAAAGGCGCTTCTGTTTTGACGTTCCACCAATTTTAAGGTAAGGTTCTTCTTGAGAAAGTTCAAGTAACCAACATCAACTGGAGAGCAAGAAAGGTTAGTTTCTCTTAACCATTCAATTGACATCCTTTTATGCATGAGATCCACATCGTAATAGCAACGAGACAGGTGATTTGATCGCTAATTATAATATTATTTTGTAATTAAAATTTTAGTTTTCGCTGCGTTTAATGTTTCGAGGCTAATACGAAGCTAACAATATTTACATTTTTTTAAAAATTTTTTGTAATTTAAATTATTATATTTATGTCATAATAATTATTATATAATTTCAGGAGGGATCAGAAGATACACGAGCGCATGTACACGGTCGTGCGAGGACACTATCCCCATCCTTTGGGCAGTTTGCGCAAGGTGCCGCCAGAGCACCAGCATTTCTGGTTTGAGAGTTTGAAGGCAACGACAATTAAATTTTTTTTTAAATATTTTAATAATCTATGTTCTGATATATATATATATATATATATATATTAATACGGATGACGTAATGGTGGGACACCGACGACGAGGCGATGTTCAAGATCTTCCACGTCTAGGCGGGGAAGTTCCTCCGAAAGAAGTCCGTCCTTGCCAGACAGTCCCTGCAGAAGCCTTTATGGCTGGCGAACGAGCTCTGGCCGCAGCTACTCTTGTACTGGGATTCCCCGGAGTTCAAGGAGGAGTGCGCGAAGAACAAGGCGAATCGGAACGCCAACCCGGCCGCATCCGCTACTGTGTACGGCGGAGGATCTGTCTCCGTCGGTATGCACAAGGGAAAATTGGTAAGATATTTAATGTTATTTCAAGTATTTATTATTATTGAATTAAAATTGTAATAACTGTTTCCCATTTCTTTTTACAGGAGGAGCAACTCGGCCGGCCAGTGAAGCAGATGGAGTTATTCTCCAGATACTACAAGAAGAAGGCCGACGGCCGCTGGAGCGGGCCGAGACAGCGGAGGTGGCGGTAAGTAGTTGATGAAATATTTTAAATTTTTTTTAATGTTTGAAAATATGCTAAAATTTATTCTAACTTTTTTTGCAGGAGACGTTCCAAAAGATGATGGAGGATCACCAGTCTCAGGCCACGGCCAATCCTGGGGATCCTCCGGCCGAATCAGATGACTCGGCGGCGCAGGCCGAGCAGGAGATGTGGCTGGCTGCGGTCGGAGGCAAGAATAAGGGCCGAGTATTCGGTCTTCGTTCTGAGGCCCACAGTCTCAGCCAGACCGTTACCTCGCCATCACCACCGCCAGCGCCAGCACCAGAGCCAGCGCCTTCGTCAAACCTGGAGGGTCGGATGGTCCGCCTCGACGAGATGATGATGGACCTGATGGGCATGATAAAGGCCATGCAGACCAGTCACTCCGGCGCCAGCCCGTCACGGCCTCGTAGAGACCCCCCCTCCCCCTTTCAGACGTTGACGAGATGGACGAAGAGTAGATTTAGTACTTTTTTTATTATTTTTTTTGTAATTAATTTGAATAATATTCGTATTTAATATAATTTTATTTCTAAATTATGCATCATTTCATATTTAATATTAATAATAAAATCAAAATCAAAAATATTATTAACAATTTAATTTATATTTTAATGATAATAATTATTTAAAAAATAATAATAATTCATTAGTTAGGAACGGTACTTTAGACGGCCATGGAGCGCCCAAAATCGTTCCAATGTTGGACTTTATTAAAGCAACCACCGTTCCTATTACCGAGCAACAAACATTCCAAATTTACATGACAACCGTTCCTAAAAGCGGGTAAACACGAATTCCAAATTTTGGATAGACCGTTCCTAGATGTATTCCAAAATCAATGCTTTCGTGGTTAGGCTTTCGTTCTAAAGACAATACCAAAAATCGGTCCAATGTCGTATTCCAAACTAAGAGTGCAAAAATCGTTTCCAATTCCCGCGACAAAATGTCTTCCAGTTAGCGTTCCTAGTTTGTATACGTACCGTTCCAATACGTATTCCAGAAACAGTGCTAAAATGTATCTACAACTTATGCTGACAATTCCAAAATATATTCTAACTACCGTTCCTAATTGCGTGATTCATTTTTGATATGATCGTTCCAAAAATTTATAAGGTGTTTCAAATGCAAAAATTATAAATTCATACATACAAAGGAAATTAGGAACGGTATAACCATTGTATGCCAAACACCATTCCCATATTGGAACGGCCGTCGTATTACCATTCCTAATTATTAGGATCGTCTCTTATTGCCACGGATAGCCTCCCGTTCCTGAACCGTACCTAATAACAGTCCAAACGGATCCAGTGAATTATTTACCGTTCCAAAAGTTAACAAAATTGTTCCTATTACCATTTCAATTCCTGCATTTTTTTGTAGTGAAACAGGGGTCATAAGCACTTCTTTTGAAATTCAAAGAATGCATAAACAGATTAAACTTTTTATTCCACTGCATAGGGGATTGTTTTAAACTATATAAGGACTTTCTAGCAAGCAAACATGATTAGGTATTTGTTTATTTTCAAAACCAATAGGTTGCTTCATATAAATTTGTTCTTCTATATCCCCATGCAAAAAAACAATTTTGACATCCATTTGTTTTAATTCCCAATTATGATGAGCAACAAGGGCAAGCATTGTTCTAACAGTAGTGTATTTTACTACGGGTGAGAAAATTTCAATGTAGTCAATTCTTTCTTTCTGAGTAAAATCTTTTGCGACCAGTCTAGCCTTAAAACGATTTAGGACTTTTTCTTGTTTAAATTTTGAAAACCCATTTACACTCTATAACATAATAGTTATTAGGTTTTGGAACAAGATCCCAAGTTTTACTATTATATAAGGACTTCATCTCTTCATTCAATGCTTTTCTCCAATTTTTTGAATCTTTAGAATTTAATGCTTCTTCATACGTACTAGGTTCGAAGTTTTCAATATTTAAAGTAAGGTGAAAATATTTCAACTTAGAAGGGAGCCTTCATTCTCTACATTCTCTATCCCTAGCAAGTTGATAATTCTGAAGATCGTCATTAAACTCTACATTTTCATTTTCTTCGTTAGGATTATATTCCCTTTGTTGGTTATCCTCTAAGGGAACCTCCACCTTATAAAAGGTGGATTCTATATATACATCCTTATTGGTTATAGGTGTATCATTGAAATATGGCATTTCAGATTCGTTAAACTTTACATCTTTGCAAATGATAACTTTAAAATCAAGTTGGCTTCTAAGCCATAATCTATAACCCTTAACACTATAGGATAGCCAACAAACACACATTTTTGGGAATAGGGATCAAGTTTGTCACCAAGTTGTAAAGCAAAAGCAAAGCATCCAAAAATGCATAATGAAGAAAAATCAACAGGCTTTTCAGTCTAAAGAGATTCAGGTATTTTTCCTAGTAAAGGGACAGAAGGAGACCTATTAATTAGATAAGCAGTTGTCAAACGGCTTCACCCCAAAAAGATTTTGACAAACCAGAACTTATAAGCATGCATCTAACCTTGTTCGGTAAAGTCCTATTCATTCTCTCAGCCACACCGTTTTACTTAGGGGTATAAGGTGTGGTTCTATGCCTTTTTATTCCGAATTCATTATATAGATCAATAAATTGTTGATTACATTATTCCAAACCATTATCAGTTCTTAATGCCTTAATTTTTTTACCAGTCTGATATTCCACTAAGGTTTTTCAATTTTTAAATTTCTCAAAAACTTTAGACTTTTGTTTCATTAAGAACACAAAGACCTTTCTTGAATAGTTATCAATTATAGACAAGAAATATTTATTCCCACCATAGGTAGCAATATTTGTTGGTCCCCAAACATCAACAGGGAAATAGTCAAGAATACACGATGAAGATGAGGGGTTAGGGTAAGGTGATGTAGGAAAATGAACCTTATGTTGTTTTCCCAGCACACAATCATAATAGAAATCTATTTTGCTAATTTTATCAGTTATGAAACCATTTTTATGCAGCAAATCTAGACCTTTATCACTTATATGGCCTAACCTTTTTATGTCACAGATTAGTTTTATCATTTTCAAAAACTGCAGCAGCAACAGAATCATATTTTACGGAACAAATGTATAAATTTCTCTTTCTTTCAGCTTTAAAGACAATTAAAGAACCTTTCATGATTTTCACGACTCCCTTACCCCATCTTCCCTCAAGGCCTTTTTCCTCAAGGGCAACATAAGAAATTAAGTTGTGATATAGATCAAGAACATACCTTACATTTTTCATGGTTAACTTATAACCATTTTCTAAAATTACAGAGATGTCACCTAGACCTTTAATCTCACTGAGTTACCATGGACACAAAGCCTAATTTTCAGACTTATAATTTGTGAAAATTTCTGTAAAAGGACTCACGTGAAAAGTACAACCGGAGTCAATTAACCGTTCATTCATATTGACCAAATTTTGGACATTATTAACATCACACACGATATATACTTCTCCATTGTTTTCCTCAGTTGTAAGATTAGCATCTTCATTATTATAGTTATTGTTATTTTTATTATTCCATTTTGGTTTCTTATAGTCTTTTATGTAATGTCCTTTACCACCACAATTATAACATTTTCTATCCTTGTATTTTCTTATTTCCAAATTTATCATCCCTAGACCTAGATTTTGATCTAATCTTACTCCTTCTATAATCAGAATTTATGTTTCTTGTTCTTCCCCTAATATGATTCACCTTATTTTGGACTTGACTAGGTTTATTAGTTTTTATATCCATTTCCTTGCTTTTTAATCCATTTATAACAGTGTCAAGGTTAACCTGATTCCTACCATACTTTATGGCTGCCTTAACATCACAATAGGTTTCACGAATTGCATTTAATAGAACGATAGGGAAATATTCATCTATGTTTTTATCACCAGTCAATTTTATGTCTTTGATTAATTTTGTAAATTCATCCAAATTGTCTTCAATATTTTTAGACAAATCTAATTTATAACGGAAAATTTTTTTAGGTAAAAATAATTTACTAGGCAGGGAATTTTCAGTGTATAACTCTTCTAGTTCATTCCATAAATCTTTAGTAGAATTTTGTTTTCCTACCTTTCTTCAAACATTATCAGAAAGATTAAATAATAGAAGAGTAAGCATATTCATCATTTTCTAGTCTTTTCTCTTCAAAAATATTTTCAGAATATTTTCCATCTATAGTTTTGAAAACCTTTTGTTGTATTAAAATACCTTTCATTTTCTGTTGCCAAAATAGAAAAATCTGATTTTCCGTCAAAGGGTTGCAAATTATAACAAGCCATATGAAGATGAATATTAATGACAAATGCAATGTATGTCAAACACAGTAGATTATAAGAAACAGATATATAACAGAATAGAAATATAGAACCAAGAAATGGGACACCTTAGGTTTGGCCTCAACCAGATACCCAACAGCCTCAAGGGCTCGGCCAAGTGAGGGGTAAACCACGTTAAAATTGGAACGGTTGCTAGAACAACTTGGTTTAGTTATATTTTGAAACGGTTATATGTTCGAAATCTGGAATTAAAATGGTGCCTTTTTTGTGACCGTTATAATTAGTACATGGTCGTTACAGAAATCATAGCAAATTTGCAGCGGTTCATGCTTTTGTATCGGTTTTTGTAACTGCCGTAGAATCTAAAATATTTGGTATGGTTCTTTGTAAAGAGGTTGGGATGGCGCTTTTTCGCATGACGATAAGTCGTTACAAGGTGAACAAGCAATGGCAAACGTCGTTACAACATGTAACGGTCTGAATTTTGTAGCGGCTATATGCATAACACATTTTTGTAACAATCTTTTCAACGAATTGCTGCTCCAAAATTATTAAATCCGTTCAGCCAAACTCTGACGTCAGCAAACAGTTTCTCTTCCAAAATTATTACAATGACCATAGATATTGGAACATGTTTTGTTGTTGTTCCAAAGGAGCCGTTACAAAATCTGTATTTTTTGTAGTGTCAGGTCATTTTAGGTTGATGTATAGTTTAACTATTTTATTTTAATACAAACAATATATTTTGCTAATTAATATAAAAATATATATTTAACTATTTTTTTTTAGTTTTTACACTCTAATCATATAGGGTTTGATATATGTAAAAAATGATTTTGATATATTTTCTATATGTATAAAATGTCATAATTATTTTAAAGTAATCCTCATATAAATACTCATTTAGGAAAGTGATAATATATTGTATGTGCAGAAAATTGCCATTATCAAATAGTAATCAAAATTGATTAAAAGCTTAAAAGTACTATTTTTTACGTATTAAAAATAAAAAATTTATTTTACATAAAATATTTTTTTATAGCACGATATATTATAAAAAAATTATTTAATTTCACAAAAGCAAAAAATATATAAAATCGTGTATAGCACAAGTTCTACGCTAGTTAACTATTATATTAATGGATCTAATTTTAAGTATTACCCGCTTATTAACAAGTCTAGCAACCATCCAACAATTATTACAGACAAAGAGTTTGATTAGGTTTTATATGCCCCAAACCTTATCTCTTCATCCAAACACCTTTCCAACAACAAACTTGTGAATTGTATAAAGTCAAAACAGATAAACATGCACAATAAGACACAATCACATGGAAGATCGTGTTCCATATATATAATATAAATCACCATTTTATCTCCAAAAATAGATAAACAGAAAAAGGGTGGTCTCGCTGAAACCCTGCTAATAGGCGTGGTGTGATATTGACAGCTTCCACATACATATTTATGAATAAAATCTTGTGGTAGCATGAACTGTGCTCGACCATAATATTATTATTATTAATTATCGTGGCATGCTGTTTTTTATATAATATAATAAATATTTTTTGTTTATTTTAAAATATATTATAAATAAAAATAAAATATATCAACCAACAGATTATATCTCAAAAACGAAAGAAAGAAAGAAAGAAAAGAAACTCAATATAGAAATATTATCGGCACATAAAAAAATGTGGTATTGTGGTGTCATCAAAACCACAATTTGTGGGTGAAAAAAGTCTGTTTTTTTCATTAATATATTATTATTATTATTATTATTATTATTATTATTAACAACGATAACAGTATTTTAAAATTCTTTATAAATTTGTACAAAAGTTTGTTAATATATTAAAGACAATAATGACAATTATGATACTAAATAAAAATTTTTATTTATATTGTATAATATATATGGATAAATATCACTACAAGAAAATAGAAGATTAGCGACAAAAAAAATCAAGTGACAATTTTAATATTATCACTAATTATATATATTTAGTGATAAGAATGTTTTATTTTTTCATAATAATGAATTTTATAGTTGTAAAGAGAACAACTACTCAACTAATTGGTTATTCGTCTAACTTCTATAGTTTTTTATATAATAGATAAATAGAAGAATTTAAATTGAAGATCGCATCACATTGTTAGAATATATTTTCAATACTATGTCATTTTATTTTCAAACAATGTTCTTTTACTTTTTAGTTTGAAATAATTTTTTTTCTGGCTTCCATACAATTTTATTCATGAAGTAAAATTGACATATATATACATATATTATTCTTTATGTAACAAATAGATATATGATTGTACAAAAATGTGTATAAGTGTTTGCACAATTCAATCAATTTTCTTTTTACATTTTTCTTAGTTTTGTTCCCACTAAACGAATATTAGATATAAAACAAAAGGAGTACAAAGTTATGTATCTCTATCATTAAGTTAAATATGCACACATAATTTCCAGCACATAAATTTCATAAATAACATATTAAGGCCGTGTTTACTATATCGTATTAGCCCACATATTTGGGCTAATAGGGCCTAGTCTTATGTTTACTATCAATTTGCATGATCCACTACTATTTTGTAGGCCCTCTATTCACCTCTGCAATTTCCCCTACTATAATCTTGACTGGGGGTACATATTACCAATATGTGGACCCTACAGCAATTTGGACTAAAATATTTTGCCTTGTTTGTCCCTCATATATGCACGTGAAATTCTATTTATGGCCTCAATTTTTATTAAATTACATACTATCTTAAATGAGATATTTAATGTTGTGTCAAGTTATTCTCATGCATTTATGGAAGAAATAGACTAGAAAATGAAAGCAACCTACACTTCATTAATGGCGGGAAGCTTGGTGGGTGTGCGCAGTAACCGACGACATATGGTGTCTTTACTAGAGAAGATTGCACAATCTTGCAATGTAAATGCAAGATTGTGTTGAAAATTTTGCTTAAGAGGGTGAATGTAGTAATAAATACGCATTTATTACCCAACATGATTGATTTAACATGTATTAATTATCAAGGGCAAAAACATAAATGCACCAATAATAGGCATATCAGGGGAGGATAGTAAATGCTGGATTATTTGTTCAAACGGATTATTGCCAAGATATATGATGCCAAGTAAACAAAAGATGATATAATATAGTATGAAAAAGTGCTATAGATAATATGGACTTACTATAATATTGGCTAATACAATATGACACGGTAAACATGACCTAATAGAAATATCATTAGGCTGTGTTTACCGGCCCCTATTAGCCTCTATATCCGGGTTAATAGAAGTGTTATACCTATTTACTTGCAATAGCCAAAGCCCGTTACAATTTGCAAAACCCGTTGCTAGGCCATACTCTTTCCACTATAGCAATTCAATTTTCAGGTCCCATATTTTTAGTCTGTGGGATCCACATTATTTTCCACAAACTTTCACTTCCTATATTACCCCGTAAGGAGTGTGTATGAAGTCTAATTTGCCCCTCAATTTGAACAGAATTGCACTGTTAATCATATTAATGTTCTGAAATTTAGTAGGTGAAATTTATTGTTGGTACGTGAACATTTACTATAGGCACAATCCGGAATTACGTGGTTGATAGTAAACGTCCTGTTATTTTTGTATCTAGACTATTACCCATATAACTAAGGCAAAGTAAACAGACTATGAGATAATATTGTAAAGGCTAATAAAACAAATAGTATGAATCTACTATAATATAACCTAATACAATACGGTGTTGTAGACATGAGCTTATTATCATCATCATTATCGTATTAATTGCTAATTTATCTATTCAAGTTATCTTATCAAGTCCAATAAAAAAAATTAAGAATCTCATTTCATTATTAAAATTAAGATAAAATGTTTCCCTAACATTTACTCTGGTAAGTAAAACTTTCTTTAATATGTAAAACATCATAAGACCACGAAAATTATTAAATAGTCAATGTCGTAGGATGTTTCTTGAGATTTGATAATAACTCATACAATGATTAATGTTTTTTTTTTTTAATTAAAAGCGATGAATTTTATTAATCGATAGTAAAGTGATTACATTCAATCATATCGACTATCAATATCGAATAAAGACAATTACAAACAATCAAATCAATAATACTACAGAAACTAACACTTAGCTATTATAGCAGCAAATCATCCCTACTATACAGTAGAAATAACATCAACCCACGCAGGGATTCGAACCCATGACCTTTAGGATCATGGGGCCTCAGCTTCGCCACATACAATGATTAATGTGGGTAACTTAATTAATACTAGCTGTTGTAGCACGCCGTCCCTGCGTGTATATAATAAATATTATTTTATATTTTAAAATATATTATTAGTATAAATAAGAGCAAAATATAAATCATTACATCACATTAAGAAAATAAAAGAAAGAAAAAAAATTAATTTATTAATTAGTGAAACTTTGGAAAATAAATAAGTTGGTTATGGTATCGGTTGAAGGGCATATTTGACCTCGCAAAAAATGGTGCAGCGGTGTAAGTAACCGCCACTTGTGAGTATGGAGGGGGTTTTCTTTATATAATAGTATAGATATATTTTAAAATATATTATTAGTATAAATAAGAGCAAAATATAAATCATTACATCACATTAAGAAAATAAAAGAAAGAAAAAAAATTAATTTATTAATTAGTGAAACTTTGGAAATTAAATAAGTTGGTTATGGTATCGGTTGAAGGGCATATTTGACCTCGCAAAAAATGGTGCAGCGGTGTAAGTAACCGCCACTTGTGAGTATGGAGGGGGTTTTCTTTATATAATAGTATAGATATAATAGTATAGATGTAAACTTTTACCATTAATTTTTTAATATATGAATTGCGAGACTATATTTTATTTATTTGAAACAAATGAAGTTTAATGTACTTTCTTGTACAGTAATGGACCCTGATTCGCCCCTGCTTTCGTCTTGTTGGTGCTATTTTCCCCTTTAACTTATTTGCTATTCTGAATGAAAATTTGGAAATCTCTCGAATAATTTCAGTTTTCTTGGTGTAGAATTAACATAAAATTGCGTTTTTTAATGAAAAACTATTACCCGAGTTGAATTGAATTATATCAATTTACGTGTGCTGAAAATTGCACCAATCATGTAATTAATTATTTTCTTAAGCACTTAACATACAATTGATTCTTATTTATTTAGAGGGTGTTTAAGTGGGCTTATAAAATATTTGAGGGCTTATAAAATTCTAAAAGTTTTTCTCAGGAAAAAAAAAAAGGTTCGCAGCGGGATTCCCGCTACATAGCATGCAATGCCTGTGCCAAATTTTTTAAGAAAAAAACAAAAAAGGAGTCGAATTGACCACGTCGAACTAAATTATAAATTGTCATTAATAATTATCTTTTGCAAGTTGAGTTTGCATTGATTTAAATCTATCTATCTATTAATATATATATTTGAAGGAAGTCTTTGACTTCAATAGTTCAATTTTGACCAAAATTCTAATTTTCTAGAATTTTGAATTTTTTTTAATTGTAAAAATATTATATTTGGTAGGTAGGCATTAATGGCATATGTTATAATTTTCAATGTATTTGGCCTCTTTAAAATTACATCCTTTATTAATTTATTGTTACATTTTTTTGATTTTGAGAATATTAATTCTAACATATATATATATATATCCTCCACCCCACATATATATTTGTAGTATGCATTGTATATATCGTTTTTTTTTTTAAAGATTTCAAATAATTTTTACATTGCATTCTAATTTTTTTTCTTAAATGCATGGAGAATTTAGCGTCATTAACATAATTAAAAAACATAGTTAACTAACTTTATTTATATTTATCAATATTATTTATCTTTAATTTGTACTTTTGATTATGATCTCCGTGATTTTGGTTTACCACTTAATTTTTTAAAATTTAATTAGTTTTTTCTTATTTATCAATAAAATATTAATAGAAATATAACTTCCTCATAGAATTAGTGTAGCTTCAGCGTTGGATAAAAATAGAGTAATTTAACTTTATATACATATATTAATATTATCTATTTGAAATTCATAATTTTGGATATGATCATTTTTTTCTTAGCTCAACACTTATTTTCAAAAGTGGGGTAATTTTTTTGATTGATATTTTTGCAAATGCTAATTTGTGAGCATTTTTGAATTTTATAATTATAATAATATTCCTATTGGTACATACAAATTTCCATATATATAAATTTTCTAAAATCTAGTCATCTACTTATTAAATACCATTTATATCGGTTTAATTATTAAATTTTAAATATTATAATTTGTGATATACTTTTTATTATAATATAATATTTTGTTTTATAAATTATTTTCTTTCTATGGTTGCTAATTATAATATGACACCCTTATTCATAAAATGTTAATTTTGTAATTATCTTCCCTTTCATATCTTTGTCTTTTGTTTTATATAATAATTTTGCTGATTGTTAACTTTGTCTTTTGTTTATTCAATCTACATATAAAATATGAAGGGATTTGTTGAGATTATATTTTTTATTTTATATATAATACTAAAATGTCATATTGGGTTGCATATTCAATCACCAAAATTAATTTTTAATTGTGCTAAATAAATCTTTCTATGCATTTAACCATTTGTGTATATGTCATATTGGATAGCATAATTAATTTTGAAATCATTGACTTCAATTATAAAAATAATTTTTGATTATGCTAAAATAATCTTCTTATGTATTACACAATTTATGTTTTTAAATCAATTATTTCTCCATAAATTCTTTCCAAATTTTCTTTCATAATTTTTTTTGCTAAAATTGCGACATCATTGTGTAACTAATAAATAATCACTAAAAATTTTCCTAATACTATGCAATTAATTAAGTATTTTGTCATTATTTGATGTCCACCTCTTCTCATCTCATTAAAGTATATATATAGTGGGATTTTTTTATTTTATTTTTTCAACTTTTTGTCATATCCTAATTCTAATCTAATTTATTTTTTTAGTTTTTTTGATGAATTTAACTTCTTTTGAATTTTTATTTGTTGTTTAATATTTTTTATACTTTTCATGCTTAAGTTTCGAGTATGCTATTCCAATCAACATACGACAAATCCCTTTACTTTTATTTTATGCGTTCCAAAACTTAAAGAATTATTTTGAGTTTGAGATTATAGGATGTTCACATTTTCTCATCTCATTTAACTATATATAGTGGGACTTTTTTTAATCTGTTCAAGGTTTTGTCATAGCCTACTTCTAATTCTAATTTAATTTTTAGTTTTCTTGAAAAATTTAACTTCTTTTTGAATTTTTATTTGTTGGTTAATGTTTTCTCTACTTTTTTCAGGCTTAAGTTTCGAGCATGCTATTCCAAACATCTTACGACAAATCCATTTATTTTATTTTATGCGTTCACAAGTTTCAAATAAATCTTTTGAGTTTGAGATTACGAGCTAATATTTTAGTATATAGGTGAAACAATAGCAAAAGGGGCATGGAGATTTGGACCAAAAGTAGCAAAGAGTAAACAACGATAGAGATTTTACTATATAATTTTGACATTAGAAAAAAGTTATAAATATTATATTAAATAGTCGAACATAAAAAGCAAAATTAATATTGAAAAGTCTCAACAAAATAAAATAATTGATATATATATATATTTCTACATAATAATTTAATAATTACTTGCATGCACAAGTAAGATATATATTTGATTCTTTTTTTTTATAGTGATAACTTTGTAAAATTATCAGCAGACTTCTAGATATTGATTTGACGAATTACATTAATTTTGTATTTGTGATCAATTGTTATTTTTCTTATGATTTAGTGGGCTTCCATGACATCAAAGTTATGAAAATAGGATAATACATAATATCGTTTAAGCAAACTTAACATATATTTTATAATCTTATTTTTTCGCCAAAACTATTTTTTATTCGTTTTATTATATTTATATCTACTAATAATTTTTTTTTAGTATTAATTATTTCTTCAGTATTGATTAGTTAGTTGAAGTTATGTAATATTCACATATTTCTTTTCCCTTTTGGTAACAATTCTATAGAAGTAATGATACCATACTATTAGTTTTATGATAGAAAATTATATTATATAGTAACATTATATAATAAGATGATGTAATATTGATATGCGATTTTGTTACATAGATATTAGTATAAAAAATATTTTTTTTATTAAAATTATTTATGTTTCATCCAACAATTATATCAGAAGAGTCAATAAACTAAATAATTAGTTAAAATTTAAGTTTGTTGGATGTATATCTTTTCATTCTTATTTTGATAATTGTAAACTTTTGTAACTTTATTGATATTGATTAATTGTGATTTGGAGAAAAGAATAGTTTTATATTATTGATCTCATTCAAACTAAAAAAAAAAAAAAAAAACAAAACTAACTTTTACATAATTTTTTTTGTAAGACATAATTTTAGCCATAATAAAATTAAACCCGTGCATAGCACGGGGCACACTCTAGTTAATATATATTTGAAGGAGGTCTTTTGATCAAAATTGAGCAATTTTGACTCAATTCTAATTTTTTAGAATTTTAAATTTTTTAATTGTAATAAATATTCCTATTGGTTACTTTAAATTTGGAAAGTTAATAACTATTTTTTTAATACATAATTTAAATTAATTTAGACAATAAATATTAATTCTTAATTATGTTACCATGAATTATTCATTCTATATTAATTAGTGATTATGTTGCAATCAACAAGTTTCCTTATTTTTCATACTTCATCTTTCCGATTTTCAAACTTTCAGTATTTAGTTTTCATAATTTATTCATTGTTAACATATTTATGATAAATAACAATGCTTAATAAAGAAGAAAGATGTATTTCTTTTAGAAAAATATAAGACATCTTGCTCTTTTCTTATTTTTTAAATTCTAAATTTGGTGCTTTATTAATGTCTTTTCATTATATTAGGTTTATGGATTATATATATACATATATATTATTTTATTTCATGCTTTGTTGGGTGGGTGGAAATTAATCTTACATGAATATTATTTTATTTCATGCTTTGTTGGGTGGGTGAAAATTAATCTTACATGAACATAGAGGCAATATATGAAGAAAATGAGACTTTCATAAGCCAAGGTATGGGAAAGAAAATTCTCACGTTTCTTTTAATGTTTATATTATTAGTTATTTTATTTCATAAGTTTATGAATATATTATCATACTTTTATGAGTTAATCAAATTTCTTATGTTCGAAATTTTTTTTCAGTGCATTTTAATTTCTTTATTATCAATTTTTTGTTTCATGAGTTCATGAATATAATGTGTTAATTATAATTATTTTTGTATAATTCGTATTATCTATCGTTTTCAAATAATAAAAGATATTCCAAGTTCACAATAAATAGAAAAAGTAGATCACAGGTCAAGGTATTATTTTTTTTCCTTTCCTTGATTTTTAATTTTTTTTAGTATCAATTATTTTATTTTATGAGTTCTTGAATATGTGATTTTTTGTGTTAATTATATAATTTTTATTTAATTTATATTGATTATAATGCGCATTTCGACTATTTTTTAATAATCTTTGGTAGAGATATTGGATTTTGCATAAATTTTGTAGTATTAATTATTTCATTATTTGAGTTCATGAATGATGCAATATATACAATTAATTTAGAATTTAAAATAAAAATAAAAACTTAAAAGTATTATTTTTTTTAAGAAAAAATTGATTCAATTCAAAATTTGTACCTATCTATGTTGCACGTGAAAGTTGAAATAATTAAAAAAATTTAGAAAAGACTGAAGGTTTGTACAATTGTTTTTCGTTGAATTTTTATAGTTTTATTATCAATTATTTTATTTCATGAGTTAATCATGTGTAAATTATAACCTTTTTGTTATTTAATTCATATTTCTATCATGTTTATTTCAATTATTTTGTTGATATCCTTGAGTAGAGATGTTGAATCTTGCTAATACTTCTCATTAGTGAGTATTCATTCTTTTGTATTTTTTTTAAAAAAAAATTATCGTCAAGTATTTTATTTATTAAGCTCATGATTGTATATGTGATTGATACATGATTTTTAGTTATTTATTATGACTAAATTACATTATGTGAAAAGTTATATCTTTTGTGATGCTTTTTGTTGTCATATTAATTCGGGAAAAAAAAATTTTTTAGTACACTAACTTGGCTCTCGTTCAATTTTAGTACACTAACTTTGGTAATTATCACATTTTATACATTATATTGCAATTTTACTTCAATTAAGTCCAATTGACCGGAATTTGCTGACGTGGCCAATTTTTGCTTATGTGTCCGGCGAAATTAACCACGTCAGCACATGACGTGGCCGGCGACTGACGTGGCGGGATGACTTGGATGTATTTTCTTTCATAAGGATGAATTTTAGTACACTAACTTTAGCATGGTTTAATTTTGGTCCAATAACTTTGAATGAGGTGAAATTTAAGTCCCCTGTCATTGTGTCTAGGGGTTGTCACTGCCCATTTATATTTATATTATAAAAAAAATTAAATATAAGTGTACCGCTGAAAACGGTACACTTATATATTTATGACTGGTCACTAGTTGCGAGCTGCACTCACGACCAGTCCTCAAATTTTTTTAAATTTGTTAATTCTTTATAATAATTAGTTAAAGTTAAAATAATAATTATTAATACTTAATTAGATATAATTAATTAATAATAATTTGATAATTATTAATATAGCTATTAAATTAATCAATTAGAGAATAATAAATTTAATAATATAGTTGTTAATATTAATTAATTTGATATATATATTAATTATTGAAAATTTGATAATATAATTATTAATCATAATTTAAAAAATAGATAATTATATATTTTATAATTATTAATAATTTGATAATATATTTGTTAATTATTTATAATTATTAATAGAGTTGATATTATTATAGCCGAGATCTTTTCCTTTTCACACTTATCAGTTCAGTTGGATCATCTATTTTTTAAACTATGATTAACAACTATATTATCGAATTTCTAACAATTAATCTATATCAAATTAATTAATATTAACAACTATATTATCAAATTAATTAAAATTATCTTAATAATATTACATTCCGTACGAAAAAAATAAAAATATTATATCATTATTATAATTATTATTCTGTACTTAAATTTAACCTCATTCAAAGTTATTGGACTAAAATTAAACCATGCTAAAGTTAGTGTACTAAAATTCATCCTTAAGAAAGAAAATACATCCAAGTCATCCCGCCACGTCAGCTGCCTGCCACGTCATGTGCTGACGTGGTTAATTTCGCCGGACACGTCAGCAAAAATTGACCACGTCAGCAAATTCCGGTCAATTGACCGAAAAATTGGAGCAAAAACCCTCAATTGGACTTAATTGAAGCAAAATTACAACATAATGTATAAAATGTGATAATTACCAAAGTTAATGTACTAAAATTGAACGAAAGCCAAGTTAGTGTACTAAAAAAAGTTTTTTCCCTATTAATTCGGTACTTTCCTATCAATCTCATAATTGGATCTATTTCTTTACAATCATACTTTTCTAACAATAAGAATTTAATATGCAATAATGCTAATTATTTTATTTTATCTCAAAGTAAACATCTATTGTCACAAGTTTCCTAAAATAAAATAATTATATCATATATTTAATTTGTATGTAGCATTCATTTTTATATTTACTAGCATTTGCCCCGTGCAACGCACGGTGACAAACTTTTTGTATGAAAACTAATTTCAATCATATCTATTATTTTTAATTTATATAATGAGAAATATATTTGTTTTATTTTTTCTGAAAATCTATCAAATAAAAAATTATTCTCTTATTCACATTACACCAGAAAAACAAATTTAAAAGATATTATAAATGTCAACTTGAATTTCAAATGATATATATTTTTCGCTTCTAATATTTTTTTAAAATTCTGAACTCATCAAAATTATTCGAAATTACTTTGGTATCAATTTTTATTGTATTTTTTCACCCATAAAAATTCATCACAAAAATATAAAATGATAAATAAAAAAAATCATGATAGATATATATATATATAAATTTACTTGACAAAAGTTATGCTCACAACAGATTAAATAATTCAGGATAAGTTATGAAATATAAATTGTCTTTCATAAAATTGTAAAAATTTGAATATCAATAAAATAATAAAAAAGTATACTAAGATACATTTTGAATAAAAAAATTGGACATTGTTTACTTAAGACTTATTCAATAGAAATAAATTTTCAAAAATAGTTTTGAATACGATAATTTAAAATATTAAGAATAAAGTTTAAACAATAATAAATAAGCTAACGATTATCAAAAAGTTAGACAAAAACAATATAGATAAGAAGTTGCAAGTGTTCGAGAAGAACTTTTATAGAACCCATTATTTTGCTACTTTTGGATCTAATTTATTAAAAGTAGTTTCTTAATGTATTTTAATTTATTGGAAATGAAATATTCTATATTGAAATTAAATAAAATCAAATTTGGCTAATTTCACTAAGTAAATAATAAAAGAGAGGTGTAAATAAAATTTTCATAAAAACTAATAACATAAAATAAAAATTTAATACCAATTAAACTATCGTAAAGTTTGTTTTAAAATATACTCTATAATTTTAATACATTATATCCATTGTGAAAACACACATATATAGAAAATATCATACATGAAAATATAAACAACAAGCAATTGTTCACCTCATGATCCACATAAGTGAGACACAGAGGATGAGAATCATGATAAGCATGTAGGCATATAAAAAAAATTAAAACACGAGATAAATATTCATTATAATCTAATAAAACAAAAAATAGGATAAAACAATTTCTGAAAGGATGAATAGAAACTTTATATTTTTAATATTATACGGTATCTATTAATTGACATCGAAACAAAATAGTTTGATATTTTTTTGAATAATTGATATTCTGTTAAGACATTGTAAATATTAGAGAACAACTTTTATAAAAAGTATTTGCTACTTTTGGATCCAAATTGATAAAAAAGTTTTCTTAACACATTTTCTTCATTGTTCGTATCATGCACTTTTCTCTTTATTTATGTTTATACTTTTGCTCAAACCATTACCTGTATTATGAGGCATGGTCAAGATTCATTAATTATGCACTTTTTACAAGAATCATCGAATTTTTTTCTCATTTGATATAATTTTGTAATTTCTAAATTATTTTTTTATGATTCTTTAGTTAGTGTTAATTTTTTTGACTAAATTTCAAGTTCATAACAAATAAAAGGGAGAAGACCACATGTCAATAAGGCTTAACAATTAATCAAAATTTTTATTTTATTGGATGTATATCTCTTCATTCTTCTTTTAATGATTGTAAACTTTTGTAAATGTTATCCATATTGATGCATTGTAATTTGGAGAAAAAATAATATTATATTATTGATTTCAGAAAAAAAATTCTTAACTAACTTTCACATAATTTATAAACTTTGTAAGATATAATTTTAGTCATAATTACATTACAACTGCATAGCACGGGGCACACACTAGTATATATATACATTATAATTATCGTGACAAGTCGTTCTTGTTTGTATATTATAAATAATCTTTCATGCTTTAAATATATATTTGTGAGTTCGTATCACAAGAAATTGGTGCAATAGTGTCATTAATCGATATTTGTGAATGAAAATGAACTTTTCTTTTTATATTAGTATAAATACTAGTAATTTTTGGCATATACTATGTGTGTGCAACTTCTATAATATTATTTAAAATCATTAATTTTATTATTTAATAAATATATATAAAATAATAAATTTATAAAAAAATAGAGACAAAAAAATAAATGTATATAAAAAAATAACTATTAAAAAAAGAAAAATTAAATGTGAAAAGCAAATAAAAAAAGAGAGGGACACCAAAAAAATACCTTCCCTTAATATATACTAATGAAAATGTATACTCGATCCGTATGTAAATATAATAATATTTTATTAAAATATATATAATTTATTATCAAAATGCAATTGAGTAAAATAAAATACTAAAATAAATGGATGAAAAAAAATTATTTATAAAAGAAAAATGATCGGTGGGATAATAAATGAGATACAAGTAGTTATTTCATCATAGTAAGTAGAAAGACAAAATAAATAATTATTATATTCTAAAAAATTAAATTGGCATACAAAAATTTGGCCGACAACAAAAGGTTGCTTTCCCTTATCAACAAGGTATATATATATATATATATATATAATCAGTCCAGCGATACATACAAGACCTGGAAATGGACCTGTTAACATGGCAGCTCGCGGCCTTGCTTGCTCTACTCGTCATTCTTTTGATAACTCCTTTCTACTCTCTGATAATTAGCACAGGCAACAGAAGAATTCTCACCAAAACCTTACCTCCAAAGGCAGCCGGAGGATGGCCTATAATCGGCCACCTGCGTTTGCTTTCCGGGCCCGAGCTCCCTCACATAATCCTGTCAGACTTGGCAGACAAATACGGCCAATTTTCAGTATTCGTTTGGGCGTGCACAGGGCGCTGATCGTGAGCAGTTGGGAAATACCAAAAGAAGGCTTCACCACCAACGATATGATCTTCTGCAATCGCCCGAGAACGGCAGCGATTCAGCACATGAGCTACGATTTCGCCATGTTCGGGCTCGGAAAATACGGCCCGTACTGGAGGGAGCTTCGCAAGATTTCCGTTCAGAAACTGCTATCCAACCGCAAAATTGAAACGCTTGGACCTTTATACGTAGCCGAAATAAGGGCCCTAATGAGATCCTTGTATAATTCGTGCGTCGACGGGAACACGCCGTCGCCGCTGGAGATGAGGAAAGTGTTCGGGGACCTGAGCTTGAAAAGTGATGGTCAGAGTAGTTGCGGGGAATACTGTAGGGAGTGAGAAGAAGGGTACGGGGGAGATTGATGAGAAATGGCGTGAGACGATAGCGGAGTTCTTCCGGGCGATGGGGCTTCTGACTATACCTGATGTGCTCCCGTATTTGAGGTGGTTGGATTGGTTCGGAGGAATAAGCAAGGCGTTTGAGACGACGGGGAGAAAGATGGATACTTTACTACAAGCGTGGCCGGAGGAGCACAAGAAAGGCAGCGGAATTTCGGAAAGAGATGAAAGCTTCATTGCGGAGATGATGCGTGTTGCTGACGGAATTGCCGGGGAGTTCCCTGACTATGATGCTGATACCATAACCAAAGCTACTTGCCATGTAAATAAAACTAAGACTAAATTACAATGAAAATTCCTGAGCTTAGTTAAATATATAATATTTTTTTGGTAAAATTACAAATGCATTTTGTGAAATTATAATTGTAAATTACATCTTATTGGGGTTGAAGTCATGTGTCGTAGCGATCCTCTGCTCCATGGAAATAACCCTGAAATTAATTACAATCCTCTGCTCCATGGAAATAACCCTGAAATTAATAACAAACATCAGGGGTGTTGGATTCAAAGGGTCGGATAATTGAAATACAATTAGTCAATTGTTATAAAAAAAAAAAAAAAAACTTGAATATTTGATTTGGAGTTATTTATAAGCAACCCCTAAAAATATATCGTTTCCATCTTGGGGCTCTTTGATGGTGCACGTGTTGTTCCTTCAAGGGCCCAAATTACGGGTAATCGGTCAAGCTCAACCCAGCCCGTGCAAAAGATGCACACCCTTAGCCTTATTAAGGCATTTTCATTATTTTAAAGGGGCAATAAGGGTATTTTACCTGTATCAGTATCAACATCCTTTTAGAGGCAAAACTTCACAAATAAACCTTTGAAATAGAGTATATTAACACCCTATCAAAGAGTATACTAGTAACTTTGAAAAGATAGAAGGTGCTTATGCAATTAAATTTAATTTCAATGGATGAATATTAAAAAGAATATTTTATGCATTTATAAAAACATTTTGAGGCCGAATTTAAAATCATTTCAAATTGTTCCTTTTATATTCTATTGGGTTGGGTAGGATAGAACTTAATATTGGGGTTGAACGCAATTTCACTTCTAGCCCCAATTTGTCCAAATGTTATGTGATTTTTGTCTAATTCCCCCATGAGCAAATTAGTGATTTTACAATTCGTCAATCATAATAATAAACACTAAATAATTAATCCTTCACAAATTTTGATCTTTTTAAATTTTGTTAACCTTTTATTCCTTACATAAAAGTGTAAGTTGAGTTGCTACAACAGGGATCGAATAATATAATGCAGAAAAAGTTTTTTTATTGAGCTACTTGGCTCTGTGTTGCAAACCATGGAGTACAAGCCAATTTATAGGATCCTTTGGATAATTCTAGGTAAACATTTAGAAAATACAAGAGAAATAAATAAGAAGTTTGAAAGTCCATATAGGTGCATGTATTTCTAATACTCCCCCTTAATGCGCTTTATGGACAACTCCAATGGGTTCTCTTAGATAGCAGAACTTGTCTTGGGGAAGTGCCTTGGTAAATATGTATGCAAGCTGATTTTGAGTTTTGCAATAAAGCAATTGATTATCTTCATTTTCAACAGCCTCTCGCACAAAATGATATTTGATTTGGATGTACTTAGTTCTTTCATGAAATACTGGATTCTTTGCAATTGAAATCATTGACTTGTTATCACAATATAACACTTTCCTTTTCCTTGCTTTGCTCTAATATCTTCAAGAATTCTTCTTAGCCTTACTTGTGAAATAGCTTTTCCTGCTACTATATATTCATTCAGCCTCTACAGATGATTGAGTGACAACCTTTTGCTTAGTAGAAAGCCAACAACATGTATTTGTACCGTGCTAAAAAATATAGGTAGATGTCACAATAGCCAGCCCAGTCCAGTCACTGGCGTAATATCATCCAAGCATCCAGCCCTGTCACTGTTGCAATAGCTAATCAAGTAATTTGTTTTTTATGGTTTATACATGAGTCCATAGTCAAGTGTGCCTTGCAAGTATCTGAGAATTCTTTTAGCTGCAGCAAGATGAATTTGACTTGGATCATGTATGAACCTTGATAGCACACTTGTTCCAAATATGATATTGAGTCTTGTAGTAGTTAAGTAATGAAGATTGCCAATCAAGTTTCAATAAGTTGAGCTTGCGACTCTCTTTGCTCCATCATCTATCTCTAGCTTTTCATTTGGAGTCCTTGGAGTATCCACATTTTTGCAACCTGTCATGTGAAAATTTTCAAGAATGCCTTTAACATATTTCTTTTGAGAAAGAAATTCCCTTATTCCATCTGTATGACTTCAATGCCCAAGAAATATGTAGCAGTCCAAGATCACTCATCTTATAAGTCTTCATCATCTCATGTTTAAACTTTTGCATCAAGACAGGATTATTTCATATTAAAATGAGATCATCAACATACATACATACAATTAAAATGTCGTGACCTTCCTTTTTAACATACAAAGTAGCTTCACTTTTACTTTTCTCGAGAAAATTGCAATTTTGGTTCCAAAATGTGGGGTGGTTTGCAATATTAATCTCATACTTTTTGAATAGTCAACATTAGTCCCATATTTTAGAAAAAATATTGCAAAGTTAGTCCCACCGTTGCAATATTAGTCCCACACTTTATAAAAGCATTGCAAAATTAGTCCCATATTTTAGCAAAATGTTGCAAAATTAATCCAAAGTTTGTCCCAAATGTTGCAAAGTCGATCCCAAAAGTTGCAATTTTTTCACGGTGGGACTAACTTTGCAATGTTTTCCTAAAATTTGGAACTAATATTGGTTATTTCAGAAAGCATATGACTAATATTGCAAACCACAGTATACTTTGGGACCAAAATTGCAATTTTCTCTACTTTTCTCAAAACCACTTTGAAAGAAGTAAGTATCAATTTCATTATACCAAGCTCGTGGAGCTTGTTTAAGCCCATAAAGAGCTTTCTTGAGCTTGTAGACTTGTCTTCTCTCACTTTCACCAAGAACCCTTGAGGTTGTTCAACATAAATGTCTTCATCAACCTTTCCATTTAGAAAGGCAGATTTCACATCAAATTAAAGTATTTGCCATTTCTATTGAGCTGCAAGAACAATCACAGTCCCAATGGTCTCCATTTTTGCTACGGGTGAAAAAGTCTCAAAGAAGTCAATACCTGATTTTTGTGAAAAAACTCTAGCCAAGAGTCGTGCTTTGTACTTCTGGACTTTAGCTTCTTGGTTCAGTTTGATCTTGTAGATCCACTTTAGGCTAATGACCTCTTGATCTTTGGGTTAATCCACCAACACCCAAGTGTTGTTCTTTTCGATCATATGCAATTCTTCTTTCATTGCATTCCTCCAAACTTCTTCTTTTGCAACTTCTTCATAATTTTTAGGTTTTGTCACCATGAATCGATAGGTATTTCACTCAAGCTTCTCATTTCCGGTGGAGGAGATTCTGGTGAAAAAGATTTTGAATTTTCATTTGAAATTCCTCCAATTGGAGTAGGAGTTGATTTATTTTGCTCATCATTTTCTTCATGGATACTTGCTGGTGGAAGATTGAATGAAGGATCCTGCACTTTCTTTTCTTTCCAATCGCAAACTGCACTTTAATGAAAAATAACATCTCGACTAACAATTAACTTGTTAGTGTTCAAGTTCAAAAGACGATATCCGTTAGGATCAGATAAGTAACCAATGAAGATACATTTCCTCACTCTTTTCATCAAACTTTGTTCTCTTTTTAAGAGGAACATGAGCATAAAAAATGCAATCGAATACTTAAAGTGACTTACATAGGGTTTAAGTCTAGCCCATGCTTCATAAGGAGTTTTTTTCCTTACTGACTTTGTTGGATATATGTTGAGTATATAGACCGTTGTATCAATAGTTATTGCCCAAAAACTTTTTGGAAGTCCCTTTTCGTTCATCATGGTTGTTTCCATCTCACAAATGGTCCTATTCTTTCTTCTTTAACTCCATTCTGCTGAGGAGAGTAACCTGTTGTGAGTTGTTACCAGATTACTTCATATTTGCAATATGCTTCGAATTCTTGAGAGGTATATTCGCCTCCTCTGTCACCTCGAGTAGTTTTGATACTACTACCCTTCCATTTTTTCAACAAGAGCTTTGAATCTCTTATACAATGTGAAAGCTTCTGATTTCTCCTTTAAGTAAAATGCCCACATCATTCTTGAATAATCATTAGTGAATGTCAAAAAGTACCTGTGTTGGCCCAAGATGTAGTTCTCATTGGTCCACAGATATCAGAATGGATGAGCTCCAAAGGTGCATTGGCTCTCCATGACTTTCCTTTCGAAGATGGTGCTGGATGTTGTTTTTACATGATACAAATTTCACATGGATTTGCATTAATCTGAATCTCGGGTAGTCCTTCCACCATCTTCTTTTATTTTAGAAGCTTTAGATCATGGAAGTTCACAAGACAATACCTTTTGTGCCAAAGCTAAGAGTCGTCGGCAACTCCAGGTTTGAAAGCATTGTGATGCAGCCGACGTGGAAAATTTCTGGTGCTTTTCATTTCCACCTTAGCAATGACCTTGTCCTCTTCTATGTTGTCATAAATCTTGCAACAATTATTCTTGTACCAAAAACCGTAGCCATTTTCAACAAGCTGCTCAACACTTAGGGAATTTTATGCAAAATCCGGGATAAAAGATATTACTAATATGCTTGACACCACTTTTGGAATCAAAAACCATGCTTCTCTTCCCAGTTGCTTTTACAAATGCTCCATTTCCAAGTTTCACTTTTGAAGTGATGTTAGTATCAACCTTTGAAAAATATCTTTATTACTTGATATGTGATTATTGCATTCACTATCAAGATACCAAATCTATTCTTTTCCATGAGAAACGGGTTGAGAAGCACAAAACAAACTTTCTTGTTGTTGTTCTTAAAAATTTTCTTTTTCTTTAGCTTTAAGTCTGCAGTTCTTTTCAACATGATTAACCTATGGCAGAAGAACCTTGAGGCTTACCTTTATGCCAACAATCATCAGTAGTGTGATTAGTTCTCTTGTAAATCTTGCATGCCATTTCAGATTTCACACTTTTTTCATTTTTTTTGTCTTCCCTTTTGTGAGACAAGATCTTGTTCTTTCTTCTTTCTCCAATTTGATCTTTTGTTGGAGCCTTCTTTTAGCTAAAATTTGGTCGGGACCGCAGTTTCATTTGATTGCTTTGCCTGTGAAAATCTTCTCTTCTCGTGCGCTTGCAGTCGTGAGATCCTTGGATTGGTCAATAGTTGCAACCACGTAATCATATTTTTTGTCTGACTTATCAAAAGTTTCTCTACGACAAGCTGATCAGTGACCTTCTCGTCATACATCCTCATTTGTTTGACGATTCCCATCACTCTAGTTTGATACTCTTGGATATTTTCAGAATCTTTCATTTTTAAATTCTGAAAATCTCGTTGTAGAGTTTGAAGATTGATAGTTCTCACCTTTTCATCACCAAGAAGCTCTTGTTCCAAAGTGTCTCATGCTTCCTTTGCTGTAAACGCACGGTATATCTTCAAGAAAATGGATTTTCCAAGGCTCATGTGAATTTTGCTGAGACCACTTGCATTCGGATACCGTGCAACACCGAGTTTCTTCTTCTCAGTGTCACTCATTCCGACTTCATTGTCAGGCTCGTTAAAGCCCATATCGATTGAAGTCCATAATCCTTCAGCATTGAGAAATGTCCTCATCTTGATGTAACAGTATTCATAGTCTTTGCCATCAAAAAATTGAATCATGGAGGAAGATGATCCCGCTACTGCGTGAGACATTTCCTTTTCCTCTTAGGTCAAAAATCGCTCTAGATACCAATTTGTAAGTTGAGTTGCTACACCAGAGCTCAAATAATATAATGTGGAGAAAGTTTCTTCATTGAGCTACTTAGTCTGTGTTGCAAACCATGAAGTACAAGCCAATTTATAGGACCCTTTAGATGATTCTAGAATGACCAACATTGATTGTAAACACTTAGAACATACAAGAAATATAAATAAGAAGTTTGAAGGTCCATATAGGTGCATGTATTTCCAACAAAAATTGAATGAGCTACAAGATAAGGGGTGTACTTGTAATTTGGCAAAAGATACGGGGTATTTGTATTATTAAATTTAACCTTAGGAGGTGTCAATATGATTTACCTCTTTTTTTTCAAACAAAAAATCATTCACATAATAAGTGTAATTTTATCACCACATAAAATAGTTGAATTTGGTCATATTAAATTCAAACTATAATTCCTTTGATACATATTGTAAATCTCAAACTACATTATAGCAAATGGTACTATGAAATAATCAAGACTCCCATTGACTTTGCAGACAATGATGTTAGGAGGAAGTGATACAACGACGGTAACTCTCACGTGGGCTTTGTGTTTAGTACTCAAAAATCCGCACACCCTAAAAAAGGCTCAAGAAGAGCTAGACAAACACATTGGCAAAGAAAGACTAGTAAAGGAATCAGACATTGAAAAACTAATTTATATTCAAGCCATAATCAAGGAAACACTGCGTATCCAGCCATCGGCGCCTCTACTGTCACCGCGAGAGCCGGTGGAGGACTGCACCATGGTCGGCTACCAGATCCCAGCCGACACACGTCTTATAGTGAATATGTGGAAACTCCATCGTGACCCCCGAGTTTGGACTAATCCACTGGAATTCCGACCTGAGAGGTTTTTAGCTGAACATAAAGAGGTCAATGTTTATGGAAAGCACTTTGAATTGCTCCCTTTTGGTGGCGGTAGAAGGATCTGCCCTGGAATTTCTTTCGCCCTCCGGGTCATAGAGTTTGCACTTGCTAGTTTCTTGCATGGATTTGAGATTAAAAAATTCTCAGATGAGGCCATCGATATGACAGGTAGTTTTGGTTTTACCAATATGAAAGCCACCCGACTCGAAGTCTTCCTCAAGCCAAGATTGTCTCCTAATCTCTATGCTTGACTTATTTTATGAAACCGATAGTTATTTTATGTAATTAGATAACTATTACTTTTTTTTTCCTGTAGTACCCTTAATTTTAGGAAAGTATATTTGAAATTACTATTCAGTTGGATGAATTATATAAATAAGTACTTTCAATATTAGGGGGTGTGTACCTTAATAAAGAATAGAAGAACTAGTTGATTTACGTACAATATGTGGATGTTCTTTTTGGATAATAACATTATTATTATTATTATTATTATTATTATTATTATTGTTGTTGTTGTTGTTGTTGTTATTGTTGTTGTGTGGTTAGAAAGTTTAGTTTGCGATCTAGAAAAATTGAGTATTTTGGAGTTTGAATTAAAATAGAAAATGATGTCATACCTTGATGACTTATACACGTCCATATTGTACTCATGATGGAACATCAACACTTCAATTTAAAACATATGTTGGAGTAATTGCATGTCGAATATAGTATAACTTCTTATTTAAACAGGCAAGCAATCATGGATCACAATCATTATTCCATGGACACACTCATCGATCCTCTAATAAAATTAGTTAAAATTGATTGGGTACTTAGGTTTGTTGAGAATTGCACAAGGAATTAAACTTGTCTTCTAGTTTTCAGCAGTCATAATTTTTTAGCAGACTTTCAGACGCGTTTTCAAAAGTCAAACGGTTGTCATGTTGGATGAATCTTATATGGAATTAAAGCTCTGTGAGTCTAGTTTCAAATGGTCTAAGTTTCAAGTCCATTGGAAATCTTTGCAGAATGTTATGACTATTTTATTAAGGGCTGCCAGAAATAGAAAATGATGCTTAAAATTCTGTTTTGCAATTATTCTTTGTACGAATTTTTATATTAATATGATTTTTATGCCAATGAAAGATCTTGTAATCTGATGTTATTGAAATGAATAGAGATACACAATTTAGAGTACAAAATTTCCAAAATATAGTCCTCTTTTTTTCCTTCAAAAGTATTGTTACCCAATTGAATCCACTATAGCTTCCAACAAAGTGGTATCAGAGCCTAGTTAAAATGACCACCGCAACTCCACGTATCTGCTTCCAATATCCAACTCTGACCAAAATCAATTATGGTCAATGGTCAATTAAAATAAAGCTATTCTTGGGGCTCATGGCTCTTGGAATATTGTTGAGACCGGGTATGATGAACCTGTCGATGAGAGTGTTCTTTCTGTAGCTGAACTAACCGCGTTGCAGAAAAGGAGGAGTGGAGATCAAAGTTCTCTCAGCATCAGCCATCAAGGATTAAATGACAGATTGTTTGAGAAAATCGCGAATGAGTCAAAAGAGTAGGATGCATGGGACATTCTAAAGAATTCCACCGTGGGAGTTGATAAAGTGAAGAAGGTACAGTTCGAAACTCTAAGGGCTGAGTTTGATAGGAGAATGAGTCCATTATGGATTATTTCACTTTAGTTTTAGAGGTGATAAATCAACTGAAGCGGCTTGGTGAAAAATTGACGGATGTAAGAGTAGTTGAGAAGATTCTACGCTCTCTTAGTGCAACGTTCAATCATATAGTGGTAGCTATTGAAGAGGCAAAAGACATCGATACCATGACTATTGACGAGTCAAATAGGTCGTTAATAGCTTATGAAGAAAGAATGAAAAGAAATCAATGAGTGCCGGAGGAGCAAGTCTTGCAAGCAAAACTTTTCTTTAATCCTAAAGGAAATGCTTCCGATAGAGGAGGAAGAAGTCAAGCTCATGGTAGAGGCCGAGGTCGTTGGCATGGCCGTGGTCACGGTCAAGGAAGAGGAAAAAGTCGAGGCCAAGAAAAAGGTAAACAAAACTCACTCCAAGATGGTGCAAATAGGAGTTTTCGCAGAGGCCGTGGTCGAGGAAGAACAACAACAATTGGATTAAAATTGATAAAAGTCATGTTGAGTGCTATGCATGCTGAAGGATCGGACACTATTCATGGGGGTGTCAATATAAATCTAATGTGGAAGAGACAAACTTTACCGAGTATAAGGAGAAAGAAGGTGACGCCCTCTTGCTTTCAAAAAAGGAAGACACTATAGAAAATGATGTCACATGGTATCTTGACAATGGTGCAAGCAACCACATGACTGGAGATAGAAATAAATTTGCTCAAATGGACACAAAAGTAACCGACGACGTTCGTTTTGGAGATGATACTAAAGTGGATATCAAGAGAAAAGGTACGACAATTTTGGCTACAAAGAACGGAGATCACAAATTTCTCCATAATGTCTACTACATTTCAAGAAGGGTTAATTACACTTAGACCCCCTCTGAAAATGCATAATTACACTTTCCCCCAAAAAAGTTTCAAAATTACACTTACACCCCCTCCGAAAATTCTCCGTTTACACCTGACCTCTATTTGTTAAAGTATGGATGGAAAATATTCATGTCAACAAAAATAATTACATAAATCTTCAATTTTACTTTTTATTTAACATTTTCGGTAATTAATTTTGTACTTATAAGGAAAAAATGTAATAATTTTGGCATCACTCCATATATATACATTACATTTATCCTCTTATAAGTACAAAAATATACATGAGAATGTTAAATGATGGAAAAAATTGAAAATTTATGTAATTATTTTTGTTGACGTGAACATTTTTCGTTCAAACTCTAACAGATGGGGGTCAGGTGTAGACAAAGAATTTTCAGAGGGGGTGTAAGTGAAATTTTAAAACTTCTTTGGGGGAAAGTGTAATTATGCATTTTCAGAGGGGGTCTAAGTGTAATTAACCCTTTCAAGAATGAAGAATAATATTTTGAGCATTGGTCAGCTCTTGGAGAGTGAGAACAAAGTGAAGACGGACGACAAATATCTATGGCTTCGAGACCGAGATGATAGACTTGTTGCAAAAGTTGCCATAACAAGTAAGCGAATGTTCAAGCTAAATGTGAAGATGACAAAAGTAAAGTGCCTACAAGCTTGCATCAATAGTGTTTCATGGATATGGCATATAAGATTCGGACATCTCAACTTTGAAGGGCTTAAGATGCTAGGAGAAAAAATTATGGTAAGAGGACTTCCCAAAATAAATCACCCGGATCGGTTATGTGGGGCATGTTTGCTTGGAAAGCATGCAAGAAAAGGCTTCCAAAGGAGTCACTTTCAAGAGCAAACAAACCTCTACAACTTGTGCATACGAATGTTGTGGTCCTTTCAACCCACAATCATTCGGTAAGAACTCATATTTTATACTCTTTATCGATGATTTTACAAGGAAGACATGGGTTTATTTCCATGAATACAAGAGTGAAGCTTTTGAGACTTTTAAAAGGTTCAAAACTCGTGTTAAGAAAGAAGTGTTGTTGAACTCAAAGCTCTGAGGACTGATAGAGGTGGTGAGTTCACTTCTAATGAATTCAAAGTTTTTTGTGAAACACATGGAATTCGGCGTCCTATGACTATTCCAAGAACACCACAACAAAATGGCATTGTGGAAAGAAAGAATAGAACGATTCTGAACATGGCAAGGACGGTGTTGAAAAGTAACGCAATGCCGAAAGAATTTTAGGCCGAAGTAGTTACATGTGCCTTGTATCTTTCAAATCGATCCCTGACAAAGAGTTTGGATAATATAACTCCACAAGAAGCATGGAGTGGATGAAAGCCAAGTGTGAAGCGCTTAAGAGTTTTGGGCTCTATTTGCTATGTTCATATGTCGGAACAACAAAGAACAAAACTAGATGACCGAAGTAAGAAGATGGTCTTTCATGTCTATGATGAGAACTCCAAGGGGTACAAATATTTTTATCCTATTGCAAAACAAGTTGTGATTAGTAGAGATGTGGAGTTCGAAGAAGACGCCTCATGGAATTGGAACATCCAAAGGGGAGAGAAGTATTGTATTATTCCACATCTAGAAGAAGAAGAGAATGAGCAAGAAGTTGAAGGCGAGAATTCTACCCCCTCAACACCAAGTTCAAGCAAACAACCTCTAAGGTATCGTAGCATAAGTGATCTTTATGATGCTACAGAAAGAATAAATGGTGATAATCTTCTTTGTTTATTTATGAATGATGAACCTTTGAGTTTTGAAGAAGCTATAAAAGAGAAGAAATGGGTGCAAGCAATGGATGAAGAAATCCATTCAATAGAGAAAAACGACATTCGGGAGATAGCTACACTACCAAGTGGTCATGAAGCCATTGGAGTCAAATGGGTGTACAAAATAAAGAAAAATTCAAAAGGAGAAGTAGAAAGATGTAAAGCGAGGCTTGTTGCAAAGGGGTATAAACAAAAGCATGTTGTGGACTATGAAGAAGTTTTTGCTCCCGTTGCTCGCTTGGAGACAATACGATTATTGGTCGCTCTTGCGGTGCAAAACCGATGGCCAATTCATCAAATGGATGTGAAGTCCGCATTTTTGAATGGTGCTCTTGACGAAGAGGTGTATGTTGAACAACCGGATGGTTTCATGGTTAAAGGCCATGAAGACAAATTGTTAGAATTGAAGAAAGCTTTATATGGGCTCAAGCAAGCACCAAAGGCATGGTATAGTCGTCTTGACAACTATCTTTAAAAGAATGGTTTCTCAAGATGCCTTCATGAGTATGCTCTTTATGTGAAGAAGGAGAATGAGGTATATTATGCGTATGAATTTATGTGGATGATCTCATTCTTCTGGGAAATAATCCACGTATGTATGAATGAAATCCAGTGAATACTCCAATGGAGTCTGGAGTAAAAATTTTCAAAGATGATAGAGTAAGAAAGGTCGACTCAACTACATTTTAAAGTTTGTGGGGAGTCCATTGTATTTGACATGTACTAGACCCGACATACTATTTGCAGTCAGATTAGTGAGTCGGTTCATGGAGAATCCAAGTGAAGAACACATGAATGCTGCGAAAAGAATTCTCCGATATCTAAAAGGTACTCTTGATTATGGCATTTTCTACACCTATTCGAGTAATGCTTGTTTAAGAGGATATTGTGATAGTGATTATGCCGGTGAAGTTGATGATAGAAAAAGCACTACCGATTTTGTGTTTTTCTTTGGAGAAAATGCAATCTCATGGTGATCAAAGAAGCAACCAATTGTGACTCTATCAACATGTGAGTCGGAGTACGTTGCCACAACTGTTGGAACATGTCATGCAATTTGGCTAAGAAGGTTGCTAAGTGAACTTTGTTTTGCACAAGATGGAGCAACTAAAACCATGATGGATGATAAATCAGCTATTTCTCTTGCTAAGAACCTGGTGTTTCATGATCGAAGCAAACATATAGATGCAAGGTTTTATTTTATTCGAGATTGTGTTGCTACCAAAGAAACTGAGGTGGAGTACATCAAAACTCTTGATCAAGTTATAGATATTTTTACTAAGGCCCTCAAGAAAGACATATAGAAGCTTAGAAAGACGATCGGAGTTGTACCAAATTCATGTCTAGGGGGGGGGGGGGGGGTTGGAGAATTGCACAAGGAATTAAACTTGCCTTCTAGTTTTCAGTAGTCATAGTTTTTTAGAAGACTTTCAGATCCATTTTCAGAATTTAAACGATTGTTATTTCAAATGAATCTTACATGGAATAAGAGTTCTATGAGTCTAGTATCAAATGGTCTAAATTTCAAGTCGGTTGGAAATTTGTACAAAAAGTTATGGCTATTTTATTAAGGGCTGCCAGAAATAGAGAATGATACATAGAATTCTATTTGCATTTATTCTTTGTACAAATTTTTATGCTTATTAATCTGATGTTTATGCCTATAAAAAGTCTTATAATCTGAATTTATTCAAATGAGTAGAGAGGCACAATTTAGAGTACAAAATTTTTAAAATATACTTATCTTCTCTTCCTTCAAAAGTATTGTTACACAATTGAACCCACCATAGCTTTCAACAAGGTTGTTTGTCTGGCAAAAACATCGCACTGCTTCTGAAACTTAGGGTCCTTCTGATTCTCATCAAACATTGTGAAAATGTATGTTTCTATAGCCCATCCAGGACTTTTAGGGGTTCCATCTCTCACACATTGGATCAAATTCATGTTGTACATTCTAGCATTATCAATCAATGTCGAGTCTCCTCCCACAGAAGGTCAACCACTCTCCGACACCACAATTTCTAGGGACGATCCACCACTCTTCTAGCACCCAAAACCGCATAGAAAAGATTTTGTTATTGTACCCCAGCAGCGACGACCCCATCAGCCGATGTCATGAAAAGAGCGTGTTCAAGATTGATATGTGCTTTATTGTTAATGTAAGGAAGGTAAAGGTATATGTTGACGAGTAAAGGGGGGTCATCATTCACTAAACAACCAATGATCCTATTCAGATAGTCCTCGAGTTCAAGCTTAACCCACCCCATCTGCTGGAGGAAAAAGAACTCCCCTCTTGATGGCAGTGTAAACTTTGATTTGGTTCACGAGGCCTACTGCAGAAATAGCATTGAATGTTTTGCAGGCCGGGGGGACAAATTGGACGTAATGAGAAGAATCGCCTCTCAATGAGATAACTTCATTTCCTACAACGATGTACCTGCGCTTGACATTCGTGTAGTTCCTTATGTTGTTTTGCACCCAAGAATAGGCTTGGTTGGAAACAACATTTTGGAGATCAGTGTTTGGAACACCTAGGATGACCTTAATATTGGATCCTCGGAGAGCTTGGAGAGTTAATTAATGGGGATCATAGATTCTCGTTCGTGGTATGTTGTTCTGGTTGTATAGAGCCACAACATCTAACGAGGAAGGTAGATTAGTCCCTAGTCTTCTGTAGCAAACGCCTATTTGTGTAGCTACATTATAGATGAACATAAGCTTTTTCGTTTGAGAATTGTTTTCAGTAAGGGGAACAATTAATTTGTTTGATTGCATATTCGATCCTAGATACAAGGGTGCAACAATTTTGGTTCATTAGAAAAATACTTAATGTTTCGCTGCATTATAAATGACCACGACTTAAATATCGTAGTAAATCAATACTAATTATCATGGTTAAACAAAACCAACTCGACAATTTAAAATTTTACCAAGGTTAATCAATATTTCTATAATGTTTAGCTATGGCCAAAACATTAGTCAGGGTTTTAGCTATGGTTGATATTTTGGCATCAGTTGTAGAAACAACGGCTAATAGCCGTGGTTAATTTGTATTGGCCACGTTTTTTTTTTCTTTTGACTATAGTAATTAACTATATTAATGAAAAATCATATTTTTTTTCTAGTGGTTTCATGAAATTTAAAATTTAAAAATTTAGTCCACCAACTTATCAAATTTCAAGGATTAAAATTTTTATTTCGTTGAAATATTTATAAGATCCCCAATTTTATGTTCTCTGGACGGGAAAAAGTCCAGGAAAAAGAAAATTCTATATCTGCCGAAATTTACAATTAGTGTATTAATTGTCAAATCAATTTTGAGATATCACAATTAAAAAAAATAATGAGATATCAAAACTGTCAAAACACTTATATATCAAAATTGTCAAATCAAACACAAAATGTGTGTATATCTCTTGAGAATACAAATATTCGATTGATTTGCCAAATTCAAACTTTTAGTTGAATTTGTATTTCACGACTTATTGGTTTTAATATAATTTTATTATAAAATATGTTATAATTAAGGAAGGTGTATCAATAATTAGCGGTATTAAAGCGTTGTTTCATAGGGGATGCTACACGCCATCCATCCCAAAAATTGGAACGAATTTCCGACGACATATCAGTGGCAGTCGAAAACACCATCCAGCGGATGGAGAAATAAGTTTTCCATTTCGAACAGTTGTATGGATGGTTTTCGGACGGATTGTTTAATTAGTCCTGTCGATGCAACGTATTTTCATACTAACTTCTGGACGAAGTGGCATTTAGTCTTTTTGGGACAACAACCGTCACAATCTGTCCCTAAGATAGTTTTAATTTTAAGAATGAGACTAGAACAACACTTTTATGAAGTAAAAAGTGTTATAGGTTTTTCAGAAAAGAAGCTTGAATCAATTTCAAGTTCGTGAGAATGATGAAAGAGAGACACAACTCTTTGAAATAAGAGAGATATAAGACAGAAATGAAGCAAAATATATCTACACACCAAGGCTCCGAACACCCTTTGTACATAGAGGTTGTGGTTGTTTCAAATCAATAGTGAGTGAGCTCTGCTCATGAGGATGCAAACCCTTAATTAAAGCCCTTTTGTGCATGGTAGATCCTTGTGGCCTCTTGAGGGTCTCTTGAGGTTTAATCACAATTTGAATTAAACACGCTTTGATTTTGCATTAATAATTAATTAATCCAATCAATTAATTTCAAGTACACATCAATCCTTTATTTAATTTTTGGGCATATGATTAATTATTCCCAAAACTCAAACATTCAATTAATCTAATTAATTAATGTTTTGGATTGTCTTTCACATAGGAGCTCAATTGAATAATACAGTTATTAAAATGATTAATTTAAACTCCTTTAAATTAATGCGCTCTCTCTCTCTCTCTCTCTCTCTCTCTTGAAATTATTTCAATAATTAATTAATTCCCATCCGAAATTAGTTTTTCCAATTAATTTCCCACAATATCATTAATATTTTTGTGTGTAACCCTTATAGGTCCACCTTCAGCTAGACTTAGGCTTGTATCACGTATACAATTTATTCTGAGAACTTACTCTAGATTAATTAAATCATATTCAATTAATCACTTTTGATTAACTCATTAATCCAGGAGTACCTATTACCATGGGTGGCCATCTAGCAACAATTCATGACTCTAGAGAATAGGTGAAATTGGTAACAGGCTTTTAAGATCGGGAATCTCTGTGGGAGTGGGGAGTATGGAGATGATGTGGAATAAGGCTAAAGAAGAAGTAGAGATGAACGGATTGATTTGATGAAAAGATGTTGGCGCTATTGCGGTGGTGGAGGCTCTTGTGAAAGTAATGAGGGATTCAAGGTGATAGAATCATATGGAAGGAATGGCATAGTCCGAGAGAAAGGATCGAGTGACTATAACCAATGTACCCCTAGCACGACATGGTTAATGGCACTGAAGGACAAATGACTGTGCAAGTCAAAGCCGCACCACTCCAAACCATAATGGAAAAGCTGGGGAAGCAGATTGATCGCCAAATGTAGGTATGTTGCCACCCAGGGCTACATAATGTTATGTGAGCTACCAGAGTCCACCAAAATTAAGACAACCCGAACCATGAATATGTGCCCGCAGCCTGAGGGTGTAGGATGAAGGCAAACCTGACACAACATCAAGTGATAGATCGAAGTGCTTCGAAGGAGTAGGCGGCAATACCGACAATAGAGAAGAGAGTATTGGAGGTGCGGCAGAGAGAAAAGGTTCCTAGTCTAACATGGAATCTATAACGGTTGCATTAGGGAGGTACCGTTAGCCAAGAGAAGCAAGAACGGCTTGGGCTTGCAGTGATGACCAGGTTGGAAGCACTCACCGCAGTTGAAACATAGACCTTTGGCATAGCGAGCTTGCATCTCCACCAAGGAAAGACGACATATAGTGTTAGTGTAGATGACCAGAAAGACAATTAGTTGGTTGTTTCGTAATCCACTGTTAATGATCTTATTCGATATAATGTTAAAGGTTATGAATATAGTTTATTCTTTAGCCATCTTTATTGTGTTATATTATATATTATTACTATATTTCACGGGCAAAGCCCACAAACCAGTTAAACCAATGGAGTTGGGTCGTGCATTTGATTGTAACTATGAAACCAACTTTCGAGGATTGGTCTGGAACATACTAAGTCGAGAACCCTCAAGAATGGGTATTGAGGAGTTTTATGAGACTTGCACTAAGTAATGCATTCATGTGATAAGTGTCGTGTTTCAATGACAACAGACGTGTGGCGTCTATGCATTTTAGTGGGTGCTTGACAAATGAGTTGTCAAGTTCACTGAATTGACTAATAAGAGTTATCAAATGAAAGTCCGTATGGCTTGCTGGTATGACTAGAACTCACAAAATGGGAGACCCCTTACATTTTTCATCAAAAAGCTAAACCAGAAACCTCTTGGTTTCACAGGTTATGTTGTTTTACGTGCTCAGTTTTTCTCCAGTCCCTTTCCTTTCTTGCTTTCTCTACTGACACCTCTTTACTATGTCGACCTTTAGCTTTCTGAAGTTGACAGCTCTATTCTTTGAGGCTTCTTACTCCCTCCCGTGCCACGAAAACTCGTCCTGTTTCTAAGACTACTTGGATTGATGCACTTCATCGCCTTGACCTTGATTTGTTTGCCAATTTTCTCTCTTCTTCCTCCCTGGAGGAGAGTCTTTTCAGCGGGCGAAAATGATTACAATCATATTAGATTTGTCGTAATTATCGATATATAGAGATAGAGTTTTATTTATTTATTGTTGAATTACAAAGTCTATATCACCAGAATAAATATGGTTTTTTATTATGGTTAATTATCAATTGTTAAAAGTAAAAAATCATAGCGGATATTCATTAGCCGCGGCTACGCAACGGCTATTAGCCGTTGTTTTTGCAAGCGAGACCAAAACATTTGCTACAACTAGAAGTTGTAGCAAATATTTTGGCCATGGTCAAAACATAAATTTTTGCATCGATTTTGTCTTACTGTGATAGATAGTATTGATTTATTTTGATTTGTAGGCCATAGTGATTTATAATTTAGGGTCATTTATTTTAGGGGTTAAATGCAATTTACCCCCCTGTGTTAATCAAAAAGAGCAATTTACCTCCCTATTAAAAAAAGCAGCATTTTACCTCTCTATGTTCTTAAAAATGAAGCGAAAATCCCCCTGACCCGCTTTGTGTGTCACACGCGCGCGATTTTTCTTTTTTTTTTTTTAATTTATTTTAATTTTTAATTTAAGATGACATTTATGCCCTAATTTAAAAACCGTTGGATGGATTTGCATCTATGGTCCAAATTTATCTAATAGATCAACGGTATAAATTTTATTGAACTTAAAATGAACGATTTAGATTTAAACAAATATACAATTAAAATTATTATATTATAGATAATTAAATTTGAATGTATTTATATATATGTACAATAAGTTGTGTATATAAATATATATTTATGTATATATACATATATTTTGATAGAGAGGGGGGAGGGAGAGAAGGGGAGCCAGAGGGGGAGAGGGGGCGGCTAGTGGCATGGAGAGGGGGAGGTGGGCGGCGACCTGGGAGGAAGACAATGGGTGGTGGCAGATCTGGGCGGACAACGGCGGATCTAGGAGGAAGAGGAGGGGGAGTGGGCGCGACCACGGAGGGAAGGGGAAGGCGGCGCGATGGGGGGAGGGAGGAGAAGATGGCGCGATGGCCGGGTGGAGGAGGAGGTGGGCGATAAATAATATATATACTATTTTTATAAATAATATATATTAATATATCTAAAATATTAAATATTATTTTATAAATAATATAAAATTTAACATATTTATATATTAAAGATATTATAAAATAATATTTTATTGCTAAAAAAATATACTTGGACGCAGTAAATGCGCGTGCAATGCACCGTCGAGCCTATGGGGGTATTTTGCTCTATTTTTAATAACATAGGTGGTAAATTGCTGCTTTGTCTTTTATAGGGGGGTAAATTGCATATTTCCTTTAACATAGGGGGGTGAATTGCATTTTTCCCATTTTTTTAGTGTATTAATTGGGATGTTATTTATTAGTTTAGTTCTATTAGAATTATGGCAAAATTGCAAAATTAGTCCTGTATGTATAGGGTTGTGTAAAAGTTGGTCCTGTAACTATGGGACTGGCAATTTTAGTCCTTTATATTTTAAATTTATAGCATTTTTTATACTTTCGGCCAAAAGTCATCGAAAATTAACAAATCAAATTGGGCTTAGGGTTTCGAGATGCAAATGAACATCATTTACACAGTCAGCATCCTACGCGGAGCTGACATGACTCACTGTCCACCACCACCTCATTGTTGGCCACCACCCACCACCACCTCACCGTCACCGCCAGTGGCCGGAAATTTTTTCCGGCCAGTCTCTGACCACGCGCACCACCGCTGAACTCTTTGTCTGACGTTGATTCCAACCATGCAATGCGTGTTTCAATTAGACTTCAAATGCGCCTCCAATCAGCCTAATTACAATTCTAAATCTATTTTCTCTCTCTTCTCGATTCGCCGCCGTCCGACCAACCCACCGTTTGAGACCACCACAAATCACCTCCCCATCCTCCAGCGAGTCGATTGCACCCAGACCCATCCTTTTCGTCCACTATTCGGCCGGTTCTCTCCTTGTCATTTTTGCTACTTTCTCGTTGCCCCCCTACTGTTTTTTCTGCCGTATCTCTACCGCTAGCGACCATCTCGTTGATGGACCACCACGACTGTGTTTGCCTCCCCATGAGGCACACATCCCTCCAATCAATTCCATCAATGGCGTCGTTCACGTCATGGGCGTCCTCATCTTCCCTCCATTTCTTCGTTGTGAGGAGGAGGTGGGAAGAGGGTGTTTCTTCCGTCCATTTGGCCTGCCAAGCATCCACATAGGATGCCATATGTTTTAGTCAAGTCCAATTGGTAGGCAATCCCTAATCCCCAAATTTTTGGATTAATTTTCATCATGTTTTGGCCAGAAGGACTAAAATTTCCATTAAATTAAATTTTATAGGACTAATTTTACCACTCCCTTATATACAGGACTAATTTTAAAATTTTTCCTAGAATTCTTCTATTGTAAGTTTACAAATGTATGAGCTGAACTCATTATTTTATCATCTCAGCAAATTTGTAGTATTTAGAATAAATAATTAGTTTAGCTTAATTTTATTTAGTTTTCACCTCATTAAGATAATCATTTACTATTAATAATGATGTGTACCGGAGTACAACAGTAACACAAAATGTCGAGGGATCTTCTTAAAAGTCACAAGATTGTAGAGGAGACTAACCTGCAAAGAGGGGTTAGCACTCCGATGCTTAACTCGGTAATGTTCGACTTGAAAAAAAATAAAGAACACTTGAAGAAGATGAGAATAATACTAAAGTGATGTGATAAATGATAGTTGTGTGGAATATGCTGCAAAAATGGAGAGAATTTCGTGTGCAAAATAAGGTAAATGTTACTTGAGAGTTGCCAAAATGCAATATGTTGAGTTCTCCCGGTTGACTGCACAGTGTGCTGCTTTTATAGCCAGTGTTGAACCCAATTTTGGAGGAGATTTGTTATGTACAATATACCGTTGGAAAGCTTGAGAGTCAGCTTCCTAACCCAATAAACCATGCATGACTCGGAGTTGAATTGGTGAAAATGTATCCGTTTAAGTTGACCTTGCACATCTGCCAGATTTTTCGGGAAGGCAGTTCCTAGCTGAGAAACGTCCGGATTGTGGCCAATGTACTAGGAATCTGGATGAGATCTTTTAACGTGACGTGGATTTAGGTGTTGACTAGCTGTGTGATGTGGAATCCGAGCTGTTTGATGATTAGACTTGTTGTACAAGCCTTTTCCGTGGGCCTGCCAGGTCAGTACTTAAAACTGGGCTTATGTATGAAAATACCTTAATGTTTTTAGCCTGACGAGTCCAGCCTGCTGGGTTGCTCGGTCTGGGGGTCTGCTCCTAGCTCTTGGGCTGACTCGGTGGACTTTGAGGGGGTATCAAATAAAATAACTACAATGTAATTACGACCGTTAATAAAAATTTTTCAAAATTTTAAGAATTCAAAATTTAATCAAAGAAGAATTCATATTAACGGTCATCTTACTGTAATACTGATGTTAGCAGGTGTTTTATCAGGATTACAAACGAAAAGTTTAAATAATTTATAACCCCTAAAACTTTTTTTTTCTTTTTTCTTTTGTGCATAATAAAAACATATTTCTAAAGACAAAATTATGAATCTAGTATGCAGTTAGAACAAACAACACCTAACATAATAAAGCACCAAATATATCATATGTTGCGTTATTTGGTATTGTCAGTGAGAATGGGGCCACGTCCTTGCCTGAATAATTGATGATGTTGGCACCGGTCATAAAAATAAAAAATTTGAGTAGGTCTAGGAGCTCAAAAAAAAAAGAAAAAAGCGGAGAATAACTCACCCACGGTCTTACTTTGCACCCCGCTTCAAATATGTATAACATATATCACCGTTTTATCTCCAAAAAAATAGATAAACATATAAAAGGTGTCGTGTGATATTGACTTCCGCGAACATAATTATGAAGAAAATGTTCAAACTTGACAGTGCATCTTGTCCAAACTTGCCTTATCTTCAAGCTCTCATCATTTGTCTGAGCCAATTTGTTTCCTAATACAAATCTATATTATATGTTTAGGGGTTGAATTTATTTTAATCCTATTATATCAGAAAATATCAAAAATCTCCCTATAAAAATTTTAATATAAAAAACCATCCCTATTTACAAACAATACGTCACACTACTCCCTGATCAATCTAGACATATATTTTTAGAAGCAATGACTAAAATGCCTTTCACACCAGGCTTAGACCAAGCCTTATTTAAAAATGTATATTTATATATTATATTTATACAAGTTTTAATTAAATATAAATATAATATAATATATAATATAGAATTAAATTGTATATATATATATATATAGAGAGAGAGAGAGAGAGAGAGAGACAGAGAGAGAAAGAGAAAGGAGACAAGGGCCAGACGGGCGGAGCGGAGGAAAGGGGGCCGGTGATAGGAGCGCGAACAGGGCGGGAGAGAGGGACGACAGCGATGGGAACAGGGCGTGGAAAGTGGGGTGGCAGCGACGGGACTGGGCGATGGGGGTTGAACTTTTTTCATATCATCGGGGGTGTAATTGATACTTTATTTTTCACAGAAATATTTTTGAACATTCCTAATATCACAGGGGGGATTTTTGTATTTTTTTCCTATTTTTTAGGATCAATTTCATTTACTGTCATGTACCTTAGGGATGACAAAATAAGGACAAAATATAGGAGTGGGAAATTGTGACGACCACAAATTTTTATACATAATTTTGGGATTAATTGATAATTAATTAAGAGATCTAGGCAATTAGAAAATAAAGTATATTTTTGAAATTTGAATATATTAAAATTTTAAGGGACTAAATTAAAATTTTATAAAGTTTTTAGGGGTGAGTTAAATATATTTAAATTTATAAGGGATCATATTGTAATTTAATTAAAAAGTTAGAAAAAAAAAAAGAAAGAAAGGATAAGTGCACTGAAAGTTTTGTGTTGTTAGTTGGACACGTGTGCTAACTTATATGTATAAAAATATTTGGGCAAATTTGCCCGAGTTAAATATATTTAAATTTATAAGGGATCATATTGTAATTTAATTAAAAAGTTAGAAAAAAAAAAAAAAGAAAAGAAAGGATAAGTGCACTGAAAGTTTTGTGTTGTTAGTTGGACACGTGTGCTAACTTATATGTATAAAATATTTGGGCAAATTTGCCCAACTTATATGTTACGGGCCTATTTTCATTTCATTACCAGAGGTGATATTACTCCTCCTCCTTCGTCCACTGTTCCGTTAAGTTAATATAAGTAAGTAATTAATCGGTAAAATCATTAATTAATTTTTATATTATATTACTTGATTATTGTATTTATTAAATGTGATTTATACTACTCAATTTAGTGTTTTAATCGGAAAATTTTATGAAATTGAGTATTTATAATTAGTGCCTGGTTAAATGTCTCAATTAAATTAGGGGTGTTATAATTAATGGCTTAAACTGCTTAATTTACTAGATTTAATAATTTCTACAATTGATTGGTTAGTTTAATGGGGTTGAAAATTTTATTTGAGAAATATTATAGAATATATTTGAAAATATTATATTTAGTAAAGATAAGTATATTTTGAGATAAATATAAATCCAAGAATTGTTATTATGAGTGGTAGTTATAATAGGATGAGGGGTTTAATGAAATATTGAGATATTGATGAAAAATATATATAATTACTATTTAATATTTTATTTAGAAATTACGATACTTTTGATGTGTTGATTATATGCATTATAATTTATTATAGGATAAGGGGGATAAGGTGAATGATTGAGCAAACTCCCTACGTACAAGTAGATCGTTGTAAGTCGAGGTAAGTAAATAATTAGTGCTGCTTATATATGTTCCTTTTTCCTATTAGTGTTGTGTACGTAAATAATTAGTATTATCTATATATGTTTTATTTCTTGGTAATATTACTTTTATGTGAGCCTATGATTCGTGTTTGACTAATCTATTTTGAACTGTACGAGAGGTTGATGATTACTTTGAAATGATTATGTCGTGAAAGTGAAATGAGGAAGATATGCCATTGGCTGTTTGATACCAATGTTATGTGCTTGTACATGAAAAAATGTTGCTATGTGGTTTTATGTGGCTAGTTGGCTTACAAGAACGGTGATATGTGGAATCGAGGGAGTGATGGAAATTAAATGTAATTATAATATGAATACCCCTTGATGTTGTTGAAAAGCCTATGTGGCAAAATGATATGAAAGAGCTAGGATGCGATGTGAAAAGAGCTATGATGCGAAATAAAAAAGAGCTATGATGCGAAATGAAAGAGCTTTGATGCGAAATGAGATTGATAAGCATGTGTGGCATGCCAAGGGGATTCATGTATATATATGAATGAATAGTGAGGTTGAGTTGGTGGAGAAAAATACTATATCACCCTTCTGGTAAGCCAACTAGGAAAAGACAAGTTTGATTAGTTGTCGTGTTATGGGATGACTACGTGGAGTAAAGAAATGAAATGTGCTTGATTAAAATTGATTATATTTTATATACATTGCTTGTTCTTGTCTTGTTGATATAATTGAGGTGCGTGGTATAGTGGTACCGGTTATTTATTTATTGAGTTGCAGGCTCATCCCTCTGCTAATAATTTCAGGTGTAGATTTTGCTGTACCTACTCACGACAGCTAGGTCCACATTTTGCATCCCAGTCAGGTCGGGCCAGTATGCAGTTTTCTCCTCATTGTAAATAGAAATAGAAGTCTCATTTTGAATTAAAAGCAAGAATAGCATGTGAACTAATTATAATAGTCCCATTTTTGTCGTACTTTATATATGTATATATGATCTTGCAGACGAGATATTAAATACTCTTGTTGTGATGAGGAGACTATGTGTATATATACTCAACAAGGACTAGATTATGTGCTTAATTATACACATAATCAGGGTTTACATTAAGTGTGATATTTACGGAAGATATAGTCGTAGTGCCGTTAGAGGGTGCTACATTTGGTGGTATCAGAGCCAGGTTTTAGATTCTCTGGGGTTATTTGATAATATGTGGTATTATACTTAACATATATATTATGAGTCCAATTATACATATGCATTTCATATAGGATGGAAGCGTCAGGTGAAAACGTTGTTGGCCCAACGGAGTCATTAGAGTCTGTACAGGGTCATGATCATGCATCTGAACATCAGGGGTTAGAAGCCCAGAATAGAAACGTTCCCCAGCCAGAAGTAAATCCTTTTATGCAACAATTCCTAGAGTTTATGCAGAGGATGGCTCCACCACCACAACCCCAACCCCAACCACAAGATGTAGTCATTGATAAAAACTATGAGATAGTTAGAAGACAGGGTGCGAAGGTATTTGCTGGTACAACTGATCCTGCAGAAGCAGAAGAATGGTTGAGGAATACGGAAAGAGTTCTCGACAGAATTGAATGCACTTCTGAACAAAAGTTGAGGTATGCAGTGTCTTTATTGGAGAAAGATGCGTTGGATTGGTGGGAAACTGTTCCAGGGAGTAGGAATCGACCAATCACTTTAACATGGAATGACTTCTTGAGAGAATTTGCTGAGACATACACTCCACCGGTCTACAGAAACTGTAAGAAAGTTGAATTTCTTGAGTTAAAGCAAAATGACTTATCTATCGCTGAATATGAGCTACAATTTGTCAGGCTGTCAAAATATGCTCCAGAAGAGGTAAGTACTGATGAATTGAGGCGAGACCGATTTGAAAGAGGCCTGAGGCTTGAGATACGAGAGAAGATAGCAATCAAACCTCCGAGTTACAGTGCACTTTTGGAAGCAGCATTGAGAGCTGAAGAGACATCCATAGAAAGGAATTCCGCTGAATCTAAACGGAAGAAGTGGACAGGTAATCCTAACTTTACAGGCGGACCAAGTGGTGCAGTTTCTTTTAAAGAGTTCTGGTTTCCAAAGAGGTGGGTATAGAGGCCGAGGAATGAGTCAAACTAATAGGTCTCCATCAGTGTCGTCAAGTAGAGGCGGGTCTACCTCAGTCGGATTTAGGGGAAGACAGGGTCCAACCAGATCGTTTTAGTGGAAGGTCTATTCCCTCGTGCACGAATTGCAGTAGGAAACACACCGGTGAATGTTGGGGAGTCCAGCCAATCATATGTTATCGCTGCCACCAACCGGGGCATATTGTTAGGGATTGTCCTACGTGGAGAGTTGATGCCAGTGGATCCCAGATTTCAGGACCAAGTAGTGTGGGGGAAAATGTGCAACGGGCTAGTGTAAGTAGGGGTCGAGGAAGAGGTGGTCGAGGTAGCGGGACTATTTCTACAACATCGACTGGACAGAGTAGTCAATCTCAGCCACAAGCAAGGGTGTACGCCATCACCAGGGAACAAGGTCCTACTGCACCTGAGGTTATTACTAGTTCCTTTTCTATTTGCAATTCTGATGCGCATGTGTTAATTGATCCAGGATCTACTTGTTCATTTATATCACATGATTTTGCATCACGTGTGCATGCTAGTATTGAACAGTTGGGGCATGACTTATGTATATCTATGCCTGCTGGTGGGGTTATATTTGTTAATACCGTAGTGAGATCTTGTCCAATAGTAGTGGATAGTATCACACTATATGCAGATTTGGTTGTAATAAACCTTAGGGAGTTTGACGTTATTCTGGGAATGGATTGGTTATCTAGTAATCATGCTTTGGTGGATTGTCAAACAAAAGAGGTGGCTGTAGAAATCAATGGGCAAATGAAGACGGTTATAGTGGGAGAAAAAAAAATTATACCTAACTGCTTAATTTCTGTTGTGACTGCTTTTAATTTAATTAAAGAAGGGTGTGAAGCATATCTAGCTAGTATACGTGATACTACGAAGGTCAGTCCGGGTGTGTCAATTATTCCAGTAGTTAGGAAATTTCCTGATGTTTTTCCAGAAGAATTACCTGGGTTACCACCTCATCGAGAAGTGGATTTTGAAATAGAAACTATTCCTGGGGCAGCACCTATCTCGATTGCACCATATAGAATGGCTCCACTTGAACTGAAAGAATTAAAGAAGCAATTAGAAGAATTACTCGATAAGGGGTTTATACGACCAAGTATTTCACCTTGGGGAGCACCAGTATTATTCGTAAAGAAGAAGGATGAGAGTATGAGATTATGTGTTGATTATAAGCAATTGAATCGGATCACAATTAAGAACAAGTATCCTCTGCCACGGATAGATGATCTACTTGACCAACTAAAGGGTGCAACAGTGTTTTCTAAAATTGATTTGAGATCAGGTTATTGGCAATTGCGGATCGAAGAAGGGTCTATTCCAAAGACAGCTTTTCGAACCAGGTATGGTCATTATGAATTTGTTGTTATGCCATTTGGGTTAACGAATGCCCCTGCTGCTTTCATGTTGTTGATGAACAAAACCTTACAGTCATTCCTTGATCAATTTGTGATTGTGTTTATTGATGGCATCCTCATATACTCTAGTAGTCACGAGGAACATGAACAACATTTAGGGACAGTTTTACAAATTTTGAGAGAAAAACAACTGTATGCTAAATTTAGCAAATGTGAATTTTGGATGGAGGAGATTGCTTTCTTAGGGCATGTTGTTTCGAAGCAAGGGGTACAACCTGATCCAGCAAAAGTTAAGGCTATTTTGGAGTGGGAGCCACCTAAAAATGCATCAGAAGTTCGCAGTTTTCTAGGATTGGCTGGGTATTATAGAAGATTTGTGAAAGATTTCTCTGTGATTGCGAGACCCCTGACGAACCTGTTAAAGAAGAATGCACCATTCAATTGGAATGACATGTTTGACAAGAGTTTTTGAAGAGTTGAAAAAAAGACTTACCTCAGCACCTATTCTTGCATTGCCATCTGGGAATGGAGGATATGTGGTATATACTGATGCTTCACGGCAAGGACTAGGATGTGTTTTGATGCAACATGGAAGGGTTATAGCTTATGCTTCGAGGCAGTTAAGGCCGCATGAATTGAACTATCCGACCCATGATCTAGAATTGGCAGTGATTGTGCATGCATTGAAAATCTGGAGGCATTATCTGTATGGAGAGACGTTTCAAATATTTACAGATCATAAAAGTTTAAAGTATATTCCAACACAGAAAGAGTTGAATTTGAGGCAAAGAAGGTGGATCGAGCTGTTGAAGGACTACGATTGTACTATTGATTATCACCCTGGAAAAGCAAATGTAGTTGCAGATGCGTTGAGTAGAAAGACGGTGGACCAATTAGCAGGTATGATTTGCTATAATGTGGAGTATTTAGCTGCCCTCAGAGCAATGAATGTGAGTTTTAGCGTTGGTGATGATCTTTTACTTGCCACTCTTCAAGTGAAGCCCTCCCTTAGGGACAAAGTTAAGAATGCACAGAATAATGATTCGTACTTGCAGAAAATGAAAGCCAAGCTGCAAAAAGGAAAGAACGATCAATTTGTAATACAGGAAGATGTTATGTTATTAAATGGGAAGCGTATGTGTGTGCCGAATGTAGAGGAATTGAGAACGGAGATCATGCACGAGGCGCACTATGCACCGTATGCGATGCATCCTGGCAGTACCAAGATGTATCGGGATTTGAGACCCTACTATTGGTGGCCAACCATGAAGAAAGATGTTGCAGAGTTTGTGGCTAAATGTTTAACTTGTCAGCAAGTTAAGGCAGAACACCAAGCACCAGCCGGTAAGCTTCAACCTTTATCTATACCTGAATGGAAATGGGAAAAGATTACTATGAATTTTGTCATTGGATTACCACGTACGTTCAAGAAACATGATGCTATTTGGGTGATCGTGGATAGATTGACTAAATCTGCTCACTTTTTGCCGGTAAGACAAAATGATTCTTTGGATAAGTTGGCTGAGTTGTACGTTTCAGAAATTGTGAGATTACATGGGGTTCCTACTTCTATAGTCTCCGACAGAGATCCTCGGTTTACGTCTCATTTTTGGGCAAGCTTGCAAAAGGGCATTAGGTACCAGATTACACTTTAGTACAGCATTCCATCCTCAAACAGATGGACAATCAGAAATGACCATTCAGACGTTGGAGGACATGATGAGAGCCTGCGTGATTGAGTTCAGAGGAAACTGGGATGATCATTTACCACTGATGGAATTTGCATATAATAATAGTTTTCATTCTAGTATTGGCATGGCTCCATATGAAGCTTTGTATGGAAGAAAATGCCGAAGTCCAATCTGTTGGGACGTTGAGGGATTAAGACAACTTGAGGGGCCCGAATTAGTCCAAGAAACGGTGGATAAGATACAAATAGCCAAAAAGTGTTTGAAGGCAGCTCAAGATCGGCAGAAGAGTTATGTCGACAAACATCGCCGGGAGATGGAATATGAGGTGGGTGAGAAAGTTTTTCTGAAAGTATCACCATGGAGGGGAATCTTAAGATTCGGTAAGCAAGGAAAGTTGAGTCCGAGATATATTGGGCCATAGGAAATTATCGAGCGAGTCGGACCACTAGCTTATCGATTAGCATTACCAGCAGAGTTGTCTCAGATACATGATGTGTTCCATATGTCCATGTTACGTCGATATCGATCTGATCCTAGTCATATTTTGCGGGAACCAGAGATAGAAATATCAGAGGGGTTAACATACATAGAAGAACCGATAGAAATTTTGGATCGGAGTATAAAGAAGTTGAGGAATAAAGAAATACCAATGGTGAAGGTAAAATGGAGTCATCACTCTCCCAGAGAAGCCACTTGGGAGGTTGAGGAGAGTATGAGAGAGAAGTATCCATATATATTCTCTGAGCTGGTACGTTAATCAAATTTCAAGGACGAAATTTTTTATTAGGAGGGGAGAATTGTGACGACCACAAATTTTTATACATAATTTTGGGATTAATTGATAATTAATTAAGAGATCTAGGCAATTAGAAAGTAAAGTATATTTTGAAATTTGAATATATTAAAATTTTAAGGGACTAAATTAAAATTTTATAAAGTTTTTAGGGGTGAGTTAAATATATTTAAATTTATAAGGAATCATATTGTAATTTAATTAAAAAGTTAGAAAAAATAAAGAGAAGAAAGGATAAGTGCACTGAAAGTTTTGTGTTGTTAGTTGGACACGTGTGCTAACTTATATGTATAAAATATTTGGGCAAATTTGCCCAACTTATATGTTACGGGCCTATTTTCATTTCATTACCAGAGGTGATATTACTCCTCCTCCTTCGTCCACTGTTCCGTTAAGTTAATATAAGTAAGTAATTATTCGGTAAAATCATTAATTAATTTTTATATTATATTACTTGATTATTGTATTTATTAAATGTGATTTATACTACTCAATTTAGTGTTTAATTGGAAAATTTTATGAAATTGAGTATTTATAATTAGTGCCTGGTTAAATGTCTCAATTAAATTAGGGGTGTTATAATTAATGGCTTAAACTGCTTAATTTACTAGATTTAATAATTTCTACAATTGATTGGTTAGTTTAATTGGGTTTAAAATTTTATTTGAGAAATATTATAAGAATATATTTTGAAATATTATATTTAGTAAAGATAAGTATATTTTGAGATAAATATAATCCAAGAATTGTTATTATGAGTGGTAGTTATAATAGGATGAGGGGTTTAATGAAATATTGAGATATTGATGAAAAAATATATATAATTACTATTTAATATTTTATTTAGAAATTACGATACTTTTGATGTGTTGATTATATGCATTATAATTTATTATAGGATAAGGGGGATAAGGTGAATGATTGAGCAACTCCCTACGTACAAGTAGATTGTTGTAAGTCGAGGTAAGTAAATAATTAGTGCTGCTTATATATGTTCCTTTTTTCTATTAGTGTTGTGTACGTAAATAATTAGTATTATCTATATATGTTTTATTTCTTGGTAATATTACTTTTATGTGAGCCTATGATTCGTGTTTGACTAATCTATTTTGAACTGTACGAGAGGTTGATGATTACTTTGAAATGATTATGTCGTGAAAGTGAAATGAGGAAGATATGCCATTGGCTGTTTGATACCAAGGTTATGTGCTTGTACGTGAAAAATGTTGCTATGTGGTTTTATGTGGCTAGTTGGCTTACAAGAACGGTGATATGTGGAATCGAGGGAGTGATGGAAATTAAATGTAATTATAATATGAATACCCCTTGATGTTGTTGAAAAGCCTATGTGGCAAAATGATATGAAAGAGCTAGGATGCGATGTGAAAAAGAGCTATGATGCGAAATAAAAAGAGCTATGATGCGAAATGAAAGAGCTTTGATGCGAAATGAGATTGATAAGCATGTGTGGCATGCCAAGGGGATTCATGTATATATATGAATGAATAGTGAGGTTGAGTTGGTGGAGAAAAACACTATATCACCCTTCTGGTAAGCCAACTAGGAAAAGACAAGTTTGATTGGTTGTCGTGTTATGGGATGACTACGTGGAGTAAAGAAATGAAATGTGCTTGATTAAATTGATTATATTTTATATACATTGCTTGTTCTTGTCTTGTTGATATAATTAAGGTGCGTGTATAGTGGTATCGGTTATTTATTTATTGAGTTGCAGGCTCATCCCTCTGCTAATAATTTCAGGTGTAGATTTTGCTGTGCCTACTCACGACAGCTAGGTCCACATTTTGCATCCCAGTCAGGTCGGGCCAGTATGCAGTTTTCTCCTCATTGTAAATAGAAATAGAAGTCTCATTTTGAATTTAAAGCAAGAATAGCATGTGAACTAATTATAATAGTCCCATTTTTTGTCGTACTTTATATATGTATATATGATCTTCCAGACGAGATATTAAATACTCTTGTTGTGATGAGGAGACTATGTGTATATATACTCAACAAGGACTAGATTATGTGCTTAATTATACACATAATCAGGATTTACATTAAGTGTGATATTTACGGAAGATATAGTCGTAGTGCCGTTAGAGGGTGCTACAGAAATAACAACTCACATTTAATAATTTTTTGCAATTGCAAGATTTCGCTACCAAAACTTTAAAATGGCAGGAATTTGCTAAAATGGCAGGAATTTGCTGAGATGGACAAATTAGGGATTTTTATTTGGGGTTTTGGCTGATTGGGCTTTTTTTTACTCTTTTATACCAGATAAGCGCTTACACTGAAAATTCCCCTGCCACATAAGCAATGACATGGTAAAAAGGGGGAAGCACTTTTTTATTTGGGGTTTGTTTACTGACTGGATATTTTTTTATCTCTCATCTGCCACATAAGCACTTACATACAAAAAGGTCAAATTGCATAAAAATAAACTTCAAATTTATATTTTATACTAGCTATAGTGGATGGCGTTCCCGTATGCATATAATACATAATCTTACATACTTTAAAATATGTAATAAATTATAATAAAATATATAAATCAAAACTCCAGTTTCAAAAACAAGAAAGAAAATAAAAGAAAATCAACTTAAATGTATTACCGACACAATGTAAAAATATAAATAAATGAAATTATAAAAAATAAAATTATTATTGTATAAATAATTATAAAATTATAAAAAATAAATTACTATTTTATATAATATTAATTTAAATGGAAAACCCTTACACCCTACTACTACCCACAATTCCCACCCTTGGTCGCCGCCCCCATGAAAGGGGCGACGTCAATGGCGACCCGCAGGAGGGGGCGACAATCACTGCCTCTGGGCAACTGGGCTGGGCGACAATGTTCACCCAGTTTTCCATTGGGCGATGTACAGATCTGGGCAACCTGTCGCCCAATTCTGCGTTATTGTCGCCTAGTTGTGCTAGGGGACGACAACCCCCCTCTGCTGCAGGCAGCATCGCCCCCTTCTATGGGGAAAAGGGGGGTTGGCAGAGGGTAGGGGATGGTATTTTTTAAAATTTATATTATATGATAATTTATTTTTATAATTTGTAATTATATACAATATTTTATTTTTTCAAGTCAACGATTATGTGGTAGGATATTTTTAAAAACATACATAATCATCAAGATTCCCAATTTAAAAAGCTCTAAATTTGTACACATTAGTAAATTTTCTGTCACTTTAAAAATTTCTATGGGCGGAGTCTAGTAATTGCCAAAAAATAGTTAATGAATTCCGGGATATTATTTACTACTGATATATCTAGAGTCCTTATTTTCTAACCCCTTATATACGGAGCAGTAAATGCAATTAAGCCTACATTTTATGTTTCATTTAATATATCATATATACCATATGTATAATATTTCAAATTAATTTATTGTGTAAATAAATTAATTTTATATATATAACAACATTTATGTATTAAATGCAATACAAGACACAAGAAATTTTGTATAGATAATCAAATTCGTATTTTACTAATCTAAATGTGTTATTATAATATAATATATATATATATATATGATATGTAACAAAATCGTGTGGCCCAAATATAAGGCCTAGAGTCAGAGAAGGTCCATTAAGGACCAAAAGGACACATCACAGCCTAGAAAGAAAGCCCATCTACTTTTGAGGTAGGACCCAAAGAAGACCTTGGGTCCGTCTAGTAGAAGAAGCAGACCAGACTCTAGGAGAATTCGGATGAAAGCCCAAGAAGCGGATAGAGGCCCAATAGGCCCCATGATGGAAGGCCCGGAAGAGGAGGTACGACCTTACTGAAGAGCGAAGATAAGGCCTACCTGTCCATATCCTTAACAACACGAGATTCCCTCAACCGCCTCCTATCCTTAAGGAAGACCAACCCCCACAGGACTCTTAGGAGGCCGGCAATTAGCCCCCTGAGAGTCTAGGCCATCAACAATCCTTCTTGCTCAAGGAATTTTCTCTATAAATACCGCCCCCTTGGCTAATCCAATAACGTTTTTCTTCATTCTTAAGCTCATGAATAATTCTTAAACTCGCACTAAGTACACTTTACGTTCACGTTATTCTTCTACAAGATTTCTCATTACTCTTTCATTGTTTTTCAAGCTTATTTATTCCATCACTATTTACTGACTTGAGCGTCAGAGTGCTAACGTTTTTTTTTTTTGCAAGTCCCCTTTCTTGACTTGTAGAGTTGCCCACTGCGCCCCTCTCCCCCCCCCCCCTCCCAAAGACGCAATGAAGCAGAGCCTTCTAGTCCCTCTGAGCCATTGTCGGAACCTCTCCACGACAGCACCTCTTTGGGCACCTCCTCAAACAGGTTGTCCTCCAGAGTGTTGGCGACCATCCAACAAATGATCACCTTTGCCATACATACGTAACTGGTAGCAGTAACGTCGACACCATTGGCAGCCATGTCCCCAACGCCTCTAGTGGCCCCTTTAGTTGTCGAGGCTCCCAGGGGCGGCGACGAAGCACCTTTGTCCGAGGTTTCCCCAGGCTCCTTGTGGGGGATCCAGCTCTGCCTCCTCCAACGTGGAATGAGGCTCCCCTTCGTTGAGATGCTCAACTAAAATGCTTGCAAAAAGCATTATAGGACGTCCAACATCGGGTAATGGGAGTCCCGCTCGAAGAACAAGGAGTTATTCCCTGCAACGAGGAGGTCATGGCAGATCACCTCCATCGCAAACGTCGGACACCGGCTATAGCGAAGTACAACAGAACCACCAACACACAAAAACATTTATCTCGGTTCGAGAACACAACTGTCCTTCACAGGTATACGAACGGAATCAAGACTCCGGCGTTTGTCACTACCTTTGCTCGGGCAGCCCAGCAGTGGTTCAACTAGCTGCCCGCGGGGTCGGTGGGAGCTTCCAAGAGTTTTGTTCGTTGTTCTTACACTAGTTCGCCAGTAGTAGGAAGCACTGCAAGACCCCACTCAGTCTCTTTAGGCTTTGCTAGAAGGATTCTAAAACCTTGAGGGAATATTTGCATAGATTCAACACCACAGCTCTCGAGGTCTCTGCGGCCATGCAGGAGGTCAAGGCTAGCACCTTCTCCTAAGGGCTCCTGGATGGGGACTTCTTTAAGTCTCTGTCCAAGAAGCCACCACCAGATTTCGATAGCCCCTTGGCTATAGCTGCAAAGTACATCCACATGGAAGAGGCGCGAGCCTCTAAAAGAAAAAGATGAGAGGGGAAGAGAAAAGATACTTGGGAGGAGGGAGCCACTAAGAAGGTTCGCGTAGAAGGTCGGGATCGGCTGCCCCATTTTCAGAGGGGCCCTCCCGTTTATACTCCCTTGAACACTATCGTCACTCAAGCACTCATGCTAGTGGAAGGCCCAAGGGTTGCTGATCAGGCCCCAAGGTGCCAAAGATGGCCCCACGCAACCTAAATCCAACAAATTCTTTCAATTCTATAAGGATTATGGGCATGTCGTCGAGGAATGCCAACATTTGAAAAGTGAAATGAGTGGCTTGTACAAAACGGCTACCTACAGGAGTTTGTATGCCGAGAAAAGGCTCAAGGTACAGGTCCCTACCAGAAGATGGATGAGCATAAAGAGAAAGCCCCGGTGGAGTCCGATGCTGAGCCCCAAGGGCAAAAGGGCATAAACATGCCCCCTCAAGGCGATTGAAGAGACTAACCTCCCAAGGAAAAGGGTTATCCGCATGATAGCTGGACCCATCGGATGAGACTCCCATAGGGCTGAAAGAGCCTTAGCTCGTGAGGTGGACAACCCAGACCCTGAAGAGGTGTTGGATGTGGACGCCATCGTGGACACACCCATCATCCAGTTCGGGCCTAGCAAGAGGACGGGAGTAATTCTCTCTCATAACGATGCTTTGGCGATTAGAGCTACTATGGCCAATTACGAAGTCAGCAGTATCTTCATAGACTCTGGAAGTTCAATAGAGATATGTTTTTTTCTACTTTAATAACTTATAAGCCATAAGACCTTCTTTTTGTTCATAATAAGATGTATTTTCAAAGATAAAATCATGAGTCTAGTATGCAGTCAGAACAAATAGGAGAAAATGCAATTTTAGTCCTATAAGTAAAGGAAGATGGGAATTTTAGTCCCATTCAAATTGAAATTCGCAATTTGGTCCTATGACTTAAATTGTGGCAATTTTAGTCCTTTTTGGCCGATTTGGGCGGGAAATTCCGCATCATCAGCCATGTAAGCACCTAAATTGGGGCTTTCAGTGAATTTGATGACATGACAGTCCGAGTTGTAATATTTAAGTGTAATTTTTATCATGTATCTTTAAGGGGTTGACAAATTTGGTCCTCAAACTTTAAATGTAGCTATTTTAGTCCTTTATCTTTCAAAATAGTAGCAATTTGGGTGTTTAAGCTCAATTAGTGAACATTTTGACCTAAAACCTCAATAATCTTATCACATGCTCTTAATCAAGCCCAACATGCTTCCGAAATAAAATTAAACCTTCATAAACTTTATACCTTGATTTGATCGCCTTGCCACTGGTTCCAAACCCTCAATTTTATAGACTTCTTCCAACTACACTATCACAACAGATGGTCCGCAGTTACTTGGTTTATTCAATAATAAATGCGGTGAGACATCTATAATACTCCAAGGTCCGATATAGAATACCAGTAAGGAGAGATTGATCAGGTAAATTTTTAAAACGCTACAGTTCTTAATATTAGGATAAACGGAACTGATTGCAAAGAACTTGAGTCAGATACCTCAAAGTTTTCTCAAGATCTAGATTAGATCCAAAATACAATTCAAGACTATGGACATAGGTTAATCCATATACCTAAGAAAATTGAACTCTTGAACCAAACGATGGACGAGATCTCTCCGTGTTTGACCTGGATCTCAGTGGATTCAGATGTCTCACCGCATTTGTTGCTGAAGGAGCTAAGTATATGTAAACCATCTTGTGTGGTAGTGTGATTGGACGATGTTCGTAAAACCAAGGGCTCAAAATTCCTGTATCAAGGCAGTCAAATCAAGTTACGAAGTTTTTCGAGGCTCAATTTTATTTCGGAACACTACAAAAAAATGCTGGAATAGGAACGGTAAGGTATGACCGTTCCAGTTACCGTTCCACGTAGGAACGATTTTTGGAACTATTGTGGAACGGTAAACCGTTGATGATGTCACAGTCATGCTAATTGTAATAGAAATTAATAGGAACGGTCGGACCGTTCCTATTAGAGTGCCAAAAATGGCAAGCCAATTTGTACACCTATAACCGTTCCTAAAGGGGACCTGATATATTTTGGACCTCAATTTGGAACACATGTGTGAGATTTAGATGGTAGGCCGACCGGGAACACTGACCGTTACTGTATGTGTTCCAAAGACCGTGTCAATTTGGACCTATTGGCTGACCGTTCCAACATGTAGTCCTACAGGGGGCCCTTTGACGCCATGGGGAAAAAATGTGATGCAATTACCGTTCCAAATTACGAGTATATAGTAAGTGAAATCGTGTTACAAGTACCGGTCCAAATTACAGTTCCTAATATGCGCTAACGGCTATATTACAACGGTAACTTTACCGTTCCTGCTACCTCTCTTGAGACCGTTCCTAAAGCTGGAACAACGGCTATATTTCAACGGCTAGTTTTGTGTTTCAAATAGTATTCCAATGACCGTTCCAATGTTTTCTATATATATGTCCCCCTTCTTTGTCGTTGTTCTTATACTTACTCTCCAACTCATTTTGTATTTGTAACTCCCCCCCTTGATTCTTTATACAGAAAATCGAACATATCAATTACCTAGCGCGAATTTCGCATTGATATTGATAGGTGTTTTGCTCAGGTAAGTATGCAAAATTCTGTTATTTTTGCATATATATATAATTAGTCTCGTCATTTAATTGTTGTTGTGAATTATACGTAGGACCAATCATGTTAAGACAATTGAGGAAATGGATGTATGATCGAGACGTCCTGGGTGTGACGTCGGAGTTTGAGGATGGTGTTACAACATTTTTAGAATGGGCCCAGTCTCAGCATGCATATATGGACGGGGATAAGATAAAGTGTCCCTGCCGGAAGTGCAAAAACGAACGGTTTAAAACACCAGATGAGGTAAATTTTGATTTGTGTATGAAAGGGTTTATGCCAGAGTATTACAATTGAACTTCGCATGGTGAGGAGAGAGTGCAGGAATACTTTGAAACATTGACAGCGCCCCCTCTGTAGCAGCAGCAAACGCCACCCGTTCAGGAGGAGGGTAGTTTGCATTGGGCGCAGAGGATGGTATTCGATGTCGCCGGGCCGTCATTCTGGTCTTCGTACAACCAGGAGGAACCGACTGATGATGGTACTCGGTATTGTCCATCTGATGTGGCTCCTAGTTCATATTACGATTCGGGGCCCTATGATTATGTGTCTGGCTTGTCAGACCGTTTTTTTTATGTAGTTCATGCTGCAGACCAACCTTTGTGGAATGGTTGCACCACCTCTCAGTTGGCGTCAATTACCTCTTTGGTGAATATCAAGGCCAAAGGGGGTTTTTCCGAGCATACATATGATCTGTTATGCCAGTGGGTTGATACTGTAATGCCTCGCGATCACACTTTCCCCGCCGATTATTACAATACGAAGAAATTGATAAGAGAATTGGGTTTACCAGTTTAGAAGATTGATGCTTGCAAAAACGGTTGCATGTTGTACTGGAAGGACGATATTGATTTGGAATATTGCAAGTTCTGTGGAGACGCTAGGTACAAGCCCACCAGGGATAGAAATACTAAACGCAAGAAGTCCCCGTATGCCATTCTTAGGTATCTACCGATTACCCCTCGGCTGCAGAGGTTGTATGCGTCGGAGGTCACAGTAGAGCATATGACTTGGCATGCGAGCCATCAGACGGAGGAAGGATCCATGTGTCATTCGTCCGATGCAGAGGCTTGGAAGCATTTTGACCGGACGTATCCTGATTTTGCAGCTGAACCGAGGAATGTTAGACTTGGGTTGTGCACGGATAGGTTTGCACCGCACGGTCAGTATGGTAAAACTTACTCATGTTGGCCCGTGATACTTACACCATACAATCTCCCACCGGGAATGTGCATGAAGTCTGAGTATACGTTCCTAACGATGGTGATCCCTGGCCCATCGAATTCCAAACGTCTTATTGATGTCTACTTGGAGCCGTTGATCGAGGAATTGCAGAATTTATGGCATGTAGGTGTACATACGCACGATACTGCGACAAACCAGGCATTCATGATGCATGCCGCATTGATGTGGACAGTGAACGACCTTCATGCTTATGGTATGGCGTCTGGATAGAGTACCGCCGGTGTTATGGGGTGTCCAGTTTGTATGGAGGACACACGGGCATTCTATTTACAGCACAGTCGGAAGGCATGGTATTTTGACTGCCACAGGCAATTCCTACCAAGAAAGCCTTCACTAAAAACCGAATGGAGAGGAAGGTTGCACGTTCGAGGCTAACTGGAGAACAAATCCGAACTCGTGTCGATGCATTTAGTGTTGCTGTCGAACAACCGTTGAGTGAACCAGAAGGCTACGGTGTCGACCATAAGTGGACGAAGAAAAGCATATTCTGGGAGCTTGAATACTGGGGGGCGCATCTGATACGACACAATCTTGATGTCATGCATATTGAGAAGAATGTGTTCGATAATATATTCAATACTGTGATGGACATCAAGGGAAAAACGAAGGACAATCCGAATGCACGGAAGGATCTGAAGATCATATGTAATCGGCCGGAGCTTGAGGTGGACGAAAGGAGACCGAACGTGATGCCCAAGGCAGTTATACACTGACGAATGAGCAAAAGAAGAAGATATATGAGTGGATTCGTTGTCTTAGTTTTCCTGATGGGTATGCCTCTAACTTGGCCCGTTGCGTCGACCTGAAGGAGTTGAGGATGCACGGCATGAAGAGCCATGATTGTCATGTTTTCATGCAGAAATTGATTCCGGTTGCTTTCCATGAAATGCTTCCAGACCACGTGTGGGGGGCCTTGACGGAAGTCAGCCTTCTATTCCAGACCCTATGCTCAACAACACTAAATGTGGCCAAGGTAAAAGAATTGGAAGATAGTGTAGCCGTCATCATGTGCAACCTCGAGAAAATTTTTCCTCCTTCCTTTTTCGACTCAATGGAACATCTAATTGTTCACCTTCCATATGAGGCGCGCGTTGGGGGCCCCGTGCAATACAGGTGGATGTACTCATTTGAAAGGGAATTAAATAATTAATACTATTAAATATATACTTATTATTTGAATTTTAATAAATTGTCATATGAATAGATTCCTACGCGGTTTGAAGAAAAAGGTGAAAAACAAAGCACACGTCGAGGCGTCAATTGTAGAAGCTTATATTGTCGAAGAAATCGGACTTTTCTCCTCGCACTACTTCGAACCGCACATTTTGTGCAAGCGAAACAGACCTGATCGGAACGATGATCTCACGAGCAACGACGATTGAATTGTTCGGTTCATTTTCAATTACCCAGGCTGAGCAAGTGGAGCCTCGAAGAAGAGATAGCTGAGCGGGGAGGAACTTCATGCTATCGAGACATACGTCTTGTGTAATTGTGAAGTAGTTGCACCGTACTACGAGTAAGTTTCTTATACAAACGTAATTATCTCGTACGAATCATTTCAATATCAATTATATGTATATTTATAACTATCAGTTTTACTATAACAGGTCATTCCTGAATGAACTGTTCGAGCAACACAATTCAGAGGACCCGATAATTGATCAACTAGTGGTGACATAATTCAAGGATTGGTTCAAGGCTTGTGTAAGTATCATTGATTTGTTGTAATTACCGCGATATGCTCATGAATTTGTAATCAATTATTTCAATTGCTATATATATCATTAATTGCAGGTGAAACCCGAATTGAATCACACAAACGAGAATTTCTTGAAGTTGCATTATTGGGGGCCAAGAGCAGAAGTCACGACATACCCATCTTACTTGTCAATGGCTTCAATTTCCACACTGAACGTCACAATGTCGGGAAGTCAACAATGAATTGTGGTGTTTGTGTCAAAACCTCTTCATATACAGACACGAATTCTGACTTCTATGGAATTTCGGAAGAGGTAATTCAGCTAGATTACCCACTAATTCCGAACATGCACATTGTACTGTTTAATTGTCGTTGGGTTAATCCGATCAGAGGCATGAAGATACACCCTCGTTATCACGGCGTTGATGTCAACTTCAAAAAAGCTCTACCAAAAGAATGAACCATTCATACTGGCAGAACAAACAATACAAGTATACTACATGGATTACCCGAGCATGACGAAGGACAAAGTCGACTGAAAAGTTGTTTGCAAAATCAAGGCTCGAAGAGTTATCGATGACTCGTGATGGACCGAAGATGGATGAAGTCGTTCATAATCTAGATGTTGTAATAGATAACCAAACATTTGAACTGCATGACCCAACGGAATACAATTGGTCGTTGATCATGGAGCAAGGCCATCACGCTCGCCAGACAGTGAATACAATTCTGTAATTTTTGGTTATTTTTTTAAAAAAAATTCTATTATTATTAAAAATTTCAAAAAAAATCTATTTTAAAAATCTGGAAATTTTAATTTTCTAAAATTCTGAAAATTTTCAAAATTTCTGTAAATTTTTCATTTTTCGTAAATTTAAAAAAGTTCTCAATTTTTCTGTAAATTTTCGAAATTATAAAATTTCTGTAATTTAAGAAAAAATTTCTGTAATTTTAAATTTTTTTTGTGATTTTCCTATACATTTATGTCTTTTCTATAAATTGCAAAAAATATGTTAAGAATTTTCTGTAATTTTTAAAAAAATTTACTCAATATATGAAATTTGTTAATTTTCTGAAACTTAAGAAAATTTGGGTACTTCGAGCAAATATTGGTATTTAGTGCAATTTTAGGGTAAAATTATGGTATTTAGTATAAATATATAGAAAAATAAAAGTATTTAGTGCAATTTTAGGGAAATATTTTGGGATTTAGTATAAATATATAGGAAAAATATGAGGATTCATTATTAGGATTTAGTAAACATTGCAGGAAAAATTGGGATTCATTTTCCAATTATTAATTTAAAAAATTAGAAAAATTATCATTATTCAAATAATTTTAGGATTTAGTCAATGTTGTAGGAAAATTTTTAGTATTAATTTTGGGACATAGTATATAATTTTAGGATTTAGTTTGCAGTCGTATTTTTCAAATTCATACGACTAATATTTTTTAAAAAAAATGTAGATCATGACTGGTCGAGATTTCCCACCTCGAGGAGGTGGACATGGCCGCGGTCGTGGTCGTGGCCGCGATTGCGGCTCACCGGCTATACCGCCTGCCGGTGTTGCTTCCCATGATGGGGAAACAGTGTTCCGACCACCACCACTGGCAGAGCAGGCACCCGTACCACCTGCGCCGGATCAGCAGCCCGGACCAATATTTTTATAATTTTAGTAATTTAAAATTAATATTTTTATGTCATAATAATTATTTTATAATTTCAGTCGTGATCGGAAGATCCACGAGCGCATGTACGCGGTCGTGCGAGGACACTATCCCCATCCTTGGGCAGTTTGCGCAAGGTGCCGCCAGAGCACCAGTATTTCTGACGGCTATTAATTTTTGTTTTTTAAATATTTTAACAATCTAAGTTAATATATATTTATATATATATATTTTTAATACAGATGACGTACTAGTGGGACGCTGATGACGAGTCGATGTTCAACATCTTCCATGTTTGGGTAGGAAAGTTCCTGAGGAAGAAGTTCGTCCTCGCCAGACAGTCCCTACAGAAGCCTCTATGGCTGGCGAACGATGTCTGGCGGCAGCTCCTCCTGTACTAGGATTCCCTGGAGTTCCAGAAGGAGTGCGAGAAGAACAAGGCGAACCAGAACGCCAACCCAGCCGCATCCACTACTGTGTACCGCGGGGGATCTGTCTCCATCGGTATGCACAAGCGGAAAATGGTAAGATATTTAATGTTATTTCAATTATTTATTACTATTAAATTAAAATTGTAATAACTGTTTCCCATTTCTTTTTACAGGAGGAGCAGCTCGGCTGGCCAGTGAAGCAGATGGAGTTATTCTCCAGATGCTACAAGAAGAAGGCCGACGGCGGCTGGAGCGGGTCGAGGGCAGCGGAGGTGGCTGTAAGTTGTAATTAATACATTCTACTTTATTTTTTTAAATATTTTAAAATTTTATAATTTATTGTAATTAGTTTTGCAGGAGATGTTCCAGAAGATGATGGAGGATCATCACTCTCAGGCCCCTGAGGATCCTGCTTCCGAAACAGAGGGCTCGGTGGCGCAGATCGAGCAGCAGATGTGGCTCACTTGCGTCGGGGGCAAGAACAAGGGCCGGGTATTTGATCTTGGTTTTGAGGCCCTGGGTCTCAGCCAGACCGTTACCTCGCCATTACCACCGCCACCGCCACTGCCCGCACCAGAGCCAGAGCCAGCGCCTTCGTCAAACATGTAGGGTCGGTTGGGCCACCTCGAGGAGATGATGGCGGACCTAATGGGCATGGTGAAGGACATGCAGACCAGTTGCTCCGGCGTCGGCCCGTCACGGCCTCCTAGAGACCCCACCCATCCAGACATTGACGAGATGGACGAGGCCGATGGGGACGAAGAGTAAATTATGTATTTTTTTTTATTTTTTGTAATCAAATCGGATAATATTCGTATTTAATATAATTTTTATTTCTAAATTATGCATTTTTTCATATTTAAATATTAATTATATAAATCAAAATATTATTATTAATTTAATTTATATTTAAATGATAAAAACTATTAATATAAAATAATAAATAATTCATTATTTAGGAACGGTACTTTTGACGGTTCTTAAGCGCAACTTACCGTTCCTATATTTGACTTTTTCAAAGACTTACCGTTCCCAATGCCGATGAAATAACCATTCCAAATGTACACGTCAACCGTTCCTAAAGACGGAACCTACCGCGCCTAATTGTATTCCCAAATCAATCCTTTCGTGGTTAGGCTTTCGTTCTAAAGACAATACCAAAAACCGGTCCAAAATGTTATTCCAAAGTTAGAGTGCAAACACCGTTCCTAAATGTCGCGACAAAATATATTCCAGTTACCGGTCCTAATCTGTACAACCAACCGTTCCTATATGTATTCCAGACACCATGCTAAATTTTATCTACAACATAAGCGGACTATTCCAAAAAAAGTTCTAAAGACCATTCCTAATTACGCGGTTTAGTTTCGATGCTACCGTTTCTAATGTTTATAAAGTGTTCCAAATGCAAAAACTTAAAAATTATACGTGCAAAGGTAATTAAGAACGGTAGAACAAAATGGTGCCAAACACCGTTCCCAAATAGGAACGGTAATCTCGGTACCGTTCCTAATAATTAGGATCGCCTCTTATTGCCACGGATAGCCTCCTGTTCCTCAACCGTTCCTAATTGCAGTCCAAAAGGTTCAAATGAAGTATTTACCGTTCTAAATAATAAAAAAAACCGTTCCTGTTACCGTCCCAATTCCCGCTTTTTTTTTTTTTTTTTTTTTTATAGTGGAAGTATGTTGGGTCTAATTAAAAGCATATGATATGACTATTGAACTTTTATCGTAAATCATCAAAATGGCCACTAAAAGGACCAAAATTGCTAACCTCTTAAAGATATAGGACCAAAATTGCAATTAAAAATTACAACTTGAACTGCCATGTCATCAAATTCACCGGAAGTCCCAGTTTATGTACTGACATGGCTGATGACGTGGAACTTTCCAGCCAAATCGGCTGACAAGAACTAAAATTACCATAATTTTTAAAGTTACAGGATCAAATTGCGAATTTCAATTTAAACATGACCAAAATTGCTAACTCCCCTAATTTACAGGACTAAAATCGCATTTTTCCCGAACAAACAACACCTCAAATAATAAATCACTAACCATATCACATGTTGTATCATTTGATATTGTCTGTGGGAATGAAGTAGCGTTCTTGCCTAAGTGACTGATGATGTAGGCACCAACACCTGTCTTAAAAATAAAGTTTTAAATTTGAGTAGGTATATGAGCTCAAAACGAAAACGGAGAATAATAAACCACGGTCTTACATTGCACACCGCTTCAAATATGTATAACTGATATCTCCGTTTATCTCCAAAAAATAGATAAACATAGAAAAGGTGGTCTTGCTAAAACCGTGCTAGGTGTCGTATGATATTGACTTCCACGAACATAATTATGAAGAAGATGTTCAAACTTGACGTGCATCTTGCCCAAACTTGCCTTATCTTGAAGCTCTCATCATTTATTTTGACAATTTGTGTCCTAATACAAATCTATATTATACATTATGCTCAATTGCATTTACAATTCTGTATGTTAGAATGTGGTAAAATAAGGATTCCAAAATACGGACGGTAATAGTAACCCATAATTAATAATTCTTTTATTATTATAGGACTCTGCCAATTGAAATTTTAAATGTGGTTGAAATTAGGTGAGGTAGACAAAATTATGGCATTGTTATTCGGAGTTTTTGCTGACCGAACATTTTTTTTATTCTTTTCTGCCCATAAGTGCTTACGTGGAAATTTTTCTTATCACACAAACAATGACATGGAAAAAAATAGGGGAACATTTTTTTATTTGGGGGGATTTTTACTGACTTGATATTTTTTTTTATCTCTCATCTGCCATATGTGCATTAAAAAAAACTTTAAATTTATATTTTATACTAGCAATTGGGTGACATACAGATCTGGGCGAACGGCATCGCCCCAAGCAGCGTTGTTGCATTCTGCAATAGACGACATCGCCCCCTTCTATGTGGAGATGGGAGGGTTGATGGGTACGAATTATTTTTTTAATTTATATTATATGATAATTTTAGGAAAAATTGCAAAATTAGTCACGTAAGTATGGGGAGGTGGCAAAATTAGTCCTGTAAGTACTGGTCTGACAATTTTAGTCCTCTATGTATTAATTTTGTGGCAATTTTCGTTCTGACGATCAAAATTGGCCGGAAATTAAGAAAACAAATTGGGGATTACCGGGTGCCTGCTGGGCAAATTTTAACCAAGTCAGCATCCTACGTGGCATCCAACGTGACAGAAGCGGGAAAAAATAGGCTAAACCACCTCAAGTCCCACAATCCTCTGCTGCCGCCTCCAACCCACCTGCTGCAGCGCATAAACCACCTCAGCCACCGAAAAATACTGCTGCATATGCAAATTTGGGTTCCAATTACACCTCCTCTATTGTATGGACTCTATCGCACCATCATACTCCCCGAGGTCCCCCACTGTCCGCAAGTGGTGGCAAAGGGCATCGATTATCGCATTCGCAACTGCAAATTCACCTCTCAACCACATCAGAAACCATTCCCTGTCATCCATATGATGATGCGGCGGCTGTTGTTGGTGGTTGTACCACTGCATCAAATTTTTCTCTGGCACTACCACAGTCGTTGGTTGCATTGCCATACCAAAGTATATATCACTCTACACTTTATAACAATAACCACTAAGATCTCTCCCTATATATACCCTACCAACAATTCTCTACACCTTTCAGAATGGAGATTGAAAGAAAGATGTTGACGAAGAAACTTTGCGCCGTTGTGCCATTGTGGTGAAGCCCTACATTTTTTCTCCAAAAAACACTCAGAATTTCTCCCTCACTCAAAGAACTAGAAGAAGGAATGGTGTTTCGGTCGAAGGGGGAAGAGGGGATTTTAGAGGAATTTGGGGATTTTAGGGTTAACAAAATGATTTGGGGATTTTTCAAAACTTAAAACCAAATTAGCCTATTTTTTCCTGCCTCTGCCACGTCGGATGCCACATAGGATGCTGATTGGTTAAAATTTGCCTAGTAGGTACCGGAACCTTAATCCCCAAATTGTTTTCTTGATTTCTAGCCAATTTTGGTCGGCAGAACGAAAATTGCCACAAAATTAATACATAGAGGACTAAAATTGCCAGACCAGTACTTACAGGACTAATTTTGCCACCCCTCCATACTTACGGGACTAATTTTGTAATTTTGCCATAATTTTATTTCTATAAGTTATAATTATACACATAATTATATACATTATCTTTTATATGCAAATTCTTCTTTTTCAAATCAATGATTAGGTGGCAGGATATTTTTTAAACATACATAGTCAGCAAAATTCTCAGTTTAAAAAGCCCTAAATTTTTACATATCAGCAAATTTCGATCGCCTTAAAAATTCTGATAGGTGGAGTCACTAGAAAAAATAAGATTTTCCACTATGATTAATTACTATGGTAAAAAGAAAAAAATCGTGGCCCAATAAAAATTAACCACGATTTTTCAATGTCCATTAGCCGTTGTTTCTGCAAATGTGGCAAAAACATTAGCTATGACTAGAACTATGGCAATTATTTTGGCTACAGCTAAAAATCATGACAAATATGATTAATCGTAGTAAAAAGTTAAGTTTTTAGATTGTTTTATTTAATCATGATTAATAGTATTGATTTACCACTTCTTTTTTTTTTTACCCATAGTCATTTAAAGTGTAGCGAAAAGTCAATTTTTTGAAGTGAGTCCTGCAATATCCAATCAAAAATTAATTTTGGGGTATTATTTGTTACCCCTATATCTAGAGTCCTTATTTTGCCACCCCGTTATATAAGGGGCAGTAAATACAATTAAATCTATAATTTTTGCTTCATTTAATATATCATATGTATAATATTTTAAATAAATTCATATGAACATAAATTTTATATATATAACAACATTTATGTTTTAAATGCAACAAAAGACGTAAGAAAATTTTGTGATAACTAATCTAATCCATATTTTACTAATCTAAACGTTTTATTATAATATATATATATATATCAAATAAAATATAAAAATATATTTCTCGAAAATAATCCGTAACAAAAATTCGAAAAAATTGTAATTTTCGTCCTGTAACTTAGGGGGTGGCAATTTTAATCCTGTATAAATTGATTTTCACAATTTAGTCCTGTAACTTTAAAATTGTGACAAATTTGGTCCTTTATAGCCCGAAAAACGCATGTGCCCGCCACATGACCTTGACAATTGAGCGTTCCGGCGAGATGTAACCAAAACATTTTTAAATTTTAGAAGTTACAGGACTAAATTGTAAAAATCAATTCGTAGAGGATCAAAATTGCCACCCCTCTAAGTTATAGGATGAAAATTATAATTTTCTCCCTAAAAATTTTTTTTTTTTGTTTTTGCTGGAAATTCCACTTTTTTTATTCCTCAAATAGAAATAAATTAATAATAATATCTACAATTGAAAAATTCAAATGTTAAAAAATATACTTTTCAAACTCTGTAAATCAACATGGTCCTAGTTTGGTGAGGGTTATGTTGAACAAATAGACTAATAAAAGTATTATTTTTACTAAAAAATCGCTTAGTTTTTACTCTTCCTAGAGAAAAATAAATTAATAAAGTCCATACTTCAAAAATTTAGATCAATAAAAATTTTAAATTTTTAAGCATTGTAGATCAACATGCCCCCAACATAGGGTGCATTCAGGGAGTGTTGAACAAATAGACCACCAAAACTCATATTTTTTGTTGAAAATTCCACAAATTTTTTACTCATAGATAATGTAATTTTATAACACCTTTTAATTGTTTAATTAGAGCCTTAAAAATATTTTTTCATGCTTCGCAAGTTAACATGCCCCTAACAAGGGGTTTGGCGATGGTAGTATTGAACAAGTAGACTATAAAAGATATTATTTTTTACTAAAAATTTACCTATTTTTTACCCCTTAGAGAAAATAAATTAATAAATCTATAATTCAAAAAATTAGAGCCATACAAGTATGATTTTCAAATCCTGCCGATCAAGTTATCCCAGCATAGGGTTTATCGAGGGCAACGTTGAACAAATAGACTAAAAAATGAAAAAAATGCAATTGTTATCTTGTAACTTAGAATTGGTACTTTTGATCCTACACGAATTGATTTTTGCAATTTAGTCTTGTAACTTTTAAAACTTGACAATTTTGGTCATTTTTGGCCGGAAAAACGTATGTGCCGGGCACATGACCTTTAAACTTGGGGCTTTCTGGCCCAATGGGATCGAAATTGTCAATATTTCAAAGTTACAGGACTAAATTGTAAAAATCAATTCGTGCAGGACCAAAATTGCCACCCCTATGTTATAGAACGAAAATTACAATTTTCCCAAAAATTCTGACTTTATTATTTATTATTATTATTATTATTATTATTATTATGAATGCACACACCCCTTGGTATTTTCCTTATAATGTTTCTAACCTTTTGTAATCCCCCATTATGTTTGTAATTATATATATTTAATTGTATAGTTTGTAATAATAAATTTGGGAGTCTATAAATACCACTATGTAATCCATTTCTAAAGTAGCTTTTGGAGAGAATTTTATTCTTGTTTTTCTCATATATAATTAGGAGTGCAAGGCCAATAAATTTAAAATTTTTCTAAATTTATATCAGATTTAATGCTTTAAGATTGATTGTCACAAAATTGAACAACCAAAAAAGAAGAAAAAGACAAAATAAAATTTGACTAACACCTAAAAAGGCTTTTGACCTCGTACTATAAAGTATAAGGTAATCAATCCAGCGCTAAACACAAGCCCTGGAAATGGACCTGTTAACATGGCAGCTCGCGGCCTTGCTTGCTCTACTCGTAATTCTTTTGATTCCTCCTTTCTACTCTCTGATAAGCACAAGCAACAAAAGAATTCCCAGGAAAAACTTACCTCCACAGGCAGCCGGAGGATGGCCTATAATCGGCCACCTGCGTTTGCTTTCGGGTCCCGAGCTACCTCACATAATCCTGTCAGACCTGGCAGACAAATACGGCCCCATTTTCAGTATTCGTTTGGGCGTACACAGCGCGCTGATCGTGAGCAGTTGGGAAATAGCAAAAGAATGCTTCACCACCAACGATATGATCTTCTGTGATCGGCCCAAAACTTTAGCGACTCAGCACATGAGCTACGATTTTGCCATGTTCGCCACCAGAAAATACGACCCGTACTGGAGGGAGCTTCGCAAGATTTCCGTGCAGAAACTGCTGTCCAGCCGCAAGATTGAAACGCTTGGACCTTTATATATAGCCGAAATCAGGGCCCTGATGAGATCCTTGTATAATTCATGCGTCCACAACAACGATGGGAAGGCGCCGTCGCTGTTGGAGATGAAGAAATTCTTCGGGGACCTGAGCTTGAAAGTGATGGTGAGAGTAGTTGCGGGGAATATTGTAGGCAATGAGAACAAGGGATTGGGGGAGAAATGGCATGAGACGACAACGGAGTTCTTCAGGGCTTTGGGAGTTCTGACTGTACCTGATGTGCTCCCTTATTTGAAATGGTTGGATTGGTTCGGAGGAATAAGCAAGGCGTTTCAGACGACGGGGAGAAAGATGGATAGTTTACTACAAGGGTGGCTGGAGGAACACAAGAAACTCAGCAGAAATATTTCTGAAAGAGATGAAAGCTTCATGGGAGAGATGATGCGTGTTGCTGATGTGATTGCTAGGGAGTTCCCTGACTATGATGCTGATACGATAAACAAAGCTACTTGCCAGGTAAATAAAATTAAGAGTAAATTATATTGAGGATAATTGAAATTAGATCTAATTATATATATGGATTAAAAGCATTCTTTGTCTTGTAACTATACTCATTCTTATTTTTATTCTTTATCTTTTTCGGGTTTTAAAAATGTACCTGTAACTTTTTAATTGTCATAATTTTGGTCCTCCATTCACAGAAAATTCTTCAAAGTTGACATGGCATTATAAAATTGGGAGAAGTGATTTTATTGGTTTATTATGCATGACACGGCAATTGCATGGGCTTTAATTGTAAAAAAATGTGATGTGGCATTAAGTTATATTATTTACTAAAATTACTTTTATTTGTATTTAAAATAAAAATTAATAGTTTTTTTTTATTATTTTATATTTTTGAAAAAATAAAATTTTTTTTTCTTCATTTTTAAAAAATACTAAAAACAATATTTGTTTCCTCTTTGAATTATATATTTTTTAAATATATTCTCCAGTTATTTTAGTTCAAATATATACAAAAATGAAAAAACAAAACTATTAATGATATTCATCAGTACATGTATGTTAAAATGAAAAAAATATTTTTATTATCTATAGATTTTAAAGAAAATTAAAACATTTTTACTTATTTTAAGAAAATAAAAATAATAAACATTATTTTCTCTTCTCATTTTTGTGTGTTAATATATATATATATTGATATTACATCTATATATTATATATATTATATGTAATATACATTAATTATGTACATATATAATTGTGTATATATATTACAAAAATCACTTCACCTAAACTATAAAATATAATTATATATGTTATTTAACCCCCAATCAATGTCATTGGGTGACATGGTTAATAAGCCACATCAACATATTTTTTTAATTAAAGCCATACAATTGCCATGTCATGTATAATCAATCAATAAAATTATTTCCCCCAATTTAAAATGCCACGTCAAAAATTTTCAGAAATTTTAAAGAAATTTCGGTGAAAGAAGGACCAAAATCTTGACAATTAAAAAAGTTATAGGACCTTTTTGAAACTCTAGAAAGATAAAGGACTAATATGAAAATGGGGTATAGTTACAGAACCAAAATTAATACCTTTAATCCAAAATATATTTTATCTTTTTGTAAAATTATAAATATGCCTCCTTAAATTATAATTATTAGCACCAATCATACCTTTGATGCGTGTGCCTAATTTTCTAATTTAAAATTACAAATATTTATTAACATTATGAATAATTTTTTCCAATTATGTAAGTATTTATTGCTTTTTGATAACTGAAATAAAGAGTAAGTAAAAATAAAATAAATAAAATAATTGAAAATAAAAGAATAAATAAGAGATGGAAAAAAATTTAAGTTTAGATAATAAAAGTGAGATGAGAAATAAGGGAGGACAAAATTAAGCAAATAAAGAGGTTAGTCAAACAGGAAAAAGAATAAAAAGAGAGAGAAAAATTAATTTGGTATTAATATCTTTTATATGGGCAGTTTTATCAATACATTAAAACACACACCTATAGGCCATCGAGACTTTATTAACCAGTATGGATAATCTACATCGCTTTAATTGTAGTTTTAGACCTGTAATTATTAGAAACTTTTATATTTTATTAGTTCTATAACTTATTAGGGTTGCAAATTGGTCCATCACCTTTTTTAATTTCGCAATTTTAGGATAAATTTGGTTTGAATATTCAAAATTGATCGAAAAATGACATCATAATTCCAATCAACTTTGAAATTTATGAAAATTTGTTATAAAATCACATAATTAGAAAAAGCTTAAGGATAAGGATCGGTAACACATGCTAGGGAAAAAATCAAAGATGCGGAAGCGGGATAGAACGGAAATAAAATATAATAATCGGATCAAAGGAGTGTACCCCTTGATTTTCCCGGACAGTTCCGCGCAAAATCGAAAGAAAAACATGCAAAACATGGCCATGATATAAAATAGAAAATCGCTGAAAATCGTAAAGTGATTACCCTTGTCGTTTTCACTAAACTGCACGTTGCGTTTTTCCATTTTTCAAACCAAGACCAATGTAGATCTCCTCTAAATCGTCAACATCAGTACCGAAAATGGAATTCTCGTACTTGTTGCTGGACACAACAAGATCTCAATGAGATTGATCCAATCACACTATTGAATCATTCTATTATTCTTACTTCAAACAAGTTCAAGAACAACCAAAGGAGAGAGGGAGTGTGAGAGAGGGGCAGACGGGAGGGGGGAGGAGGGGAGTATGTTTTTGGTTTTCTTGATTCTAAGTGTAGAGTAGTATCAACCAACCCTAGACTCCATATAACATTATGTATATATAGGCTAGGAAAAACACAATGACCGAGCAGGACTCTCAAAGAGTTCCACTTGGCCATATCTCCTACATTGGAGGAACCTCCTCCAATTGAATCCAGCTGCCACCTTCATAAGAAGTGGCGGTTGTGCTCCTCCTTTAGATCGCGCTCGCTCTGTTAAATGAAAAACCTAACCCAGAATTGTCCAGTGGGCTTCCAAAAATAATATAATTATTTTAAATCCCAAACAAAAAGGTTTAAGTTTAATCATATTAAATTAAAGCCATTTTTTGTTAGCTCATCAGTGTATTTAATTTAATTAATTAAACTAGGCCCAACTTAATCAAATTAAATAATCGAATTAAATAACTACATTAAGTCCAGTTAAATTAATCAAATTAATTTAACAGGACGAAAGCACAAAGTTAATCAATCCAATAATCTCTTGGCGATCCATCTAGTAGATGTAATATTATATAAATGATCAAATCATTTAATTTCTCTCTCTCTCTCTCTCTCTCTCTCTCTCTCTCCAAGATTTAATTTAATCAATAAATTAATTCCACGATTTTCGAATGTGTTTGTGTGTGAGTCTTTAGGTTCACCTTCAATTAGACTTGAGCTTGTGTCCAACACAATTTAAATGGCAACCAAGCTGCACTAGATTAATTTGATCCAATTTAATTAATAGTTTCTGATTAATTAGAAACACCTATTACCATGGGTGACCATCTAGCAACGGTCCTAACACAAGAGACTAGGAGAATTTCAGCATGAACGTTTAGGTTCACGAGTACCATACAGGTACAGTCCATCCATCAAGCCATCTCCCGATCTAGTCTAGGGCATGGGATTTGGCGTCGATTCCCATCCTAGACTAGACATCTATGCTTAGTATTCTAAATGATTTTACTTCGGAAATACAACATAGAAAACAATTTCCTAAACGATCAAATTAAAAAATCATAAAAATATTTTGTAAATAAATTGGAGTCCTTTTGCGTTCATATTAAGGAATTTTACCATTTTGAAATTCTAAATTGATGTCCTATAATTTTTTATGTCACTCCAAATATTTCACCAAACACACCCTTAGATGAAATTATTTTGGATGAACTTGTTCAGAGGGGACCTAAATTAATCATAAGACAAGTTCTATTGCATCTACGATGCAATTGGTTAATTGGTTTTTTCAAACAACAAATCATTCACATAACAAACATAACTTTATGACCATATAAATTACTTGAATTTGCCAAATTATTAAAAATTAGAATTTCTTTGATATAATATGCTAAATGGTACTATGAAACAATTTAATCCCATGGATTTTGCAGACAATGATGTTAGGAGGAATTGATACAACGACAGTAACCCTCACATGGGCTTTGTGTTTACTACTCAACAATCAGCACACCCTCAAAAGGGCTCAAGAAGAGCTAGATAGGCACATTGGCAAAGAAAGACTAGTAAAGGAATCAGACATTGAAAATCTAGTTTACATCCAAGCCATAATCAAGGAAACATTGCGTATCAGTCCAACAGTGCCGCTACTGCCACCTCGAGTGTCAGTGGAGGAGTGCACCATGGATGGCTACCACATCCCGGCCGGCACACGTCTTATAGTGAACACGTGGAAACTCCATCGGGACCCTCGTGTTTGGGCTGATCCACTGGAATTTCAGCCTGAGAGGTTTCTAGTCGAACATAAAGAGGTTGATGTTCGAGGAAAGCACTTTGAATTGATCCCTTTTGGTGCTGGTAGAAGGATCTGCGCCGGAATTTCTTTCGCCCTCGATGTCATGGTGCTTGCACTTGCTAGCTTTTTGCACGAATTTGTGATGGAAAAGCTTTCGGATGAGGCAATCGATATGACAGGTAGTTTTGGTTCCACCAATATGAAAGCCACCCCACTCGAAGTCTTTCTCAAGCCAAGATTGTCTCCTAATCTTTATGTTTGACATAAATATGCGATGTTTATTCTATGTAATTGGATAACTTTTACATTTTTTTTCTTGTAGTACCCTTAATTTTGGAAAGTATATATGAAACTAATATACACTTGGATGAATTATAGAACTAAATACTTTCCTAAATGAGGGGGGGTGCACCTGAATAAAGAATAAAATAACTAGTTTTCTTTCTTTCTTTTTTTTCTTTTTTTTTTTTTGAGAGGAAAGTAGGTCTTTTATTCATCAGTATGAATCATGTCTAAAAACAGCATGAGGGCGGATATTATGAATACCATCCTGAGATCCTACAGCTGCACGTGCAAGTGCATGGGCGACAGTGTTTGTTGTTCTACAAACACGAGAAAAAGAAGAGAGCTCAAAACCAGAGACACAGGACTTAATATCAGTAATAATAGGACATGAAGGTGAGCAGTCCAGCCCGTCTTGCCAAGCTTGTAGATTAAGGTAGCACAATCACCCTCAAGTATAATTGATGCCATCCCAATCGGATTGCCAGTAGAACCGCTTCTCGAGTTGCAAGCGTTTCGATCATCTCCGGCGTGATCTGAAAAGGGAACCTTTGGGCCAACCAACCAACATAAGAACCAGTGGAATCTCTCGCAACAACACCAATGCCGACTTCCTGTGCTTTTGTGAACATGGCACCATCCTAGTTGATTTTATAAACCCTTCCTTCGGAGGACACTAGCATGCTGGAGAAGTAGGCATGTATTACGACACCATCTTGATTGAGTGCACCAAGAACTCAACAAGATATGTTTTTGCTGAGACAACAACCTTTTCCGCCGAGGGATGAACATCTTCCGCAACCTTCCGATTCCTTGTCCACCGAATCTTCTAACAAATAGTGAGGAAAAGCACGAACTCTTTCTTGTCAAGTTTGGACGACACAAAGAGCATCCACTAGGTGATATCCCCCTGTCAATTTGAAATGATAGTCTAGGGGAAATTGGAAATACACTAACACAGACAGATGAAGTGACACCCGAGTAATATATGATGCACATCCTCGCTCTCGCCATCACAAAGCAGGCATCCACAAGACGTCAGCCCGAGTCTTCGGTCTAGATTGCATACCATGGGGATCGCATTCAAGCATGCCTTCCAAGCAAAGAATTGAATCTTAGGAGGAACGTTAGCACGCCAAAGAAAATTCCAACTTACCTCATTTTCTAATAGAGATGAACCCTATGAGACTGCTCCTCAATATTTTTGGCCATGAAATAAGCACTGCGCAACAAGAAGGAATCGTTGCTAGTGAAATGCCACACAAGTCTATCATTGTATTCGAGTCGTCTAAGTGGCAGCCCAAGAATGGTGTCGCTGTCCGCCTGATAGAAAGTTGCCAAAACGAGGTCTCGGTTCCAATTCTTTGTGAAAGGGTCAATAATGGAATCCACAAATGAGAGTGCAGAGTGAGGGGGAGCTAGGTGAGTACCTTGAAACTGAAAGATCAAGGTAGCTATGGGTCAGTCTAGATGTTTACGTTGCTTCCCGAACCCACACACTAGTTGAAGTATGTACAATATATTGATGTTTTTTTATGATGATGTGAATAATTGAGTACTTTGGAATCTGAATTAAAATAGATGATGTCGGAATTTAAATTAAAATAGAAGATGACGTCATACCTCAACAACTTACACACATCACTACTAATAATCCTGATGGAACATCAAAACTTCAATGTAATACATATAAAGTACAACCATCGTTATTTAAATTATAAGTAGGGAATCATGGATCACAATCCTTATTCCATGGACGCACTCATGAGTCCTCCAATAAATCTAGTTAAAATTGATAGGGTACTTAAGTTGTGTATTTGACAAAAAAATCCCAGAATGCTTCTCAGACCCAAGGTCCTTCTGATTCTTGTCAAACATTGCAAAATGTATGTTTCTATAGCCCGACCAGGCCTTTTAGGGGTTTCATCTCGCACACACTGGATTAAATTCGTGTTGTACGTTCTAGCATTATCAACCGATGTCGAGTCTCCTCCAGCAGAAGGCAACCACTCTCCGACACAACAATTTCCATGGACGATCCACCGCTCTCCTCCAACGCCACATACACAGCATCCAAAATCGCATAGAAAAGATTTTGATACCATACCCCACTAACAACGACCCCATCAGCCGATGTGAAAAGAACGTATTTAAGATTGATCTGTGCTTTATTATTAATGTACAATAAGTAAGGGTATATGTTGACAAGTAAAGGGATGCCATTATTCACTATAAAGCCAATGTTCCTATTTAGATAGTCCCCGAGTTCAGGCCTCAAAGCCCCATCTGTCGGAGGAAAGTCAGTTCCAAGAACTCCCATCCCGGTAGCATCTTTGATTTGGCTCCCAAGGCCTGTTGTAGAAATAGTATTATGAACGTTTTCCAGGGCCGGGAGGACGATGTGGAACATACTGAGAAGTTTTGCCACTCAACTGGCTGACTTCGTTTCCTAAAGCAATGTACCTGAACCTGACATCGGGGTAGTTTCTTACATTTTCTTGGACCTAAGAATCTGCGTTTGGTTGGTTGGCAGCAACATTTTGGAGATTAGTGTTTGGAACACCTAAGATGACCTCAATGTAGGAGCCTCAGGGAGCTTGGAGAGTTAATTGGTCGGGATCGTAGATTCTCATCCGTCTTATATTGTTCTGGTTGTATGGAGCCACAACATCTGACGGGGAAGGCATATTAGTCCGATGCCTTCCGTAGCGAATGCCTTCAGCGCAATTGCATTATAGAAGAACATAAGCCTAAGGGTTTCTGAATCATTTACTAAGGTGAATAATTAATTAACTTAATCGCAATTTCGAACCTAGACAAGGGGTTGGTTAATTACCAAAAAGTTGATTTTTAGTTGTACTATAAATGACCACGACTTAAAAATTCTAAGTTAATACTATTAATTACGGTCAAACAAAACCAATGCGACAACTTAAATTTTTACCACGGTTAATCATTATTTGATATGATTTTTTTGTATGGGCAAAACATTTGTCATGGTTTTAGCATATATTTTGAAGATCAGACCAGAGTTCGAACCGAACAAGTTACTGGATTACTGGTCCGATCGATTAGACCGAAAAAAACCAGTTGACTGGGATCATGCCATATATACCATATCAAGATGTTATATATTAATCAACTAAGCTAAAAAAAATGTATTCAAATAAAAAACTTAAATAAAACACATAAAATGAACTCAACAATTTATAAAATGAATACAAATATACAATTTATAACAATAATATATAAAATATTTTAATTTATTCACCACAATTCATAAAATAAATAATTTAAAAAATCATCTTTTTAAAAAAAATTAATATTTGAAGCCACTAAGTATAAAACCCCAACCTAATCTTCCCTTTTAGCCTAACAAAACTCAAGCACACTATCCCCATTCAACTCTTTCAATTTAGGGTTTGTTTCACACTTTTATTTTCATCTCCCCTAGCAAGCACCCAATGGGAGCCAATTTCCATTTTACACTTTCACTTTCACTTTTATCTTCCCCTAGTGACGGCCGCAATGGGAGCCAATTTCAGCCAAAAGAAGGCTACTACATCATCCCTCTAGCATCCGCCTCTGCAAATAGGAGCGAACAACCAACTGAGCGAGCACGGAGACCACCTCTATTCGTATTTCTTTTTTTTAAAAAAAAATAGCCAATTTGACCGGATTCTTGTCGGTTTTTACTGATTTTGACCGATTTTGACCAGTTCGTCCTGAGTTTGACCATCCCGACTTTTATACCCCTAACCGGACTGGCTGCAAGTCTGATTCTCGGTCGGGCTGATCGGACAGGTCGGTCGGGTCTGGTCCGGTCCGGGTTTAAAAATATGGATTTTAGCTATGACTAATGTTTTGACCTCACTTGTAGAACAACGACTAATGGTCGTTGTGGAGCCGGGGTTAATTTGGATTCGTCACGATCTTTTCTTTTTTTTTTTTATCAAAGTAATTAACTATAGTGAAAAATTATATTTTTTCTCGTACTTCCTTGACAATAAACATTAGCTATGACTAATGTTTTCGTTAAAATTTTTATAAGATCCTCAATATATTCTCTACACGTGAAAAAATCCAGCAAAGGAAAATATTTTAAATTAGTCAAAATTTGAAATCCTAATCAGCCACTTAGTCCCACAACCAATTATCAAATAAAAAATATCTTAGGAACAAATTTGCGACGAACGCCATCCCAAAAATAAATTTAAAATAATATTATAATTCAGTACGTAATTTATCACATGACACTGTATTATATTTATAATATAATTTGTTAATTACATTTTTGAAACAACAAATTATTCACATAATAAATATAAGTTTATTACCATATAAATTAGTTGAATTTGGTCCAATTAAATTTAAACAAGAGTTTCTTTGTTACTGACTCTAAATGTAAAAATAAAGTAGTAAAAAAATGGTACTATGAAATAATCAAGACTTTTATGGATTTTATAGACAATGATGGTAGGAGGAAGCAATACAACGACAATAACTCTCATGTGGGCTTTGTATTTACTACTCAACAATCAGCAAACCTTAAAAGAGCTCAAGAAAATCTAGACGAACACACTGCCAAAGAAAGACTAACTACCAAATGAAAGTCCTTTCAACGATGGAATTCATGACGGACTTTGGGATAGATTGACATCCCTTTTTAAAATTCAGGCAGAATTAGGATGCATTTCTGACATACGAGTATCCACCTCAAAAGGTCGAGTCGAGAAAAAATTAGGACGGGATTAAGATGGACAATGCCATCCGTCCCAAAAATTGGAAGGAATTTCCAACAATATATCATTGGCAGTTGGAAACACAGCCCAACAGACGAAGAAATCAATTTTTGATTTTGGAGGGTTGTATGGACAATTTTGGGATGGATTGTTTTAGTCCTACAGTTGAAATTTGGGACCTATTTTCATAAGGGCGCGGGACTTAGTGGTTTTTATTCCTTTTGGGATGGCATCCATCGCAAATTTGTCCCTAAGATAATGTTTTATTTTTTTGACGGTTTAGTCATCGAAAATCTGTCCCAAAAGATTTGTTCCATTGTATGAACTTGGGATGGATGTTTTTGACGGATGCCGTCACAAAAGCACGAGCGTCCCTAATTTTTTAATGTATTAAAAATATATTTTTTTGTGTTTATTGTCAATAGTTTTTTAATATTCTATTAAATTTAAAATTGAAGACACTTTTTTCAAAAAAAAAATTTATAACTATTTAAAAATACTTTAAATAGAATGTATATGGTTTACAATGCGCATAAAAAAATATAAGAAATTCTAATCTAATGGTTGGGACAGACACAAGTCGACGAGAGCTAGTAGCTGCTTCATTCCTCGACTGGGGTGTCAGCGGTGATGGCGAGGGTGAGACTGTCGGTTGCAGGTCGGGGAACAATGACGGGATATAGTATATTATATACTACTATTGTATATTATAGTATTTTGTTGATCAAAGTAAATTTTTTTTTTTTTATGTTGTACCACTAATAACATAAAACACATTCTCATTAACTATCCAAATATTTTTTTATTTTCACACAAAAATCTATATGTACAAAATTGAAAATACGCCTTTTTTTATTGAAAACTGAAAATTAAAAATATAAATATAAATAAACAAGTTGTATTTCAAAGAAATCGACATATTCAGCCCCTAACATCATTAAGTTATGTACAATTCTTGGGCTTATAACTTTTCATTATATATTTTCTATATTTGGTAACCTAACCAAATCATGAAGAAAAATGAACTAGAAAATCCAAAAAATAGAGTCAAGCACAGCCAACTTGGACTGTTCTTACTTAAGCACATGACCTTTCACCTTATTTGTCAAGTTTATAAAGGAATCTGAAGATTATGCCAAAAACATCTTTTGGCGATAGATTTTTACATCATCTCCATAAATTGTGTGACAAATATATTATATTTTTAATATATTTGATTATTTCCTCATACTGTATATAATGGATGAATTAATATTTTGAGATAAAGTTTGTTGTTTCTCAAGTTTAACATTGGGATAAGTACTACTCTTGGATATGCATATCTGATATAATTGCCTTTAATTACAATGGTATATCAATTACATTATAATTATAACTAAATTGCCATATAAAATTCTTGAATTTGGCCAAAATGGATGTGAATTCAATTTTTCCTGATATATATTTAATGCCTAACTAAATGCACGGCCCAACGCAAGGCCCAGTCAAATGGAGGGACGATTTGGAAGTCCCTAGATGTAGGAGGGCGGGAAGGGAGTAACACCCAAGCCCAGGCACCCGCATACCGCCTCGAGGAAGGATGGGCCGCAACCTACTAGCCCAGCATGGAAGCAGGCCCTTATTCCGGCCTAGCTGCCAAATAGGGCAACCTTACAAACCTTGCTGAAGAAGGGGGGAGGAAAAGAGAAGAAAATTTTCGAAATAAAGGAAACAAAAAAAAAAAAAAGGAGTAGCAAAAGAAAAACAAAGAAAAAATAATGGGAGAAAACAAAAGAAGAGGAAAAATTCATGCAAAAGAAAAAAATCTCCCTAGCAAGACATAATTTAAGTCATTAGGTATGGAATTGGGACATTGGATGAATTGACAAAAGAAAAAAAAAATTTATTCTTATATCACTTTCTTGATGCTCTATTTCGAGTCTACTTGGAATTCACCTCATTATCCAAAATTTTCCTACCCCGAAATCAAAGCCCCATTACAACCAAAAATCAAAGACCTTTTTATTCAAGGGCGTACATATTTATAAGTGGTGGAGATGTGGTGTATAAGCAAGCCTATGGCGAAGTATTTTCATAGCAAGTATTGAATGAAATACATAGTCATACACTTTCAAGAGTTGGGAGGCATTGACAGAATAGTCCACTAAATCTCTGCGTTAACTTTTGATAACAGTCAATGTGTGTAAACTTGTTTGAAGCTTGTTAAGTTGTTTCTATCATGAAGTACATTATTCTTTGAATATTCAACTAGATCTTTGCTTAGACACCTTCCCTTTTGATATCATGAAGTCGAAAAGGAACCCTTGAGTGCTTAATCTTTATTTTGCTTGAGGACGAGCAAAGGATAAAGTGTGGGGATATTTGATGAGTATCCAAATGACCATGATTTTAGTGGTTTTTAACCATCTTTTGATATTGAATAACTCCTAAATCATGTGAAATTTGGTGTTTGCAGCTAAAAAGGTGTTTATGGAGTAAGGATTGAAGAAATGAAGCCAAAAAGTGAAAAACACATACAAAATTTTGGAGAAAAAAATACCATGACAGACTTCAATATCTCACTAGACATGCTCACGTCTAGTGCAGTGGACAAGTCAGCGACATGTGAAGAAGATGAACAAATTTTCTGGAGAAAAGTTGATTCATACAAAGATTATAATGACTTTGGAAAGTTGGAATCTTCCTTTCTTGAGGAGTCTCAATAGGGTTAAGAGTTTTATTCAAATAAGGACTTAGAGTTATATTAGGAATCTACCTTTTTGGTATCTAGGTTTATTAGAAAATTAATTAGTATAAATAGATGATGTAATTGAAGACAACAGATCATCGATTATTCTCTGCATTTTATTTATGAAATTCTCTCATTCTTTTATCAGTTCCCTCATTAGCATGTTAGGCTAGTTCTTTAATTTCTGGTTGAAGTTGTGGTGATTGCATGATTCGCGCATGTTGTGAGATCTAATTTGTGCTTATACTGTCCTTCATGTGGGTATTTGTGTTGTTTTCTGCGCGTTCATCATGAATAATCTGATTTATGAATGAGAAGACCAATTGTTCATTGTCAAAAATATTCGCCTAGCTAATTAGACTTGCAAATCCGTAATTGTTTGTTAGTCTAATACTTAGTGGCAACGCAGCATAATTCATCATGTCGTAGTGGTCGATTATGTTGTGGGGAATGCACATTATAGCCTAGATGAATCCTCGTAGGAATTTGTTTGTTAGAACTAGGCCCTTGTAATTGTTAATGCAGTTGATAGATTAAATCTTGAGGAGGTTCCCAAGTTTGTCTATTGATTAGAGAATTAGCCAACGGACGTTTCTTGGCTAACGGGATGGTAAGAAAAGGTGAGGTCGTTAGGTCGTACCAATGACCATAACTAGTTTATCTATTTTGTACGAGTGTCATCTTTGCATCTACGATCAACCGTGGAATTGAGCATGAACTTGTCTTCAACTGAAAAATCTTTTCTCATATTTTATTTCACTCTTAGAATTTATCTCGTAGTTAATTAGTATCTTTCAACCAACACCCCCCCCCCCAATTTATTTTGCTTTCACTCGGAGGAATTAATTGAAAATCAATATCTGTGGATTCGACCTTACTCACTACTTCTACAAGTTTTTGTGTAGGAATTATTTTGGTGAATTCGGCACTCATCAATTACCACTTTAGGTTTTCTATCACATAGGACCTTAATTGAATAATCCAATTATGCAAATGATTAATTTAAACTCCCTTAACTAATCATAGGACCTTAACTATCTCTCTCTCTCTCTCTCTCTCTCTCATAAATCTAATTCAATAATTAATTCACATCCAAGATTTGTTCTTCAATTTATTTCCCACAATATTATTAGTATTTTATGGGTAACCTTTATAGGCCACCTTCAGCTAGACTTGGGCTTGTATCACATATACAATTTATTCCAAAAACTAAGTTACTCTAGATTAATTGAATCATATTCAATTAATCGCGATTGATTAACTCATTAATCCAAGAGTACGGATTACCATGGGTGGTCATCTAGTAACGATTTATAGCACTAAAGAATAGGTGAAATTGGTAATAGGCTTTCAAGATCGGGAATCTTTGTGGTACTGGGGAGTATGGACACAACGTGTAATAAGGCTAAAGAAGAAGTAGAAATGATGCGGTTGATTTAATGAAAAGATGTTGGCACTATCACGGTGGTGGAGGCTCCTGTGAAAGTGATGAAGGATTCAAGGTGATAGAATTGTATGGAAGGAATGGAATAGTTTGAGAGAAAGGACCGAGTGTCTATAACCAATGTACCCCTACCACGACATAGGCACCCTGATTGGCAAGAGGTAAAACCGAATGTCAAAATAATGGCCTGCATGTTTAATGGCACTGAAGGACAAATGACTGTGCAAGTCAAAGCGCACCATTCCCAACCATAACGAAAAAAATTGGGAAAGCGGATTCATCGGCAAATGTAGGTATGTTGCCACCAGAGTTGTTTAATGCAATGTGAGCTACTGGATTCCACCAAAGAAACTGAGACAATCCGAACCATAAATATGTGCCTGAAGCCTAAGAGTGCGGGGTGAAGGTGAACCGACACAACATCAAGTGATAGATAAGTGCTCCGAAGGAGTAGGCGAAAACTCTAGCTACAAAAGAAGAGGGTATCGGAGGTGCGGCTGACAAAAAAGGTTCCTGGTCGGACATGGAATCTACAACTGTTGAATTTGTAAATGCATAAGGTGGTCATTGTTATCTAAGAGAAGTAAGAACTGCTTAGGCTTGTAGTGATGACTAGGTTGGAAGCGTTACTCGCAATGGAAACAGTCCTTTGGCACATCGAGCATGCATCTCCGTCAGGGAAAGGCTGCATATAGTGTTAGTGTAGGTGACCAAAAAAACTAATTAATTGGTTGTTTTATAATCAACTACTAATGATCCTATTCGATATAATGTGAAACGTTATGAATACATAGAGTTTATAGCCATCTTTCATTGTGTTATATTATATGTTTTATATATTTTGCGAACAAAGTTTATGACGTTTGGATCAACTATGAATCAACTTTCGAGGGTTGGTCCGAAATATGTCGAGAACCCTCAAGAATAGGTGTTGAGGAGTTCTTTTTACAGTATGCATTCATGTTGAATTACAGACATGGACGTTATGCAAACAGTCCCAAAAAGTAGTGGTGAATATTAATTAACAAAAATTGTACAAAACATTAGCTGTTGTGTCTGCAAGCCAGGCCATTAACTTCACTACAAACTAAAATTTGTGGCAATATTTGGCAAATGAGGTAAAACATAGCGAACTATGACAAAACCCGTTCCAAAATTATATAAAAGTTGTTACACATTTATTGTACGGCATGTCCATTACAAAAGCTGGTACAAAATGGAGGTCCTGGCACATTTTCACCCCCTTCTCATTCAAAGTCGGCCCATAAGCAACTATCTCAGTCAGGGGTGAACATATTAGTAAAAGGCTTTAC